>CM033737.1:3062680-3383728 GCA_019671005.1 Hibiscus mutabilis | reverse complement strand
CTGTATCCAACATCTATGGAGATGGTAATGTTTTTTAAAATTAAATAATTGTATTTTATGTTTAATACACCAAGAATATATGACTTCTAAATCTAATTAAAAAGATGTTTATTCTATTTAATAATTAATGATTTTATATATTTATATTTTATCAAAATTATTTTTTACTCTTTTACGACTTAATACTTACCTTATAGTATTATATATTGTTACAAATTTACTTTTTACTTTATATAAACTAGACAATATATTAAAAGAAAAATAATAAATATATTAAGAACATAAAAGTTGGGTCGGACCAGGCTCAGACCTCGGATTGACTCACATAAATATTTTTTCAAACCAAATATTTTTTATTAAGATTTTTCCAAATTTTGAACAACCCTTCAAACTTGATGAGATAGTCTGGACCTTGAGCATTTATATTAACTGCATTGAGAGAATATAATTCCATTCATTGAGAAGTTTAATCAACTTTTAAAAAACTTTAATTTTTTACGAAATAAAATTTTATATTATATTAAACTTTCGATATATTGTCAATATCTAATCAATTAATCGATTAGTTGATAATCTGCATCAAATATTATAAAAGATATTACGAGAACAACTCACTTAAACCAATTTTTTTTATTTACGATATCAAAACTCGAACATATTTTTAATTTTTTAACCAAAGAGCAACCAAGAACGACCGCATGGTACCTATCAAGCCCAAAAATCAAGTTAATAACCTAAAACTAAAGAATAAAAACAGGCCCAAGATTAAAACAGTTGGCCTTATTGCATATTTGTGGCTCTGAGCACCTAAAGAAACCAAATCAAACATAGCCACAAAATCTGGATAAGCATATTTAACCAATCTATAAACTATTTGTAGACATAAAAGCTTCACTCTCGCAGCTGAAAAACTTACACAAATTAACATATTTAAGCATCCAAATTGGACCCTCAGTACCAAATGGCATTGCAACAGTACCTCCATGGTTGTAAACACGTCTATCAGAACAGAATTTACATGTCACAATCACCCAACAAAGTCCCCAAGGAGACTTTCCGAGAGGCAATGACGAGGGCAGGGAAGTCTCCGTCGGAGGAATTCGCCCCACTCGCCGCCACATTCAACCGTCGCTTGCTTGCCGGTGTCTGTTCGGCTTCTCTTGTAGCCGTCGGTGCGAATTTTGGTGGCGTAACGAGTTTTCTCCTGGGGTTGGCACCCGAGGGTGGTCGGAGTTTGAAGCTGGATGTGCTTTATCCGATCCGAGGATACAGCCATCGCATTGAAAACAACGAAGGGTTCGGTTAGTAAATTCGATATACTACCTGACTTGTTTCGCAAGTAACTTCGATTTTGGTTGATGTGGGGCTAACTTGTTTTATGTTCAATGCTGTTATTTTGCATGGAACTTCTGGAGCTGCAGAGTTTATATATCCGGCTAATTGGGTTGGAGATCAACGGCTGCTATATAGAGCAGCTGAGAGATTAGAAAGATCACTCGATCCACTCCCCACCAATAGTCCGAAATCCGGCAGCCGTCCCCGGAAGAATGTGAACGAGCCAATTGTTGCATACGGTCCGCCTGGTTCAAGTGGTGAGCTCAATGTTAGTGTCATTGTTTCTCCAGTCCCCTTAGACTTCTCGTGAGTACTACTATACCACTTCTATGGCATATTTATGGTTTTAATCCCTTTATTATGCTAAAATTTGCAATTTAATTACTTAACATTCGGATTAGGAAGATCTAATTAAGAAATTCATCTCTCTACTTGAAAACTGAATACTCACTCTACTTAGTTTGTCAGCACTTGAAATTCATTCCCTTGGACTTAATTTGACTCTGTAGTGGCCTAATACAATTATCTTTTTACATAGAATTGAAACATTTGGAGGGCCGAAAGAGGTTGGAGAAGCCGTAGTCCGGACGGTAACAGGGCAACGCTCCGACGTGGAAGGGATGTTGATAGAATCAAGAGTTAGAGAGGATCCTAACAAGAATGTGAAGTACTACGAGCTGGAGTTCAAGGTCGAAAGCCCCTCATTCAAGCGGCATAATGTCGCCGTTTGTTGTGCTCATGGGGGTAGACTATTCACATTAAATGCACAGGCGCCGGAATCGGCATGGCCGGAGTTGAAGCCGGTGTTCTATAGAATCGCCAACTCATTTAATCTCACCTCTTGATATGGAATTTTCAGCTTGGCTTGTATTTTCCCCTCCTAACAAAGGCTGTCGAGGTTCTGCAATATGATGAGTTGGGCAATTGGTTGTATAAATATAACATGATACGTTCAACCTTTTAACATGAAAGTTGCATATGTATTTAAATTTAGGCTTAAATGAAAATTAACCCCTAAATTATACCTTTCATTTGTTTTTAGCCCTTAAATTACTCTTTGGTCAAAATAAGCCCCTAAACTATCATTTCTGGTCACTTTAAGTCCGATAGTTATTTAAGTCAAAAGAAAATTATTCCGACTAATAAGATGTTGACACATCACAAAATATTTTTGACCAATAGATAGTTTAAAGACTAAAAGAATAAAAGTGATATAATTTAGGTACTTATTTTAACTAAAAAAAGTTTAAGGACTTAAAACGACAAAAAATAATAATTTAAGAGCTTATTTTGACGAAAAAATAGTTTAACCTATTTGTAAAACCCATTTACAGAAATATTCAAAGGATATAATTGAAATGACCAGATTCTTCAATTTTCAATTTAGATACTTTGTCCAACGAGTTTTTTTTTTTTAACAAATTTCACATATTTTAACAAATTCAATTAATTTTACACTGATTCATGACCATTGAATGAGTGAAATTGATGATATTTTTTACTTTTCATCTCATCCATTAATTTCACTCATCTAATGACTATGAATTAGTGAGTATTTTATTGATTTTTGGATTCAATTTTAATGTTCAGTTTAATATCTAATTTTTCAAAAATTTAATAAGTACTTTACTGCTTCAAATTGGTACTTTTTAGTTCAATTTGATACCAATTAAGTACTTGAACTTAATATTTTGGTCCAAATATTATCTAATCATAGTTTCTTGGTTAAATTTGGACTATTTTATATTTAAATTCATTCAGATCGAACGAACTTATACAAATTCAAATAATTTTTAAATTTTATAATATACAAATATTTTTATTTTAAGGTAATAATAAATCATACCAAAATGTTATAAGTACAAAATTGAATAAAAAATTAAATTCAGATACTAATTTGAACAAAGAAAAAACAAAATCGAGGGGATACAAATGAAATTTCATTGTCTTTTACAAGATCCAGAGATCCAATCTTCCAAACCAAACAGGCCAACCGCCAAAATAAAAAAACACCTCCTTATAACATCTCATTTTCACTGGAAAATCGAGAAACATTTCCCGGCCTCAAATCTATTACATATATATATCTTTAGAGCAAATCTAAATCTGCAAAAAGAACAAACAATCAAGAGGGAAAAAAAGCAGAAAAGAAATGGCGACGATGGCGAGGACAAGCACTGGCCTCGCCTACCCGGACCGGTTCTACGCGGCGGCTTCTTTCGCCGGATTCGACGGATCTCCCAATTCCGCCAACAAAGACATAACCTCCAAGTTCTCCAACGAAGTCGCTTTGATCCTCTATGCCTTGTACCAGCAGGTGATTTCACCGTTCTCGTTCCTCACTATCTCTATCAATTTTCATCGGATCTTGCTTGCTCCATTTCGAGCAATGGCATGCTCATCTTATTTCAGCTTAGGATTTCGCATGTTAGATTGCTTCAAAATTGTAATTTGTGTTGTAATTTAGCTAGATCTAACTGTACACGGAATTTGAGGCAATTCGAATTTTGGTCTCTTGGATAATCCAATACGTAGCTATTTATCATTTGAATTAGGAACCTCATGTTTATTGATCGAATATGTTTGTTGTCTGCTCCATGGGATAAGGATTTGCTTCTGCAATTTCAAGCAATGCATGTTTATTTTATTTCAGCCAAGGATTTTGTATGTTAGCTCGCCTCTTTCTTTCTTTCTTTCTTTCTTTCTTTCTTTCTTTCTTTCTTTTTTATAATTTGTATGTTGTCGTTTTGGGCTTTTGAAGTATAATTTAGGTAGATCTGGTTTTATGCTGAATTTAAGTCATTTCGAATTTTGGTCTCTCTGATAAGAGAATGTGTATTTATTTATCATTTGAATTAGGAACCTAATGTTTATCAATCAAATATGTATCATATGACGCTGATTTGCTTTTGCGGATTTCGAGCAATGTCATGTTTATCTTATTCCAGCTAAGGATTTCATATGTAGGGTAGCTCTTTTTTTTTTAATTCATATTAGATTGATTTGTTTTGTTCTTTAATTTAATTCATATGTTGTTTTGGGCTTTTGGAGTGTAATTTATGTAGATCTGGTTTTACACTAAATTTAAAGCAATTTGAATTTTAGTCTCTAATCATTTGAATTTGGAACTTCATTTTTCATTAGAATGCTAACTTTCTGCATTATCATGTGAATATGTGATTTACAGGCTACTGTAGGTCCTTGCAATGTTCCAAAACCTAGTTCTTGGAGTCCCATTGAGCAAGGGAAATGGAAAAGGTTTGCGTGCTCATTTACCGCTGTATACTACGATTCTGGTGCTTCTTTTTGTTTGCACTCTAACTGGGATAATTTCTTATGTGTTTGCACTTCGTGTTTATACTCAGCTTTTTCAGTTTGCTTTGGTATGCTTAGGGTGATAGTATTTTGATCTATTTGCTTAAAAGCAATGTTGAAGATAAAAAAAAAATTGATTCATTGAGATGTGAATGGATGGTCACATATTGGTATCAATTACTTATGTGGGTTTGATTTTTTAGTTGGCATTGCAACACTGTTATGTATGGTTGATATTGCTCACTTCTTGTGGAAAAAGAATGGTGAAGTATTTCTTTGTTAGTTTATATTATTTAGCCTAAATTGGTCCAACTTTCTGTGTGCCATATATGCATGGTTTTATGTATGCACACAAGGATTTAATGGTTGAAACTAATATATTACGTCAGAATTCTGATGGATAAAATGTTCTTCCTTTTTGATAATTGTTCTTATAGTAAAGCTTCTCATTATGTATACAGCTGGCAGCATCTTGGAAACATGGCTTCTACAGAAGCTATGCGTCTCTTTGTGAAAATATTGGAGGTATAAGCGAATAACATTTTCTGGATTTTTTTTTTTTTTTGATATGAGCCCACTTAGATTAATATAATTATTTTCCATTTTACTCCTTGTTCTTTGATTTCTTGTTCAGGAAGAAGATCCAGGATGGTATTCAAGGACATCTAACTCTGTTGAGCCTGTTAAAGACGTACCGATGAATGTGAGCAAGCTGTTATTTTCACAGTTTTGGTTATGTGATTTAACATTTTCCCATGTTTTGTATTTTCACAGTTTTGGTTCTTTGACTACCTTTTCAAGGGCATGTAATTCTATTCCTGATCTTGTTCTCAAGTTTTGAAGAAGTTGGTCTCCTCATAGTTGTTCTATCTGCATCTAGTTAAAATTTGAATGATTGAAGTCAAGTTGCTTACTGCTAGATGCTTGTCTTTAGGCTTGTTCTTCTCTATACTCACTTTTCCTTCTCAACTTCTCTGTGTGCTTATAGAATAATTCAAATGATGAGCCTATCATCGAGAATGGGAATTCCTTTGTTGAGACAAAGACCGTTTCTGCTGAAAATGAAAGCCTGATGGAAGCTCAGGACAAAGATGTAGTATCAGAAGGCCTTGGTTCAGTTGTCATATATGATCAATGGGTTTCACCTCCAATCACAGGTCAACGTCCTAAAGCTCGATATGAGGTATTGGCATCTCTATCTTTTAAAAACGAGTTCTTTCTTTCTTCTTCTTTCCTTTTTTCTTATCTAACGATTCCTTAATCTTATTTGTTAGCATGGAGCGGCAGTTGTTCAGGACAAGATGTATATATATGGTGGAAACCACAATGGTCGTTATCTAAGTGACCTTAATGTAAGTAAATTATTTACCTCAACATGCAATACACATGCTTTATGCCACGAGTTAACTTTGTAATATCCTGAATACCTAATACATTTCATTTTATTGCTTGGTGTTTTTACCTGAAATTGAAATATTACTAAATTGTAATTCTCACTTTTGAGGCCATTGCTGGAAATTCTAATATGATAGCATAGTCATGTATCAGTTCAACCATACATGATAGGTTTCACCCTAATGTGAGGATTGATACAGGTTCTAGATTTGAGAAGTTGGACTTGGTCAAAGGTTGAAGCTAATATTGGATCTAAGTCGGTGGAATCATCATCTCCAGTAAATGTAGCCCCATGTGCTGGTCATTCATTGGTTAGTAGATAACTGAGTTTCTTTTTATTTTCCTTTGGTTTCTTAAAAGTGAAGTTCTCTAATGATAAATGCACATTTCTTTAGAATCTGTAAGCATAAAGTTTTTGTATTTGTTCTGATTATCTTTCTGCAGTTATATCATCTAACCATCCACTCACTCTCTCTTTCTTTGTCCCAAATATTTTTCCCATAGATCGCTTGGGAGAACAAGCTTCTTTCAATTGCTGGCCACACAAAGGATCCTTCTGAAACCATCCAGGGTACTTGTTTCTGCCCTTTACATCGATTTTCAAAAATTTTAGGACTCCACAGTTCTTCTTGTTTTTCTAGATGCCTTATTCTGTTGTTCTGTATTTTTATGACAGTGAAGGAATTTGATCCACAAACTGATTCATGGTCAATATTGAAGACTTATGGCAAAGGACCGGTATCTGTTCTTTCTCTTAACTGCCTCTCTTCCCCTGTATCAACTGGAAAATTACAGCACCAAATTTAAAATTTTAGCGGGTTCATGGTCTGCTGTGCTCTTCACAAAGAATTAGATCAGCATTTGGTTTTTAATACCTCTGATAGCTGCAAATGGTGTCTGCTTGACCTTTCTTGCACATTTGAATATGGCATCTAAAATGCTGAATTCCAAATGCATACTAGTGCTGATTGTTGAACAAAGCTTTGCTAAAACCGTTGGTATGATAAAACAAAGTCTGGAGATAGAACTTGTGAAGCAAAATGTTGATTGCATGTGTGCTTATTTATATAAGCTTGTGCCCCACTATTTTCCCCATGGTCGCCTCTTTGATTTTTGTGTATTTTTTTCCTAATATGTGTCCAATTTGCCTTGCAGGTCTCTCGTGGAGGTCAATCTGTGACCCTTGTTGGATCAACCTTAGTGATATTTGGTGGACAGGATGCAAAACGAACGCTCTTGAATGATCTACATATACTTGATCTAGAAACCATGACCTGGGATGATTTTGATGCTGTGTAAGATATTTTTTTGGCAATTTTATTCATGCAGTATCCCTCCATGTCTGTTTTTGGATGTCTGAAATCTTTGAAGATGCGCAACTAGTCCTTCTATAGCCTTTAACATTAAAATTTTATTGAATTCACATTTTTTTGCCTTCCAATTCCCAAAAGTTGGCTTTGAACTAGGGTCTTGTTGCACAGAAAAAAAATGGCAGGATCCATTTTTAATCTTGACCTGATTAAGGTTCACTTTTTATACCAGCTGAGAATCTGATGTCTGAATCTTAATTTGTTCATAAGATTAGCTTGTGATCATTTCAGTTAATAGCTTAATCTTTAAATTTCCAAAAAGAAATGTTTTATGAAACTGATGTGAAGTTGTGGTCCAAAATTATTGCCCATGCTTGAATTCTTACTGTTCTAGTATTAGATTTGATCTTAGTTTCTACTAGGATAGTATAATAATCTAACTTGTTTACAAGTGTACGGTCTACATTTATGAAGTGAAATCCAGCATGATAGAATCCTTATACTGCACTTTTATTTTGATTAGTCTCCAAAACCAAATTATTTTATAGATTGGAAGTGTTATTTGAAATTTATATTACTCAGTAAATATTAATATTCGTTTATCTTCATGCAGAGGGGTACCTCCATCACCCCGATCTGATCATGCTGCTGCTGTACATGCAGAGCGTTATCTTCTTATTTTTGGTGGGGGTTCACATGCAACCTGCTTTAATGATTTGCATGTCCTAGATTTGCAAGCGGTAAGATAACTACTCTTCACTTTTTTTGCATGTGATTGAGGAAGTAGTATATTTATCTTTTATGTATTTGGATCTGTAGATGGAATGGTCGAGACCCACACAACAAGGGGAGATACCGACTCCTAGGGCTGGTCATGCAGGTGTGACTGTTGGAGAGAACTGGTTTATTGTTGGTGGTGGAGACAATAAAAGCGGTAAATGTCTTGCTTCAAATCAAATAGAATATTATTATTCCTTGGATGCCTTTTCTAGGCCATGCGTGTTAATGAATTGTCAAATGCCTCCGTAACGTGAAAATAAGAAAAAGCTTAGTTGGATCTGTTAATTTGCGAGGAAAAGCTCATTACTGCTCCTTAATCTTAACTGTTTTCCTATTCTCATCTTGCAGGTGTTTCAGAAACCGTTGTCCTTAACATGTCAACCCTTGTTTGGTCAGTTGTCACATCAGTTGAAGGACGTGTTCCTCTTGCTAGTGAGGTATTTTACATTTTACAAATGTTTGTAGATTGTAAAATGCTACGCATGTGACTAATCTCTGCCGGATTGTTTCATCATATGTATATTGCTCCTTCACAATAGGAATGCAATATTTTTTATGTCAAGGACAATACATTCTTTTCTTTCATTTATTTAGTTGTATGTAATGCATGTCTTAACAATATATGATGTTACTCTCTATAAATAGGAGATAACATCCGATTTCAATGATTGGAGTTGCAAAATTGCCATTTAATTGTCTCCTATTGTAGGGCTTAAGTCTGGTTGTGGGCTCCATAGGTGGGGAAGATATACTTATATCTTTTGGAGGATATAATGGGCGTTATAACAATGAGGTAGAGACAATTTTGCCACTTTATTATACTGCTTGGCCTTTTTGTTTATATTCAATCATCTGTTTTTCACCTTTTCCCAGGTTAATGTTCTTAAGCCTAGTCATAAGTCAACTTTTCAATCAAAGATCACGGAGGCCCCTGTTCCCGATAGTGTTTCTGCTGTGCATTATACCACAAATCCTACCAGAGATTTGGAATCTGAGCTTGAAGTTGGTCAAGAAGGGAAAATACGAGAAATTGTTATGGATAACACTGACTCGGAGCCCGTGGTATGTAATATTTTGATACTTCATTCAGCATTCAATACCACCTATTTCAATAATGCCTTTGCATGTATATAATATGGTGGATCTAGTATAGTCCATAACTTTCGTAAGCAACATCAGAAATTTACTTTTGTTCTCGATAGAACTTTTACCACATCCCAATGGTCGGGAAACTTATTGCAAATAGTTAGTTTATTTGCAATTTACTTTTTTATTCTGCATACAGTATGATTTAAGAATTAAGATGTATTGAATTTTTAAGGTGTTAAGATTGTCAATTTATTTTTCCCACTAAAGTTTAGGGTATATGTAGAAATCCGAAGGTGAGGATACTAGTGAGGGCATTATTACGACGCTCAAGGCGGAAAAGGAAGAACTAGAATCATCACTCAACAAGGAGAAATTGCACTCTCTCCAGCTGAAGGAAGAAATATCTGAAGCTGAGACTCGAAACAAGGACCTGTACAAGGTAGTTTTTTTTATTTGTGTGATGTCTGGTCATGTAGTTGTTTCGCCATTTCATATGTAAGTTTGAAGACAGTGGTTCCTATTTGCTTAGAAATTTTTTTCTCACTGAATTCCTTTTACATTTTAGGAGCTCCAATCCGTACGTGGTCAACTTGCTGCCGAGCAATCAAGATGTTTCAAATTAGAGGTATATATCGTTTAGATACAGAGAACAATGTCGTTGCCTACAATACCTTTTTATCTGTTTCCTTTGTATTGAATGGGCATTCAAACTCAGATTTCCTTTAATACAACCATTCTCTGATGCTTTAAAACGAGAACATAAAAGCAGTTAAGGTTCGCAATTACATAATGCGCAGACCCGATGAATTTGAAATATTTCTCAACTTTGTTGATAGTATAAATTTATTTGTTTATATGATGATTTAGTATGCCTCCAAAGTACTGACCTTTGGTGGTTGTAGTGTAAAAGCCTCTAATTGTCTTATAATACTCTTCAATAAACAGGTTGATGTTGCGGAGCTGCGACAAAAGCTTCAGACTATGGAAACACTACAAAAGGAACTCGAACTCCTGCAGCGACAGAAAGCTGCATCCGAAGAAGCCTTAAATGCAAAGCAGAGGCAGGGATCAGGTGGTGTATGGGGTTGGCTGGCAGGCGGCCCACCACAAAACGCCGACGATGCCTGAAAAGCCTAATTAAACAGTAATTGCTAGATTTTTTCAAATTGATCCATTTTTAGTTCAAAAATATATAGTTTAATACTTGATCAAAGTTCTTTCTATGATGGGAATAAGACATCTAGTTAGGCCGAACCCAAATGACCCCTTGAGGGCTTTTTTTTGCATGAATACATGTCTCCATAGATTCTAGTTTCAGTTTTATATAGTTTTACATATTTGACTGTGGATACAATAGTTTTCATTTTGCCAATGTTGTATCAGAATTTGTATTCGACGTATACTTTGGTTACTTGAGTGAAAATTGATTTGCCTGCAAACTTTATGAGAGTGGTTTTATTATGCGACGATGACTTACAGAATCACTTTGATCATTCTTGTGTGTGTGTATATATATATATATATATTCAAACCATATTATATGTTTTTACTATGCGACATTGGTTTTATTATGCGTATATATTTTTGTTGATGGTGAAAGTGGGATGACAGTTGTTGCCAATGTTTCGGTCAGTTCACCCTTTTTGATTTGGACGGAGAGCCTCAGTCAATGGTGTCCGTGGCCAGAGTAGATGAAGGAGAGAGGAAATTATGGCTTAATATGGATCTCAACTTAGGGAAGCTGATGGCTTCTCTTGTGGTTATATTAGGAAGGTTTGATAGGCTTGTCAAGTCTGCGACTTATAGGAAATAGTGGTTGCAACAATATAACCTTGATTGCCAGTTAAGAAGTTTAGCTGGTGGGTAAAACTAATTCGACGTCTAGTTTATTAGAAGTGTTGGAGTCTATTGATGAGATGAAACTCCCTATTCTTAGATGATCGTTCCACCAAATATCTGCTATAAGTATAGTCAGGGTGATGGCAGAGAAGTACCAACAAAAGACTTGACATGCGAAGACATATTATACGGAAAGAAATAATGGTCGAAAACATATGGGTATAACAGTTTTAAAATCATAGTATATATGGGTAAGTATATTTAGCCGGTTGGTCAAGCTGCTCATCTTTGCTCCTTCGTATTCTCATAAGTCATGGGTTCTAGATCCACTAAGAACATTTCCCTTCTTTCCCATAGTCTCTCTTTTCTTTCTTTCTAAGTAAGATTATGATTAAATTTAAGATTTGTTAAAAAAATATTTAGTTCTGATATGAAACCTTGTAAGAAAGATACAAGCAAATTTCTTTACCCAAAAAAAATACAGCCAAATGAATTTCCCAACAATCTCAACATAAAATTTCACTTCTCGTGTATATATAGAAATTGAAGTAAAAACTAAATAAAGAATAATAAAAAGAAGTTAGTAAACTTAATTGTGGTACTCTATTAACTTAAAGAAAACAAATAATCAAGAGTTAAAATACTTGGTCTAATTTTGATTTTAGTCCCCTACCTATGTTAAAATTTGAGATTAAATCCCTATTCTTTTTTTGGCAAGAAAACCATGTACTTTAATTGAGAATAATTTGATTCTTCTTATAATGTAATTAGTAAGTCCGAATTGATAACATCGTTGGTTATCACATTAAAATGATGATGTAGAATTTATGTTTTTATTACTATTTGATCACACAATCATAATCACATAAAAATCTAGTTAATCATATTCGACCAACAATAAATTTACATGTCAATCGAATACTTGAGATTATTTTTTTTTAAAATGTCATCATATTAGGGCAAAAAATAATGGCATTGTCAATTCAAACCTACATAGTAATGATATTATAAAAGTAGAGAATCAAATTATATGGAATTAAAATAAAATTTTGAATCTAGAATTTCAACCTAGTATAGGGACTAAAACTACAACTAACTAAACCAAAAAGAATCATTTTGGATAATTACTCTATTATAGTTTCCACCCAAAAAACTGTCGCCGCTAAAACTTCCCCCTTTAGTGTCTGTTTCCACATCCCATCACTAATGTTTCCTCCCTTATTTGTTTCGTTTTCTGTTTACTTTTCCCTATATATATATCTTTCATTCGCATCCCAAACATATTCCAATGGAGCTCACGCCACTAGAAGTCAATCTCCACGGTGCCAAAGACCTCAAGAACGTCAATATTTTCACCAAGATGAACGTCTACGCCGTCGTTTCCGTCAACAGCGACCGTCGTACGGCACAGAAGTCTCCCGTCGACAAGGAGTGCGGTGCATGCCCCAACTGAAGCTACGCCATGATCAGAGATTCAAAAAACGGTCCGCGGCCATTATCTAACGGTAACATCGCCGGCAGAAATCGTTAATAACAAAAATAACGGTGGGATTCAAAATCACGCAGATAACGGTGGCCACATTTTCAGGGTTAACGGTCAATAGCGACAATAACGGTGCGCTATTCTCGTTATTGTCCCGCTATTTTAAAAACGCCTAGAAAAATAAGAAGCATCAGTAAATCACTCAGATTCTAAGAAGTCTCACAAACAAGTGACAATGCAAGAAAAGGCCTCTGTTTTGAGTTGAAATCTATCGCCCGTTGAGCTTCGTCGGTGTCGCCGCCGTTGAGGAATTCAAGAGTCTTGCCGTTGACCTTATTAAAAGAAATCTACTGATCTAGGTTTGGGTGTTAAGTGTTTGGTTAATTGGTTCTATAATTGTCTAAAAAACCATAGAGGAGATTAGGTTCCGAGAGAAAAAAAAAATATTGGGCTTAGGGTGGAGATCGAGACTCACGGTGAGAGTAGAAGATAACTATAATAATGTTGCGTGATTTTTAAGGGTGGGCTAAAATAAATGCTGCGTGTTTTCTTGGGTAAATAAATGATAATAATTCATGTAATTTTAATTGTTATCAATTATTTCATTCTTTAATTTAGAGTTTAAAATTTATTTTTCATTCAATTTAATTCTTTAATTTTGATAATTAGATAATAATTTGTTTAAATTTATTTAGTCCTTTAATTTTAGTTTAAATAATAAGTTGTACGAGTTTAAAAAAAATTCACAACTACGACACTGCAATGACCGCAATAATATTCGTTATATCCGCAATCGCGAAAAACAAACGCAACGTGACCCAAAACGCCACAACGAACACTTTCAAAATCTCTGGCCTTGATGATGACCATCGACGGCCATTGCCCGTCGGAATCACGAGAACCTCGTGATCCGTCTGAAGTCCGACCGCGTGTTCGGCGACAAGAGATCGAGACCGTCTAGGTTCCCATCAAGTACCTGCTCGATCACAACGATGGCAACGAAAAAGTCGAGTACCAGAACGTAAGTTACAGCGTCAGGTTGTCGAATAGAAAGACGAAAGGGGTGTTGAATTTCTCTTACAAATTCGTGGACACGTTTAAATTGCCCTCTGTTCCACCGCCTCCGATATCGAAGTCTACATCCTCATCCATGTACGTAGATGACAATAATAACAAACACGGAGAGAAGCCGGTTATGGCGTATTTTTCGCCGCCGACTGGTTATCCGAGGCCGAGCTCAGGGCATCACCCGCCACCTTCACAGGGGATGGCTGGATATGCTTACCCTCCACTCGGTGTATATCCGCCGTATGGGTACTAGCAGGGATCGGTTCTGGGGCATGTGTACCCGACGGCGAACGGCGAATATGGGTACCTGCCGGTGCAGCAACCGCAGAAGTCGAAGAAAGGAGGGATAGGGGCGGGGTTGGGATTGGGGATAGCCGGTGGATTATTGGGCGGAATGTTGATCGGAGATATGGTTGATGATGCATATGAAGCTGGTGTTGAAGATGAGCTTGATTATGCTTTTTAAATTTTACCCTTTTCATTTCTTTTGAGTTTTATTTTTGCTTGCTTTTTTTAGATGGTTGAGATTGTAAATGATGATATTTGAGTTTTTGAGATGAGAAATAAATCAATATTTCAACAATTAAATAGTTTATAATTTTTTTAATTAGAATTCAGATTATATGTAATTGTATTTAAATCGATAATCGAATTCAATTATCAAATGGTTTCGGTGAAAAATAAATGTTTTTATCCGTAGGTGAAAAAAAATATTATATAGACTCGCTCACCACGTCATCCATGGTCTAATCCACTAAAATTCAACCACTTCATTTTTTTCATGTCATTGATCCTGGCTCGACGGGGTCTTTTTTTTGTGAAAAGTTGGGTCGGGTTGGGTTTTTATTAAGAGTGAGATCGGGTTGGAGTTTGGTTTAGGGTGAAAAAAATTTGACTCGGTTCGGGATTAATAATGTTATTTCCCCTATATTTTTAGGGATGTTTTGCAATAATACCCCCTTAGGTCCCTAAAATTGATTTTTTTATATATCAGGTCGAGTTGGGTTCGGGTTGAGATTTATAATTTTAAGGTCAGATCGGGTTTGGGTTGATGGTAATTTTTTGGGTCGGGTTCAGGTCGGCCAAAAACCCGACCTGTGCCCTTCCATAATCATAAATTATAACCATAAACTTTAAACTTAATTTTATAGTGCGTGACATAAATAGGAGCTCAAAAAAACAGAAGATTTCTATTCGTTAAGTTAAAATATGCTAATAGTCCTTATTATGCATAATTTTTAGAATTAATTCTTATTATGTAATTTGATTATTTTAAATCACCATAATTTAATCGTTATATGCATATTTTTTTGATTGTGATTGAATTTTTAAAAATGAAAAGTGCATAAATTTAAATTAACAAAATCAACGACATAGATTAAACCTACAACTTATGCTTAGTATATGGACAAATGAAAAAATTTGACCAAAAATAAAGGATCAAAGTAACTTTTAGTTCCTCCTAAATTTGACATTTATTTTGCTTGCTCATTTTTTTGTCTACATTTGACCTTGAATGTAGATTTTTGGTCATTTTGATGATGTGAATGTGTTAGATTGTGTTGTACCGTAATTTTAGAGTGTCACACCATTAAAAAGATTAAAAATAAAAAATAGTATACAATTTAAGGATTAATGTGAACTAGAAAAAACGTTTAGCAACTAAATTGAGAAAAGATGTTAAATTAAGGACCAAAAGTTAAATTTGATAAAACGAAAATACATATCCAAACCTTATACTGAAAACGGAAATACATATCCAAACCTTGGAGTAAGCAAGGAGTTTCATGAACTAAAAATAAAATAAATAATCTTGAAATGGTAATTATTTCTTATACTGCCGATGAAAAAAATATTTTACAAGCAGATTATTTTATCCCCAAATTCTATTTAAATGTCCCTAAATACTAACTATCAACATCTAAACTCTGTATTTTAAAACTTAAATCTTAAAAGTTAAACTCTAATTAGAATATATGGTAAAAAAACAACTATTTTTATAAATTTTTTTCACCAGTACATAAAATAATTTCCCATCTTAATTTAATAAAACTCTGATAAAGGTGGGCAATATCTTAATTTAATTAGTATTAGTATACAATAAGGTTTAAGTTTAGGTAATAATAAGACGAGATTAAATTTTAATCTGTAAACTCTAAATTTTAATCGCTCCTTCTAAATTCTGTCTTGTGGATATATGAAATAACTATCTATTTATTTAAATATGGGGTTTGACTTTAATTTTTTTAAAATATTTAAAATTAATAGTGATTTTTAAAGTTTTTAGCTTTAGATTTTAAAATCGAAACCAAACAGACTTTTGAAAGCAAGGAAAAATATTATTGTAAACTGTATTTGTTTTGAGGTACATTGGATAAATAAAAGTACCATTTATTAAAAAAAACTGAATTGATTCGACTCAATAATCCAACGGAAAAGAAGAGAGTTTTAAATAATATTTACATAATCTTAATTAGTCTAGCCCTTAATTAGGAGATTTAGGGTTGGAATTATCCTTATCAGGTGAAGAGGATGCCTTCTTGGGCAACAACACGGCGTTAATGTTGGGAAGAACTCCGCCGCTGGCGATGGTTACCCCTTGAAGAAGCTTCCCCAACTCCTCGTCGTTCCTCACGGCTAACAGCACGTGCCGCATTCCTCGCCAATTCCAACACCTACCAATAAAATAATAAAAATAATAATTATCGTTTGGTCTGTTACAACAAACGCGAACTCTTTTTTAGGATCTAAGGGTGAATATGTATTACTGAAATCGATTTACCATTTTCCCCAAAAAAAAGAAACTGCAACAGAAATTTGAGATTGAATTAGAATTCCGTACGAATGCACAATTTATGTATAATTTACCGTTCTTTTTCATAAATTTTCTCCTCAATCAAACAAAAAACAATCTGCTGAAATCGGTTCGAGAGAAAATGAATATAAATTAAGGAAAAAAAGATCAGATACCTCAGCAGCAAGGTACTCAAGGACGGCGGCGAGATAAACCGGAGCGCCGCCGCCGTAACGCTGTGCATAACGTCCTTTCTTGAGGTAACGGGCAACCGACCCACCGGAAACTGGAGTCCGGCCTTGGCCGACTTAGAAACCGCCTTTTTCCGGTCTCCTCCTCCCCTGCCTCCGGTTGGCTTTGATGCCATCTCCATCACAGATTAAACGATGCTGATCTGTTTAAAATCTTTTGGATCAAACACAACAAATCAAAATCTGATTTTTTTTATTTGATCTTTGCAGAGTGCGGAAAACTCTTTTCGTTTTCTCTTTTTGGTTGGATTTTGAATTGTGGAACGATAGTGATATATGAGAGCGGTGTTTTATAGTTAGATGTGCCACGCTGGCGAACCGTTGCGTCTTGGTTTAGACTATAAGAGTTTGGAATTAGATAGAAGGTTTCGATCCTACGTCTGGACGAAGTTAAGATTTGGGGTTAGGGGTAAACTATAAATATTTAAAAGTGAGGACAAATTCATAAATAAATTAATTTTTTAAAAAATTAAATTTATTTATGAATTTGTCCGGTACAAAGGTGAAAAAAAATCTTTGGGGGTGGGGGGGATTGCCCCTCTCCACCTCCATGTAAATTCGTCCTTGATCCTACGGTTGGAAAAATTATTAAATAGACTCGGCTCACCATGTCATATGTAGTCCTAGTTAAGGTCCATCTATGTCATTTTTTTCTCAAGGTGAATTTTCATCTCTTTCCTACATATCAATAAAATGTAGGTGGCTATTTAAAAATTATAATGACATAAATGTATCTTATTAGCTGGGACCACGAATGACGTGGTGAGCCGGATCTATCTAATAATTTCTCCTATGGTTGGCACTTATTGAGTTTGGAACATTGAGCTTCGTGATTAGGGATGGGCACATGTCGGATTTTGGCCCACCCTAACCCGACTAAAAAATAATTACCCTAAAACCGAACCCTACCCGAACCAAAAATAAATACTCTAAACCCAACCCCGACCCTACCTATAGAAAAAATAATTTTAAAGACCTAATTGTAAAAAAATAATTTTAGAGGACTTAATTGTAAAAAATAATGATTTTAAGGATTAAATTATAAATAAAAATTCAATTTCAAGGACCTAATTATAATAAAATATAAAGAGGGGTATTATTATAAATATCCCTAAAAATTTAGGAGAAAATTACATTATAGTCCCGAGTCGGATATTTTTACCATATACCTGAACCCGACCCAACCCGACTTCTCTCTTAATAAAAACCCGACCCAACTAATCTGAATCTGATTTTTATTAAAAAATTCGACCCGATCAAATCATTTCGGATCGAAACCTGACCGGGTCGAATAAAATGTTTATCCCTATTCGTGATGTATTTAGATTTTACGGTCAGGGATTGACTAAACCAAGGATAAAATACACCCACGTCACTTGATCATATGTTAATTACAAACAAACCACACTTTTTTAAGTTACAATTTTGTTATTAAATCAAAATTTTGTTACAAACGGACATGACATAATATAATAATAATTTTATTCCTCAAAACGTATACAATTTATAAATTTGGTCCAATTTTAAAATAATTTAATAAATTTGGTTATATCAATTCACATTACGTAAAATTCATTTAATTTTATACATTTTTCGATAATTGGATGAGAGTAAATGAATAGTTGTGGATTAACTCCTTGTTTCATAAAAATCTTCTTATTCACTAGTATTAATCTCAAGCATTCATTTACCCTTATCCAATGATAAAAAAATTAAAGACTTTATATAATGTAAGAGGATCCTACCTCATACCCAACCAAGTCCAAACTCAAATTCAAAATACACAACATTTAAACCCAAAAAAATAATAAACTCATTGTGAATAAAATATTACTTAATTAATAAAATGAAAGATAATATTACTAAAAATAATTTTTATTTTAGGGTAAATTACATCTATGACCACTAAATTATATGTCTGATTCTATTTTAACTATTGAATTATAAATTTTGTCAATTGAACCACTAAATCTCATGACGTGACAGGAAAATTAGCATAACTACACATTTAGTCATCATTACTTACACATTCTATTAAGTTGGTCCAAATTTTTATTTATATCAATAAATTTAACCCACCAATCAGACGGTGACATTTATCCCTTCATATTAATAGGTTCAATTAATTGTGTCTTAATTCAAAAAAATTTAATAAATTTATCTCTCATTATTTACACATTGTATTAATTTAATTATATTTTTAATTAAAAAATAATTTAATAATTTTTTCATTCAACTAGATGGTGAGGAAAATGAGGCTCAACTTATGTTGTTTCTTATTGGTAAAAAATAATGAAAATAAAGTTGAGAGATCGATTTGAATTTGGGATCCATGGGGAAGAACGGTTGCACCTAAGTATTGAATCAAGACTAATATTTTGTCAATGGTAAAAGGCGGAGTCAAAGGGAGAATGGGAGGGACAATTGCCCACAACTTTGAATGGTTTAATTATTTTTAAATCGTTAATATTTTTAAATCTTTTGTAATTAAGTCTTTTCCTCCCAAAAAGTTTTGATTTTTTATTTTTAAAAACACTTTAAGTTAAAATTAATTAAATTAACCCTTAACTCTTATTTTTTTCTAGTTTATTCACTTTCTAAGACCTTACATTTTAAAATTAATAAAATAAATCTTAATTTTTTGTTTTTATAATTTAATTACTTTTTATAATTCTATTTATTTCAAAGTTAATTAACTTGTCCCTCATAGTTTAATCTTGGCTCCGTCCATGTCAATAGTGGACAACAATTTCTATATGTTGAACTGTAATTAATTGTAGAATATTAAAAATGAATGTCGAAATATAATTTAAACTATTAACAAATTTATTTTAAATATAATATGTTTTTAACATCTTAATTATATAAATGGAAGTTCCAAATTTTAAAACGGAATCTAAAAGAATGAAAAAAAAAAGTAACAGAATATTTACATAAACTTAAATTGTCACAGCCTTCTTGGAAGATTGTTGCTTGTAAGATGAGGATGATGTTCCTTAGAAGAAAGCAACGCGATGTTAATGTTGGGAAAGACTCCCCCACCAGGAATGGTTCCTTCCAGAACCTTCCCCAACTCCTTGTCCAGTCTCACAGCTATGTACACGTGCCGTGGATTGATCCTCTTCTTCATGCTGTCACGTGCCACATTCCCCACCGATTCCACAATCTAACCGGAAGAAGAAAAAAAGAAACTGAGCTCTCAATTTTTCAGTTTTAAAAAAAATATACTGACGAAATAAATCTCACAACCTGATTTTTAGTGTCTAAGCATGAAAATCTATCGCCGAATAATCAATTTTCTCCTTTTATCTAACCTTCAAAAAATTTAAAATCGGATCGCGAAAGAAAAGAGAGATCAATTTACCTCAGTAGCAATGTACTCGAGGACGGCGGCGAGATAGACGGGAGCGCCGCCGCCGCAACGCTGTGCATAACGTCGTTTCTTGAGATAGCGGGCAATCCGACACACCGGGAAGCGGAGTCCGGCCTTTTCCGACATAGAAACCGCCTTTTTCCGGCCTCCTCCCACCGGCTTCGACGTCGTCTCCATCACGCCTTTAAACGACGTTTGGATCAAATAAAAAGTTGAGAAAATGATATAAAAGAAATCTGCAGAATTCTTTTAGTTGACCGGAAAACTTTCTACGTTTTCTTATTGTTTGGATTTTGAATTGTGGAGCGAAGGTGAAAGCTGAGAGCCGGCTTTTTATAGTTGGATGTACCAGGCTAGCAATACGGCGGCGTTTGGTTTAGGCAAACAAGAGTATCGATCCAACGGTTGGATTCGATTGACTTGGGAAGTTTATTAATGCTAATTGGTATACGTGTGTGTAATGCATGATTAGTTATTTAATTTTCAATTCAAAATGATGAGTATTAGACACTCTAATTGGTATACGTGTGTGTAATGCATCGGTATTTAATTTATTGACTGACTAATCTAGGTCGAATATTACAAAGACTCAATATATAGCGATAATCTGAACCTAGTTTGCTTCATTCACAATGTCAGGACTAAAACCCATGATATTGCTTAAGAGATTTAATGTCTCGTTCCACTAGACCAACTGGTTGATAGTATTTGATGTCTTTCGTTTAACCATTGATATGCAATCAATTTTATAATTTGAAATAATGTGCACAAAAATAAACAAATAAAATATATAAATTTATTGAATAAATCAATTTCGATGAATACAATAATAAAAAATAATTATCACATTAAGAACATAACGATCCTAACAATGTATATTCATAGAATCCCGATAATAATAAAAATATTCTTAGAATCCTTACAATAAACGACATGTAACTCTATTATTAAACTTTTATTACGATAAGTTTTGTTTTAAAAAAATATCGAAGAGTTCATGTTCATTTTATGGTTGTTCTTTTTTACAAGTCGTTTTTAAGGTTCGAACTCGAATTCTCTCTTTAAGAATATAATGTGTTTTGTCATTGTACCCTACACTTGGTGAAGTTTTTTTAATAATCCTTATACTTGTTTATTTTAGAAATCATTATGTTGTAGTTGCTTGATTTACATTGGTGAATGCCAAGTATCGAAATTTTAAAATGTTTTCGATTTTAATCTGAAACGAATATTGATTATTGATTAATTCAATGATCCAACGTAACATTCTACATATGACTGACTTTCCGAATCAAGTTAGAGAAATGCAAAATCAAGCAAAACATATGGGGAGAAAGAAGAGCAAGGGATGACACATTGAATGTGCAAAACATAGATCGTTAAAAAATGTGCAATTCAATGTTCATTATCATAAACTATAGAATTTCAAGGAAAGAATTATAATATATAAACACAAGATTCAATTTCAAATTGAGAAGAAATGGCAGTGGGACTTACGGAGCTGAGAAGAAATGACTACTAGGTAATGGCTTCAGAAAACAATTTAAAATAAAAAAAACAAAGTATTTTTTAAAATTTATTCGGATATTGACGTTGAAAGAAAATATTGGTTGAAATAGGGTGCAAAGTCGATTATTTTTTCATTTAAGGATGTTTTTACAGTACATTGAGAAGTTGTCCTCTTTTCTCGACGGTTTTAAAAAAAAAAATTAAACAGAATCGTCATACCTTCCCGATAACTTTCATGACAGATTCACCCCTAGTTTAACAAATATGTAATTTTCTAGACCGGCTGCGTAAAGCCCGACTCTGAGAGGTCACATTTCTTACTAAAATTTTAATCATAAAAATTATTTGAAAGTTTAACGGTCAAACCAAGTAATCAAGTGATCCCATGCATAAATAAGTTAAGGTAATCAGTAAAATCTTCAACAAAATATGATTACATCATAAAACTATAACGACAATATAAAAAGTATACTAAAACAAAATATAGGCTAATGTCACCCAATAAGACAGTTTGGAAGATAAAAACATTACATCAAAATGTATGAGCTAAATGTGTAGATCCTCTAAATGCCAAGTCCGGGAGGCCTATCCAAAAGTATCTGAAAGGGAAAAGATTTGGGTATGAGCTAAGGAGCTCAGTGTGTTCCAATAGTGCATAAAAATATTGTATTTAATTTAGACAGACATGAATCATTTCAGTAAAACATATTACAAGAGCAACCAAAGTTTTTCCTATAAGTTTTTCTACCCTCCATCTGTACTCCAGGGTTCCCTAGGACGGTATCGTACATATATATAGGCATTAACTCGAGCCCATTGGGCTTGGGTACCATCCTAAGGGAATACCTTAGATCTGGGCGGAATTACCCTAGCCGAAGCATAAGAACCGAATACGAACATAATTACCCTAGCCAAAACATAGGAACCTTATACGGGCGAAATTGTCAGCCAGATCAGGGCTGAACCTTTATAACTTCATATCATAACCCCAACTACCCCATTAATTCAGTACAAGCAATCTTATAATATGCATTAATTAATAAACATATTCATGATCCAATAATAGTAACCATAAAGCATACTTGTCACATCTGGTACTAGGGCGTGCATCAAACTTACAATACAATCATCCTTAAATTCGAAGACAAGTTTCATTTATGCGAAATTACCATATCAGTCATGTGTACATGATCAATTTTATAAAACATTGTATAAAACATTTTATAAAACATTTAAATAGCATGTAAAACAATCGTATAGCACACAAGGAACACACACCTTAAAAACGTTAGGTAGGTCGGATAATCTACTGGGTACCGGAACCACGCTCAGATGTAGTGTTGGAACCTAGATCGATAAAAAGATCAAGATTACTACAAGAATCATATTTTCACTAGAACTATTAATTGAGTATTTAAAGCCATACGAGTTACAATGGGTTCACGAGGCTGAGCCGAACGAGACGAGCTGGGCTGGGCGTAAGCACGATTGAGAGATCCGTGAGTACCTTTAACCAACAAAGATCTTTATCAGTCCTTTATTCAACTATAATTACCCTTAAATAAAATACTTAATAAAATGCATGCTAGGGTTTAAGGTCGATTTTAGAGGCTTTCTTGTTAGAATTTTGCGAAATGAGCTTCGTAAATGGACTCAGAATGTCAAAAAAAGTAAAATAGGAGTTTTTGTAAAATTTGACTTTTTGGTCAAAGTCAATGTTGATGTCAACAGTCAAAGTCAACAGTCAGAGTCAACTGAGTTGACTTGGATGAGTTGGCTCGGACAAGTTGACTCGAACCGGTTAACTCGAACGAGTTGACTCGGTCGGGTCAAATGGGTCAGATTTGAATCGGGTTCGGGCTAGACTAGGTCGGATCGAGTTGGACCAGACCGGTTTATAGGTGAACAGGTCACGACGGTCGAAAATCGCATCAGCCGTCACGTGGAGCTCACGCACGGCCTTACACGACCGAAAAAATGTCCCAAAATGCATATTTTTGACCGAAAATAACCACAACACACCCAAAATTCTAGAATCACTCAAAACTCAACGGAAAAATAACCCAGAACTTACCGAACTTACCAAAACTACCAAATGCCGGCGGAGCTCATGCGTTGACGGTTGGATGATCGGTGGCTATGGTCAGACTTGTCTCAGCGAGGGGAAGACGGTGGTGCCACAAGCATCTCCAACGGACGGCAGATTCAGCCGAAAAACACCGAAAATGATGGCGAAAAACCCTAGGTTCGACGAACCTTTAAACTATTCTCCGTGGCAAACGGCGAAGCCAATCGACGTGTGGTTTGAGGGGTTTTGGTCGAGGCTCGAAGGGAAGTATTTTGGCGCCGGCGGTAAGGTGGATCGGTCGACGGCAAATAAAGGGGGTAGGTGAGAGGAATTTGGGGTATTTTTCATCCAGATTTGAAATAATATGAGAGTTGAAGGGTCTCAAATCTGATATATTTTATTTGCATGATAACCGAAAAAAATTATGTTATTATTTATTTATGGTAAACCATATTTGAAGTAGAGCCTTGGCTCAATAGATTACATTTCTTGCTTGTGCAGTCAAGATTACTAGTTCAAACCTCCTTGGTTACAATTCCATTCATTTCCTTTTCATTTTCTTCTCTTTTTTTCTTATTATTATTAGCAGGCGTTACAAAATAATTGTTAGATCACCTTAGATGATCATTTATTTTTTTCCAAGTGCATTATTGGAGCAAATTTCCCAAATAATAATGTAAAATAAAGTCATTAAAATAATATAAATTGAAAAAGTAAAAAATGGATAAATGAGGCTCGTTCAGACAATATTTTCTTTTCAATAAAATAAAGTGTTTTTGACACAATTTTATTATATGAATAAAGTCGTGAATTGTTAAACGATTTTATTCATGTGAAGTATTGTATTTGTGATTAAAATAAAATGATGAAATATATGTAATTACATTTGGAAGGTAATATATGAGAAAAAAAAAGTATCTAATTTTGACGTCCTAGATTGTACATGTATATTTTGTAGAACGTGACGATGATGGTGTATCGTCTTTTTTATTGGTAGTTAGAATGAATTTGTTATAAAAATAAATATAAACAATGTGTGACGTTATAAAACACACTTACATAAAAAAGAAGATAATCACATATATTAAACAACCTTATTCATGTTCGGTTGTGAATGCGGAATTGTGGGCAATTTTTTATAGCCTAAGACATGCGTAGCGTTTAGGATTGTGACGAGTGGTGGTAGAATCGGATTGCTTGGAAGCGATTAGGTGTATTAAAGGAAATCTTATGGGGAATATGAGGAATGCAACCTCTGTTGTGATCAATGAAATGTTGAGAAGGGAGTGGGTGGTGTCTTTGAAACATATTCGTCGTGATCTTAATGGTGTCGCTGATCGACTCACTTGTATGATGCGAGGGCAACCGATTGGGGAGGTGCTCTTGGTTGAAGCGCCGTCTCAAGTGCGTGACTTGCTGCTTAAGGATGTTCAAAATTCCATGAGAGTGAGTGCCACCACGCTGTCGCCGAACCAGTCTCAGAGAGATGAACATCTAGATTTGCCTACTGCTGGTATCGGTTGAGATTTTGTAGTGATCTATGTATATCCCTGGGAGTTAGTTGGAGGGTGCTGCTTTGGTTAGTTGTTTGTGATTGATGGTTAGGCTTTGTGGTTTATTTCTTGATCCCATTACGTGCCGTGTTGTTTTGTTGCCCATTAAATATTATCGTATAAATTTTTTTTCTTCTACTTAAAATTAAAAAAATTTTAACGAGGCATACGTCACTATCTTTTTTTTCTTTAATCAAAAAAATTAATTTTACCCAATAAACAAGAAAAATAATAATGTAATTTTTTTAACTTTAATCATTCGTCAGTTAATGTACATTGTTTCTGGTCAGTACATTAGGAATAACAACGCGGCAGAGCAAGTTGGATTTTTGGTTGCATCGATTTGACCTAAAATTTAAACATTTCAATCCGACCTTGATTCCGACTTGAGGTTAATATATTTTATTTTCGACCCAATATAATAAAAACATTACCTGATCTTGATTTGATTTAAATTTTTTAATATAAAACTCGATTAAACCTGACCCGTCCAAAAAAAATAAAATATTAAATATCATGTATAATATATATCAGATCGGGTAATTTTATTAAAAAATCTACCCCTATCTGTCGGATTGGGTCAGGACCCGAGGCGATCGAGTTATTTTGTATCCCTAAGTACAATCGAAATCAAACAGAATAGATCAATGTGATTGATATTGACCGAAAAAAAATTCCCAAAATAAAATTGAAACGTTGATGTTCCAATTTACTACATTTTTGATCCAACCACTTCCTTTGGATTACCATGGAAGTTAAAAGAAGAGATAAAATGAGGATGATGTTTTCCTCGAAGAAAACACCGCGTACATGCTGGGAAGGAAACCACTACCTGGAATGGTTCCTTTAAGAACCTTCCCCAACTCCTTGTCGTTCTTCAGAGCTATATACAAGTGCCGGGGGTTGATCCTTTTCTTCATGCTGTCACGTGCCACATTCCCCGCCAATTCCAACACCTATCCAGAGAGATATATCCATATATACAATAAAACTACTTATCATTTTTACCGAAGAGATAGATCTCAAATTTCCATTTGTTACGACCAGAGGCAGAATTTGGAGATTGAATTCAAACGCGCATGAATGCATAATTTATTTTTTTCCTTCCTCTAACCGAAAACAATCCGTAAAATCGGATCGAGAGAAAATGGAAAGCGAAATTGAGGGAAGAAAAAGATCAAGATACCTCAGCAGCAATGTACTCGAGGACGGCGGCGAGATAGACGGGAGCGCCGGCGCCGCAACGCGGTGCATAACGACCTTTCTTCAGGTAGCGAGCAATCCGACCCACCGGGAAGCGGAGTCCGGCCTTTGCCGACTTAGAAACCGCCTTTTTCCGGCCTCCCGCTGGCTTTGACGTTGTCTCCATCACGCCTTAAAAGGACGTTGACTTGCTTTAAACCTCTTGGATGAAAAAAAAAGAATGATTCAAATCTGCAGAGTTGAGTTGAGTTGAGCTGCCGAGTGTGGAGAACTCGTTTGATTTTGAATTGTGGAGCGAAGGTAATGGTTGATAGTGGGTTTATTAGTTATTATAGTCGGATGTACAAGGCCAGTAATAAGAAGAGTATTGAGCACTATAATCCAAATTAAAAGAGTACCCAACACTCTATCTTATATTCCCAACTTTAAACAAGCAAAATTTACTTGAAACTCGAACCGATTTATCCGATTTATGATCTAATATCAATCTGAACATAATAATTCGAATTTGATCCAAAATACAAAAAAATCGAATTAAACCGAATTTTAGTTGAATTAAAATGGACCCAAATCGATTTTCAACCGAATTGAATGGATCCAAACTAATTTCACCCAAACCGAAAACAACACGAACCAAAGACAATCTGAAATAAAAAAAAAATATTAACAGAAATAAAGAAATATAAGATGTAAACTATCGCACAACTCACCACAAAGCTAAATATACTGACTTTATAAAGTCATATAGGGGTGTAAAAAAACTAACCCAGCCTAAAAACTCGACTGAAACTGACTCAACTCTTATTGACTTGACCCAAAATCAACTAAACCAATATGACTAAACCCAATATTCGAATCGAATCACCACAGACTCGAACTAAAACCGAACCGAAAGTAATCAGACCTAAAATAACCTGAACCGAATGTAATCAAACCTAAAATAACCCGAACCAAAATGATCCAAGTGACTCGTTTGCCACCTCTACTTTAAACTAAATTTTGATTATATTTTCATTGGTTCGTAAGTTTCTCTAAAATTCGTTTTTTTATAATATATCATAGATTAATTATAATAAAAAATTATTAAATATAATAACTAATATTTTTTATATGTTTCAATATAGTAGTTGAAAATATTGTTATATACAATAACCTCAAAAATAATCTTTTAAGAGAATTCAAAAAAGAGAAAAGAAAATTACTTTAATTCTCTATGATTAGTTCCCAATCCCCCTAGCCTCTATTAAGACATGTTAATCTATCCAACATGAAAAGCATCAATTTCATCAATGGACCTCAAAACCTGCAATTGCATCTTCCTCAATCCAACAGCAAACTCCAAAGCCTCATTCATGGCGGCCCGAGCACCGGCCAAGGCGTCCTCGAGGTCTTGATTAACCATGTAATAAGAACATATTTGGCCAAGTATACGATCATGCCTTTCTTGGAACCTCATAGCTCTTTCTTCAGCATGTTCCAATGCCTGGCTAATGATCCTTAGCTTCTCTATCAAAACCTGTTGCCTTTGCCATTTCTTCAAACCCGGTAGAACGAAAATGAACGAAGCAGAAAAGCCTATAACCGCGAATATTATTCGAACACAGTCCATCGAAAGATTCTGTTTATTTGGAGAATGAGAAATGAAATCTTGTTTATGTAGAGAATGGAGATGCCTTGCTTCCATTAACAAGTTCTTGGTTGCTTTTGTGTTACTCTTGCTCCACTGTTTGCTTCATGATATGGTTTAATCCTCAACTTTCTCCACTCTTATCCTGTGGGAATAAATGAACAAATATTCAAACTCACCATTTCTGTTTCGATATTTTTGCGGATATTCTACCTCGAGAAGTACTAGTATCCGGGAAATGTTTTCTAGATTTTCTTTTTCTTGGCTTTCGGGGTTTCCTGTTTGATGACCGGATTTTCTCCAAACGCTGACGACGAATCTCAGGATCAGCCCAGCCCTTTCCCCAATTGGAGAAACTAGAATAAGCTCTTGGTTTTCTCATCGAGAGAAGCATATCTGCTTCTGGGTAAACACAGAAAGCTTTATCACTTTCAGACTGGAGAAACGCCAGTCCCCTTTTTGTTGGTTCTGGAAATTTTATCTGAACATGGATCTGCACAAAACAGCATTGGTAAACAATAAATTGGAGTGCTCAGGCGATATATTAATATCTTAAAATCCAGTGGAATGCGCTGGCCGTGTCGTGCATTATAAATGCACGCCTTTACGGAATCTAAGAAAAGAAACAAACAACCAGCAAAAGGAACAATGAAAGATATACTAAGCCACCTCTTCTCGGGCCAGAGTGACCAAGTTGTCCGAAGGGACAAAACATTCACGGGTAACGATAGGACTGAATATTTTGTTCATGGACTAAAATCGGGGGAAGGCAGGTTGTTAAGCGTATACCTTATCATCCCCCTCTCTCATAAATCCTTTAGCTTCCATGATTCGAGCAAGACCTTTCCACCATAGCAGATCCGTCGTTGCAAATTTTTGAGACTGCATATGGCCATCATACGGCAATCATGAGATAACATGCAAGAACTCTAGTAACATATATGCCACATTTTAAACCAGGTAGATTCATGAAAGACAGATTGATCACCTGCTCCCTTATTTTACCAACAAAAGTTCTGAGGTTTGGCTTCGCTAGGAATTTTTGCCGTTCAATATCACTACACAGATAATCATCATATGAACCGTCCATGAAACTGTTCTCTGCCTGCAATTCGATATGAATATCATGAATAGAAGATTTCAGAAACTAAATCCATTTGATCCCAAGTGCATAATATGTTTTCCTTAATTTCATGTGGTCTTCAAGTATCTAATGCAATGTAAGAAAATAGATAAAAAAAAATGAGAATAATCACACTTACATAACGAGCAGCAATTATTTGCATCAAAATATTTGCCTCCTCTTTCAAATCCTGCATGTTAGGAGGTCCATCAACACAAATGTCGCACCTGAGGAAAAGGAATTTCACTAAAATAATTAGAATAGAGGCGAAAGAACAAAACAAATATATAACTAAATTTCAATTAGATCTTATTCTTGTAAAGGGTGGGAAAACACTAAAAAAAGACTAGCAAACATCATTGGGGTGAATAACCTTATCATTTGGCACAAAGAGAATCTCTTTGCTTGAAATTTAAAAGATTACATGTATATATATACACAAACAGTTATAAGATTATCTTTTTTATAGGTCTAGATTGATTTCCAATTTTCCATTTCAAATATATAATAAGTTTTTCATACGGAAATCCCAAAATAACATTGCATATAGTACCATACAAAACCTTAAAATACGGTTACATACAAGAGGCACTTCTCATCGCCGAAATCCTCCCCAAAGTACTCGACAAGGATTTTGGCTCGACAGCAAGAAGTATTCATTCCATATCTGCAAGGGAATAAAAAGTTGTGTGAAAAAACATCAAAGAAAGGGAACAAAACAAGAACATATTTTTATGCAAACCTGAAAATTTCAGATAACATTTTATATGCCCGTCTTGACTGTTCTTCGCTTCTTTTACTAGGTAGAAGTGTTGGCACTCTTGATAAGTTTGCATATAAAACTGCTAGCAGAAAGAGTACAGATCAAGTTCACATTAAAAATGAACCCAAAATAAAGGGTAAAATAGCTGATAAAAAACAAGCATCAGATAGCACCGTTAGGGGTAAAATGTATTTGTTCCCAATTAGAAAACACAATACATATGTTTTTCCTTTAACAATGACTGCGGCATATATTCTAAAATAGAAAATAGGCTTACTGCAATCTGCTAATTTTCCATCCCTTCCGGCTCGGCCAGCTTCTTGATAATATGCTTCCAAACTCTGCAAGCAGAATCAAGCTTTAATGCTCAAGTGACCAAAAAAGAGAGAACTATATCCCACCAATTATGAGACATAAACCTGTAAAATAATAGGCATAAAAGTTGCCACAGAAACAAATACATCAAAGCCAGAAGATAAACCTGTGGCCAACCATAATGTATGATTCTCCGAACATTTAACTTGTCAATCCCCATTCCAAAAGCCATTGTCGCAACAACAACCTGCATAGAAAACTTGCCTGTTAGATGACAGGATAAGATCATAAACAGTAGTTCATCTACACAGTTTCATTTGAACCCAATAAACAATACAAGAAAATAAAAAAGAAAAATGATGTAAAGGGTCTACACAGAGAAGACTGCAGAACAAACAAAAGCGGATTCATCATTAGCTATGTAACCAACATTTTATAGGGAGATGAGGAAGCTTATCACTGGATATGCAATCATATCTAGGCTGCAGCCTAAAGGAAATAAATGCTTTTGACTTTTGAGAACCAGAAAAGTAATCGAATGAATTTTTGAAAGAAAACTAATTTTGGGGAAAACAATGCAATTTCCGGAGAACTTTACATACTGAATACAATAAAAATACAGAATTACATAGAACCAATTAATTATCTAGGTCAATCACAACAAACCTTTACCTGTAGGGAGTCTTCATGAAATTCCTTGTGAACCTGCCTTAAATGTGATTTTGGCAACTGAGAAGAAAGAGGGGGGGAACTTATAAATAGATGCTTATCAGACACATAAAAACTCTATCATTAGCGTGTAGAACCTAGCATGCAAGATTTTACAAGCGAAAACACCACACAAATAACCAGAAAAATATGCCAAGACTGAGTTTTACTGGAACGTACATCAGGATGATTCCTTAGCAAGCACGAACAATGAGAGTAAAAATAAGAAACATGGAAAACAGTATCTATGACAGAGAAGCAATTCCATACTAGTAACAAGTAAACAAGAACCAAACAGACACACGGTCCAAAAGCACATGACAATTAGAACTTAATGATTGCTAGAGATCGATATGTGATTTTCTAAGGAAGATTGAAAAAAGACAAAGTCAAACCACTGCTTAAAAGTTCAAAGAACTAGTGCTTAAAGATTGCAAGGATATGATATACATCAATGTAGACCCAGAGTAAATTTTCAATAAATATTTACCGCTGCATTGTAAGCAGCAGCCTTTACTCCAAATTTGCAAAGATACTTTGCAATGCTCAGTGTTTCTTTTCTTGTGGGAACATATACGATGGTCGGTCCTTGTTCCAAAGGCTCTTGCAGAATCCTCAGTCTTTCTTCTGGTTTATTTGGTGGATCAATTGTCGCAGATGGCTCATGTGAATCCCATTCTTCACAAAGAACTTGTCCACCAAATTCACCACAGGCAACTGAAAAATAAAAGTATAGCAGAAATGCTGTGACACTGGAATCTTTTCATGTCTATAGCATAAGCCAAATAATAGCATACACAGAAGATCAAATTAAAGTCTCAGAAGATGATACCATCCCAATCTTCCACATGCTGAAAGATATCGACATCATTTTCTAAATACGCAACAGACATTTGCCTTTCCCTTGAAGAATTTGGACCATTTTCCTTTCCTGAATTCTCATCATCACTTTCTTCAATGTCATTAAAATTGCTTGCAGAAGAATTATCTGAATCAGATTGACAATGAAATTCAGGAGAGACTGGAGGCTGTTTCATTTCATCAACCTTTTTCTTTCTGGCATAAACATCTATTAGTTGACAGAAATCCGTCCCATATGAAGATGCCGATGTTCTACTATGTTTCACCTGTAAAGAGCAGAATTTTTTTAAGGTTCCACTAAAACACAGGATTTTATGATAAGATATACTAGAAGAGAAGTTCAGTATGTGAATTAGAAAGGAAAGTTATACAAAATAAAATAAGAACTTGAGACCATTTAAGTTTATTGATACCTAAAAAAAAACTCCAAGACAAGTGTAAGTTTGAAAAAAGGAAGAAAGAAGCAGAAGAGAAAAAAAATCAAATATGATTGGAACCACGTCCAAACAAGTGAAAACTCACTGAGAAACGTAAATTTGGACGGAAGAATGAAGTGACCACAAACTTTGTCTCCTTTGACATGCACAAAGAATCAAGAATGTCTTGTCGAACCCGAACTGTTGCAGTAGCAGTCAATGACATAATTGGGATGTCATAGCTCAAGAATTTTAAACTTCTAGCACTGAAATTCTCTCGCAAAATAGACAATCGCCTGACAGTGGAACATAACAAAATGAAGTTACAAATTATAAAAAAGATGTGCGACATTAAAAATGAGAAAGCACCAAATAAATAATATGAAGGAATACATACCCGTAGTCAGGCCGAAAATCATGGCCCCACTTAGATATACAATGGACTTCATCAATTGCAAACAATGTGATTCCACGATTTTCTGCTAGCCTCTGAAGAGGTTTTATTAGTCTGCAAAAAAGTACTAGCAGTTTCTCAATTACAAACAAAATACAGAATTAAAATGTTCAGACACAAACAAGATGCAATTTATGCACCTACCTCAGAATTGTTTCTGGACAAACATATATAATACTATACATTCCTCTCATCGCTTTCTGCTCTACACTGCTGTCTGGTTGTCCAGATCCAAGAAAACAAGCAGAGACCCCTTGTTTTGATAATTTTAAGCATTGGTCATGCATCAAGCTTATCAAAGGAGAAACCACAACTACAACCTTTCCTGTTAATAGTGCTGGAATCTGGAAACAAAGAGACTTCCCTGCAGAAGGCAAACTATTATTACCCTCCAAGTTATGAAATAACAAAGTGAACAGGCATAAAAACAAGAAATGCAAGAGAATAAAGATTAACCAGATCCTGTTGCAGCAAGAACAAGACAGTCTTGGTGAGCAAGCCAAGCAGCCAAGGCTTCCTTCTGGAAACTCTTCAAGGATGAATAACCAAAATGCTTTCTTAATAAACTGTTAACCTTCGGCTCCCAATTTGATCCAACGTCCAGCTCCTCGTTGCGGCTAACTTGGAATGGTTCTGCCACATTTTCTAATTGATCATTTATAAGGACAAATGGTCCCTTGTGTTCTTCAACGGGACCATGCAACACCTGGGCTCTGGACATGACCCCATCAGATACATCATTACCTCTGCTCCGCTTAGGTTTACTTGTGGATTGGAAATGATCCCATATACTAGACTGTCGCATTTGACCATTACATTGCGAAGTGTTCATGGCTCTCTTACCCAGACTCTTTAAATCCCTTGAAGAACGTTGAGAGCTAGTCGATGAACGGAGAGTATCTCTACCACAACCATTCAAAACATACTCAACCGCAGCATCGACTGATGGTCCTACGGCTTTTACAGCTTCTACAGCATCAGAATTCTCAAATCCCATTTCAATAAGTTTTTCAATAACTTGATCAGAGGACACATCCTTTCCACCCATTTCATAAGGACTGTCAACCAAAGAAAACAAAATCCATCCTACGGTCAAACATACTTCAAATATATAAATAAAGCAAAAGCTAGTTGATTCAACCAAGTTCTCTATCTTTCTTTTTCCCCTTTTCTAAAGATTCTAATACACTTAATATTACCTGTAATCTATTCCAAAACTAAATCTACTAGAAACCCAAGTCTTTCACTTGGGCAGGCAAAAGTAATTTAGAGATACAAGCAATAGAACTTTTTTCTAAGTAAACAAAATCGTAACGAATTCAATATAGTGACGCGAGTTTCATCTCAGTACACAAATCAACATAAAAGCAACCACGGAAGTTATGGGATTTAAAAGTTAAAAGAAAAAAAAAACGGAATTCCAAGAAAAAAGATGAAAAAAAATTTGAAATCGTAATACAAATTAGGCAAATAAGTGCAGAATTCTAACCTATCTCGGAGGCCCTTTAGATCCGAGAAATTTCGGGAATAAAAAATCGTTCGTTTTTTCCTCAATGGCTGAATTGAAATTTTGTTGTGCCCGCAAAAATATGTACTTCTAAATTCTATTAAATCATCGCGCCAAAATTGAAACTTAGGGCTCCAATTAAAAAGTAGGATAAATTACACTAGAGTATCTTAGTTATATGTTGGGTAAAATACAAAAACCATCACTCAGCTTTCTTTCTCTCCTATTTTGGTCACTCAACTTTAATTTTTTTCAATTTAATAACTGAACTTTTGAATTGCTCCTATTTTGGTCACTCTAGATTATTTTCTTATTATTTTAGTATAACATGGCATTTTTTAATATTATTAAATATAAAAATAATTTAAAACAAATAATAATATTATATTTAAAACGGAATTCCATGAAAAAAGATGAAAAAAAATGAAATCGTAATACAAAGTACTGTATGTGTATGTAGGGAATGATGCATTAAATAAAATTACGATTTTGGAAATTTGTGTTGAATACAAGTTATATTTTACCCTTTTTTAACGTGAAAACATAATACACTAAGATGATTGTTGCGTTTTTTTATCATAAAAATAATAGGCAAAAGGCCAAAAGTAGCCTCATCGTTTGATTTTTTCTTGTCCAAACAACCATTTAACTTTTTATTTTTGTTCAAATTTCACCCTCTTTGGATTAAAACCGTTAGTCAACTAACGGTCAATGCCTGAGGCTGACGTGGCATGTCTACATGGCATGGGGAGATGACATAGCGATGCCCCGTGACACTTTGATGATATGGCATCGTGATTTTTTAAAAAATAATTATTTTTATATTAATTTCTAACCTATCAGACGATGTCACGTGTCATCATCAAATGATGTCACGTGGCTGATTAGTTTTAAAACATAAGAAAGAAGCAAAATTTTACTCATGTGTCTAGAGGGATCTGAACCTAAGTTAATGAGTTGAATGACTCAACACACAACCACCAAGCCAACCTATTATGATATTGTTTCTCCATCACTTTATTTTATTTATTCATTACTTTATTTGTTTGAAAGAGGATAAATATTCATTAAAATATTCACTAATAAACCCTAAAACCCTAAACTCTAAACCTTAAATCCAAACCCCTAAACCCCAAGAATCAAAACAATTAAAACATAAACTCGTATACCCTAAACCCAAACCCCTAAAACCAAAACCATAAACACATAAAACACTAAACCCTAAACATTGAGCTCTATATGTCTAAACCCTAAAACCCTAAACAATAAATCATAAAACTCAAAAACTAAACACATAAACCCTAAACACTAGACCCTAACACATAAAGCCCTAAACACTAAATCCTAAAACCATAAACACATAAACCCTAAACCCTAAAACCTTAAACCTAAAAACAAAACACTAAAGCATAAACCCAAAACCCAAAAATCAAAACCATAAACATACAAAACATTAAACTCTAAACCTTAAGACATAAACCCTAAACCTAACATCAAAACAATAAAACCCTAAAGATAATATCCTAAAACTAAATTTAGAGTTTAGGGTTTATGTTTATTGTTTTAGGTTTTAGGGTTTAATATTTAGTGTTTAGGGTTTTGAGTTTAGGGTTTAGTGTTTATGTGTTTATGGTTTTGATTTTAGGGTTTTGGGTTTATGTTTTTTGTGTTTGATTTTTAGGGTTTAGGGTTTATAGTTTAGAGTTTTAGGTTTAGTGTTTTATGTGTTTAGGGTTTTGGGTTTATGGTTTTAAGATTTTAGTTTTTGGTTTTTGATTTAGTGTTTATGGCTTTTAAGGTTTAAGGTTTATGCTTTAAAGTTTAGGGTTTATTGTTTTATGTGTTTAGGGTTTTAGTTTTAGGGTTTATGGGATTAGATTTTTAGTGTTTCAATATTTAGGGTTTTAGGGTTTAGGATATATTAGTAAATGTTTTAATGAATATTTCTCACTTTCAAATAAATAAAGTAATGAATAAATGAAATAAGTGGTGGAAAATAAATAATATAGTAAGTTGCCTTGTTGGTTATGTGTTTAGTTATTCAACCTTTTAACCCCGGTTCCCCCTAGACACATATAATGAATTTTGCTTCTTTCTTATACTTTAGAACAACTATGTGGCATCATATGATGGTGCCACGACATCGTCTGATTGGTTAGAAATTAATATAAAAATAATTATTTTAAAAAAAAAATTAGATGCCACGTGAGCCAAGTGTCACATGCCATCGCCATGTCATCTCCCCATGCCATGCAGACATGACACGTCAGCATCAGACATTGACCGTTAGTTGACTAACGGTTTCCATCTAACGAGGGTGGAATTTGAACAAAAATGAAACATTAGATTGTTGTTTGGACCCAAAAAAATGAGTTAAAGTGACCAAAAGGTCAAATATCGGGTTACTTTTAACCTTTTACCAAAATAACAAAATACATAAATCACCACTCAACAATCTTTTCACTTTTATTTTAGTCACTCAATTTTCAAAATTTTCAATTTTGATAATTAAACTTTCGAATTAATATTGTTTTAGTCTCTCTAAATTATTTTATTAATATTTTCTATAATATGAAATATTTTATTATTATTAAATATAAAAATAATTTAAAATAAAAATAATATTTTATTTTATTTTATTAATATTAATATTAAATAAAAAATCTAAAATTATATCTCAAACAAATCCAAAACCTAACTCTAATCCCCAGATTATAATCTCAATCAATAAACCCAAAATCAACCCCTTCTTCTCCAACCACACTCGGTGGCCTTCTGCCACCGCCACTCATGCGAGCTATCGGAATATGGCTACCATACTTGATTCGCTCTTACCCCCCGAGTCGACCGCCCTTCCAACTCACTTCTCCACGCCATTCAATTCTTCTGCTTCTTGTCTTTACACTAGCAGAACCCTTACCAATCATTTTGTTTTCCTTAAACTTCAATCCATGAATTTGCGGTTCAACAAAACGGTGGATGGGTGGTTAATCTCGTAATGTTAGCGAAGAGAAATGTGAAGATAAGGGTGGTAAAGGACCGGTGAAAGTCCGGCCGGTGAGGGTGTGGTTGAAGAAGGTGAGGGTTTTGGGGTTTATGGATTGGGATTATAATTTGGGGATTAGGGTTTAGGATTTGAGATATAATTTTAATTTTTTATTTTAAATTATTTTTATTTAATAATACTAAAATATTATTTTATTTTAAACTATTGTTTATTTAAAAAAATAAAATATTATATGTGATTGAAAAATATTAATAAAATAATTCTAATTCGAAATTTGAGTTATTAAATTAAAAATTTTAAAAGTTGAGTGACCAAAATATAAGTGGGAATATAATTGAGTGATGATATGTATAATTTACCCTAGAAAATAATTGTTGCGTGTGATTTATGTATTAAAGATTTTGAAAAATTAAAAAAAAAGATTAAATGAAAAATTAACTCTTAAATTATATATTTTATTTGTTTTTAGTTGTTAAACTATTTTTAGGTCAAAATAAGTATTTAAACTATATCATTTTTCTTTTTAGTTCCTAAACTATGTATTGCTCAAAAAAATTTTGTGATGTGTCAACATCTTATTGGTTGAAATAATTTTTTAGACTTAGATAACTTTCGGACTTAAAATGACCAGAAATGATAGTTTAAGGACTCATTTTGACAAAAAGAATAGTTTAAGGGCTGAAAACAAACAAAATGTATAGTTTAAGGGCTGATTTTTTCATTAAAGACAATTAAAAAAAGATTGTTGCATTTTTAACGGGGTTGGTCCAAGTGGAAAGCAGCTCAGTATCACTTAAGCAGGTCTCTAGTTCGAGACGTTGTGCATGCAGAAAATCTCCGCTGGGAGACTCACCCACCAAGGCCAAGTGTGCGACGTGAATCGGTCTGCATTAGTCAGAGCGAAGCCCTGAGAATCGAGATGGCAACAAAAAAATTGCAAATACCAACAATCGTTGGTCTATATGGATGAAACACTAAATCTCTTAAGCAATGGTAGATGTTTGAATCTTGATATTGTGAATGGAACAAATTAAGTTGGGATGGTCGTCTATATAACAAGCCTCTACACTGTCCGACTCATATTAGTAAGCTAATGGATTGGAGATTTGGTAGTTAATTTTTTTTTTTGAAAATTAGAAGTTGGTTTCTTTTTACTGCGTTGCTTGTGATTAAGTTAGTTGTTGTTGTGAATTTTGCATAGTAGATATGGGTATTACTAGGGCTGTAGATGAGACGAGACAGATTGCGAGCTACTCGAGCCCGACTCGGTCAAAGCTCGGCTCGATTGGACTCGACTCAAACTAGAACCGAGCTACTTGACACCCGACTCGAAAAGCGCGTGAGCTACTCGAAAATATAATATACTTACTTTTTTATTTTTATAATTTAAAATCTAAATTTCTAAACTTAAAACCCTAAACATAAGTTTTAAACCCTAAAATCTAAATACTAAATTCTAAACCCAACAATCTAAACCTCTAAACCCTAAACTAACACCCTAAACCTTAAAATTAACAAGCTTGAGTTTACACGACTTGTGTATCAAAGTTTTTTTCTTGATAGGGCTTTAAATGAGACGTGACAAATGGCGAGCTACTCGAGTCCAACATGGTCAAAGATAGGTCAACACTTGACTCGATTGGGCTTGAATCAAGCTCGAACTCGACTCGAGTTCTTAACGAGTCGAGTCGAGCTCAGATTTCTCAGGCTCGTTAAAAATTACTCGAGCTCAAGCTCGACTCGAAATCTTAACGAGCTGAGTTGAGCTCAGCACTACTTGAGCTCGACTCGGCTCGTTTGCACCCCTAGGTGTTACTTGGATTATATATGTATTAAAGATACTAGCGTTATGAGTGAAAAAAATTAAGGTGGAGAGTCGTCTCGTATTGAATTTTTATAAAATTCGAATTAAATTAATTATCTAATAAATTAAATATCGGTAATTAAATTTTTCTTTTTGCAAATAAGAAAATAGAATGATTGTTTCAACTCCGCCATGCATATAAGAGAATTAGTTAGAGAATATTCAAAACCTCTTTGGTTTTTTTTCTTATTTACAAAAAATATTGTTTCGAACTTTATTTTTTTGTCAATAGTAATAATTAATTGTTTCGAACTTTATATTAATTATTACTACCATATACGGATTTTAATTATCTCATTTTAATATAATTTCCATGGAATAAGAGATAATATTTGTGCAATGGAACATAATTATATATTATTATTAATAAAAAACGTAATTATACACAAAATTGACATATTTATATTTTATAATTTTCTCAATAGTACTTATTTAAAATGGAATTTTCATATAGTTTAAAAAAACAAAATTTCAAGTTTAAAAGGATAAAAGTGAATAATGAATAATGATTCAAATATAGTAATTTATCAAGTTTAAATTTGTGTTGTTTTTTTATTAAAGAAAAGTCCATTAAACATAAGAGAAGAAAAAAATTAAAATTTTCTGATTACGTTAATTGAATCGTGTTTTTCTATTCCCATTAATTAACTAGAAAATAAGGTAAATCTTTCAATAAATTGATAAGATTTTGGCATTATTATTAGTATTAGTTATTATTATTGAGATTTGGTCACATCGTAGAATAAAGTTCGAGAAAAGAAATTAAGAGCTCGTTCAACATTGATTATAGAACGTTCGTTGAGGGCAAACGATCAATTGTTCAGAAATTAAAATTTTCAGCAGCTACGAAACGTGCATTTAGATGCTAAATTAAATAAAAAAAGGAATCAATGTCCGTTCAGTGCGTATCTCATATCTGTTCAACGTTGTTTCTTCGTTTGACGCTTTAATGCCCGGTTCAAAAACATTGTAGAACTTACCCTAACAAGAGTAAGTGCATATACAGCGTCCATTTTTGGAAGGCCCCCTGGCACTTTCCTTAAATCTTCATATTTAGCATCGCACACTATCGTGCAAACTTCTTCTACGCAACCTGCAAGAACCGTAGTTGATTGGCATATCCTCTCCTTCTGCTTCTTTCCCTATATGCATTACAATTCAATTCATATTTATTAGTATAAATTATTCATCTCATACCCCCAATAAATAAATAAATATATATATATATATATATATATATATTACATACACTGAGGTGGAAATTTTGTTTTCCACAAGTAAGTCTAATTTAAGGTTTAAAGGTTTAGTCTAGGGCTTATGGTTTTGAATTTTAGGTTTAAGGTTTAGGATTTAGTGTTTTAGTGCTTGTGGAATATTTTTTTCACTACCAATGGTAGGGTTGGCCGTTCTATCGAGTTGAGTAAAAAAATATCGAGTTATTTGAGTTTACGAATCCTATTTTATGATTCAAACTCTGTTTAATTTTTTCGAATCGAGTCGAGTTTATAAAATCCAAGTCGAGCCGAGTCGAATTTTCAAGTTTCTATACAAATCTAATTGTAATTATTTATAATGTTATAATGCATATTGATTCCAATCTAAACGGCTTTCTATATCCATATACGAATATCGTATATGTTTCTTAATATTTTCACATTTGATATACATAATATAGCAGACAAAATTGATAGACTCGACTCGAACTTAAAATTGATCTACTAATTACTAAAAATTTTGAGTTATTCGAATTTCTATTTTACAACTTAAACTTTATTTGAAAATTTTTGAGTTGAGATTATGAAATTACGAGTCTACTCAAAATGAGTCGAATTTTTCCGCGTCGAATAATTTAATTTTTTCGAGTCGAGTTTTGCCCACTCCTAATCGATGGATGGAATAATAACCATACATATGTGAGTGTATAGGATGCAAGTAAAAGTAAATATATAGAGTGTGATGGAGTAAATCTGCTGCAAAAAGAAGAAGCAACATGAAAATGGTGGCATACGCCTTCAAACTCTTCATGCTCTCTCTTTTTTTTTTACTTTAACTGTATTCAAATATGATGCCCTAAGTGAGGAATTACATGCAAGTTCTCTTGAATTTATAAGTGGCTGAGGGGACAAGATATTGAGGATAAAAGATTGAAGAATATTCAAAATCTCTTGGATTTTTTCCCCTTATTTGTAAGAAAGATATTTCCAGCTTTATATTAATTATTACTGACATATATGAATTTTAGAGGAGTTTTAATTATTTCAATTTAATTTATTTTTCATGGATCAGAGGTATTTTTTGTGCAATGGAACATAATTATATATACAATGATGAGTCTGGAATAAACGATATGTATTAAAATTATATGTACCACTCATTATTAACTATTTTAATAACTTTTGAAATTATAGGACCTTAAACGTAATTATTTATTTTTGAAAATAAAATATGTGAAAACATTTTTGTCACTTTTTCAGATTTTTTAATTAAAAGTTGAATTAAGAATTATTTGTTAATCCGATTACTTTAGTTCAATTAAAAAAAACTAATTTTCTCTCTTAAAAAATCTAGTTTTTTCTCCACGGTCGCTGTAAGTTTTTCTTATCTCCTTTTTGCGGCGACAACCAATCTTAATACTGATTGTCGACCATCGGTGTTCATAATTTATTATCTAAAAATGACAAAAAAGTATTTTGCATATTTTATTCTCAAAAAGGAATAATCACGCTTTAGATCTCATGATTTCAAAAGTTATTAAAATAGTTAATGATGCATATCGGTACATATGATTAATGACATATCGGTACATAGCGTTCACTCTAAAATTTTCCTATATACAATTATTAATATGACGTAATTATGCGTAAGGTCATAAAAGTTTATATCCAGTACACAAAAATTGGAAAAATGTATCAATATGTATCACTAATTATATGTATTGGTATGTATTATGCACTATTAATTATTTTAATAACTTTTGAAATCATAAGGACTTAAAGCGTAATTATTATTTTTTGAGAATAAAATATGTTGAACACTTTGTGTGCCACTTTTTCAGGTTTTTCTTTTTTTTTTTCAGAAATAATAAAATTTTATTAAAACAATAATTACTATCTTAACTTTTTAACTAATTTTTTTAAATAATTAAATAAATCAAAAGTATAAATTTTATCAATTATTTTTTTTAATATTTAACCTAATTTCATCTTTCTAATAATAAACACTAACCACCGCCGCCTGGTTCGCCGTCCTAATCTTTAGTTTGCCTCAGGCAGTCAGGCTGCGTTTATCACAGCTTCTCCACCAAACGAAGAAACAATTAATGTTGAATAGGGTATAATTGGCAGGAGAACAGGCGTTGTTTTTGTTTTTTCATCCCAAACGGGAGTTTCTCGATAGTTGATTTTCTCAGCTTCTCTAAAAATGACCGTTTGTAAGGATTTTGCGTTAATTTTTTTTTTGCTGAACGAGCCTTCAGTCTCTGTTATACTCTGGGTACTATTTTACTTTTGATACAACGGAGGCCGCGATTACATGTTTTAGTCCGGTTAATTTGAATATTAGAGAAAACAAGTAATATATATATATTTATATATATATATATATATATATTATGGGTAATTATTTCATGGACTAACATTTGTCTACAAAGCGTTATAGGGTGTAGGGATTTCGTTGAGGATTTAGCGTTTAACAGTGACGGATCCATAAATATTTTTTAGGGTGAGCATAAGTTAAAATATTTTTTAGAGTGAGTACAAGTAAAAAAAAAAATCAAAATTTCAGGGTGGGCACAAATCATAAAAAATTTAAAAAATTAAGACTAATTCATAAAAATTTAAAAAATCAAAGCCAAATGTGTGAACTTTAAAAAGTTCAGGGTGGGCACGGGCCTACCCACACCCTTCCACGTACATACGCTAATGATGTTTAGGGATTTAAGTGTAAGAGTTTTAATTTATGGGGCGTGTTTATAATTTAGGGTCCGTAGTTATAGTTTTCCTAACCATATTACCCTAACCTCTAAACCCTAAATTATAACAATAAACATTTAATTTTAAACTCCTACACTTAAAACCTAAACCCTAAATACTAAATCAAATCCCTAAATCATAAAATTAAAGCACTTGTAATGCATATAATATTTTAATATATATTATTACATGTTTCGATTACAAACAATGGAAAACCTATTCCGAATCATTTAGTGGGTCAGCTACCGTATATAGTTATATCTATGTCTGCGAAATTCAGTTTGACCATTAAAAATCAATCATTCGAACTTATATAATCCATATATGAATTAACACAAATTCATAAAAAAATTGGGGGAAGATGAAGTTAGGTTAAATATTATATAAATAATTAATAAAAATATTTTTAATTTATTTAATTATATTTTGAAATAATGTAATTAAAAGTTAAAAGCAGTAATTATTGTTTTAATAAACTTTTATTATTTTTAACTAAAAAAGAAAAAATAAAAAAATATCAAAAAAAGTGTTTCAACATATTTATTCTAAAAAAGAATAATCACGCTTTAGGTCCCCGTATTTTTAAAATTTATTAAAGTAGTTAATGATGCATATCAATACGTATGGTTAGTGATACATATCGATACATGACGTTTACTTTAGACTCATCCCAAAAATTGACATAATTATATTTTATATTTTTCACAATATAACATATTTAAAATAAAATTTTCATATAACATTTTTCATTTAAAAATAAATTTTCAATATATTTTATAAGTTTTTTTTATAACCATCGGTATTCAACTTATTGGTTGACTAATCCAAATAGGATATTCAAGAGGTCAATTATGGGGGCGACCCCCAACCTAATTTGCTTTATTCACAACATCAAAACTCGGACCACTGATCTTGCTTAAGAGATTTAATGTCTCATCACATTAGATCAATTGATTGTTGATATATATTTTTGTAAGTTTAAGCATATAAAGTGAATGATGAATTATGCATCGAATATAGTAGTCAAATTTTAAAAATATAATATAAAACAAGATACAAAAAGTATATGTATATGTGGGATGATACATTGAATAAAATTATGAATTTGGAAATTTGTGTTGAATAAGATTGCTGTATTTTACGTTTTTAACGTGAAAACATAGTATATCGGGAATGTTTTTAAAAGTATTTTAGGTTAAAATAAATGTAAAATTTAAAATTGATTTTTAATTTAATTTGAAAAAGTGTTTATTAAAAAACTAAAATTTTTAGTTTTGTAATTTTAAATAAAATTATTTATTGATTTTTATTTATGTCACTATATTTCAAAAAGAATATTTAAAGTAAACATTTTATTTATTTAAATACGGTTTTTGATAATAATAATAATAATAATAATAATAATAATAATAATAAAAAAAAAAGAACAACAATCCGTAGATGCTAGCTGTTCATAGTTCTAACATTACCATCATTATGTAGTATAATTAAAACCTTATTAGGAGGGCTATAAATAAGCTAAAATCAAAGTTATATTTGGAAAATAGCTTTATTATTACATCAGCACCTCGATTACATTCACGAAAAGAACTATAAGTTCTAAATAACATCTCAATCAACTTCCAATGACACAAAATAAGATGGTTTTGTTATGATTATCCGTTTAAATGTGCTTGTTGACAATAATTTTAATTACTCAAATTTTAAATCAAATTATCCAATTAGAAGGTACTATATATCGTACTTTTTTAATTATTTGATAAGACATATAATTTGTAAATAAAGTTACTCGAATCCAAATCTCTTAAGATAAATATTGTATTCTTTTTTATTAGAACCAACTCGTTGGGTTGTAAGGTAATTGTTTTCTGCATGATTTATGTGTCCAAAATTTTGAATCGGATTGAAGATTGCAGTGAAGTCGAGAGCAAATTAGGTAAGGCCAAAACCCCACTGAACAATTCTTGGCAGAGTGCAAATTTTATTAACAAACCAGCCAATAAACACATTTTTACTCTATCGAAAAGGAGCCAGTGGGGTTGGACTACTTGGGACTTTGAAGTTTCTAAGCTCTTTACAAACATGATCCAACATTCCCAGAAAATCTCTTACAATCACGAATATCCTAAGTGGATTTGTTTCATCCACCTTGCTCTCATCTCCATGAAAATATTCTGTGATTTCTCTAACGTGTAAAAGGACTTCATGTTCATTTCCTTCCAGCTCCTTCAGATTCTTCTCTGCATAGTCCAGGAAGGAATTCATCGAACGAACGAAATCGCCGCTCTTTTCGTCTGTCGATAGCTCCACTCGAACTAGATGTTGTAGATTAGCCTTGCCATCCGATAGGTTCGAGACGGAACTCGCAAGAACATCGAGGTCGACTGTTGCTGTTTTCTTGACATGGTGAAGTTCGGTACTTAAACAAGAAACAAGGTCTAGTCCCATTCTTCTGTAATCTTCTTCCTGTTCTTCAGTCGTTCTGCTTTTGTTTCGCTGGCTGATCTTCCCCTTAATGCTATTGGACACTCGCATTCCTTCCGGTCGAACGATCTCTTGGACGACGAAATGGAGCAGAGTAGTCTTTCCATCGGTTCCTTTCACATCAGCAAGCTTAAGTAGGGCATCAAGCTTGAACGCTCTAGCGCCTCCTCGAATCGTGCCAACGTTCATTCGGTTGCCGGTTTTGAGTACTGCCTCGAGCAACTTTAAGAAGAGCCTGCTTGATCTGAGTTCCCTGCAGGCTTCCTAGTACAACAAGGACACCTTTCACCAAAAATGTAACTTTCTATAAATGGGTTCATATGAATTATAGTTTGATGCTTACCTCTAGCATTGAAAATGAGCTTTTAAGATGAATCACCTCATCATCGAAAGTTTCTCGGAAAAGCATAGCTTCGGCCCATAAGAAGGCGAACGGAACGGTTAGAAGCACTGTAACGAACTTCTCAGCAGACCCCAAATCATTGATATCTCCTTTGAAACCATAAAGCTTGTCCTCTTCTTCCTTGGTGGATACCATTCTCACTAATGCTTCTAGTTGTTGTAAAACCAATCCATTTCCTGCTTTTTAGTCAATAATTAATACGAAATTTGTTCCTAATGAGTTCCATTTCAAAAATAAATAAATAAATAAAGGAATTTCAGAGTTATACCCTTCATCAATGCATTGCAGGCTTGTTCAGATGTCACATTCAGTGCTTTTAAGAGTATGGTTATGTTCTGCAATCTCTTGGGATCAAGTACATGCTTACTTGGAGAAGGGGTTTTGCTGTTCGCTTTGTCGTTCTTCATCGGATTTTGTATGTTGTACCCGAAAAGTGACTCGATCATTTCCTCGTCCAATCTGTTTGGTGGTCATATTAGTAAAACAAAATGGTAAAATTTTGTGTTAAAAAAAACGAAATAACTTACTCGAACGAGCTCAATCTCAGCTTGTCCCATACCATAGACCGGTCCGATGCAGCTCTCACTTTGTCCCAATGAAGTGGCTTCAATTTTGGCAATGGACTACCATCTTTGCCTATTGGTGAGTATTGTGGAAGTTGGGGTGGTGGAGGAATACTAGGTGGACTTGGAAGAGCATTAGAAGCAATTCTAGGTGAAAATGGACCGTCAACCGGTCCTAATGAGGAATCCGAATTGCTAGAAGGTGTTTCATTGAGCAATGTAGAAGGACTCGAAGTTTTCGGTGTTGTCGTTGCTGTTGCAGGCTGAGAAGAATATAAAGGAGGAATGAGCAAAACGGGAGGCAGAGGCGGCGGGGGTGTGGACTTTTGACAATCAGGAAAATGCTGAACATTTGGTGAATGGGAAACAACAAAGGAATGAAAAGATTCATTATCAGATGAATCGGCATCATGGTGGACCGATGTAATCTCAATCGTCGAATATCGGTATCGTTGTCAGATCCTTGCATACCGACATCTTTGCTTCGATTCGGTGATGTTTTCTCTGTTTCACCACTTGGTTTCAAACAAGCTTGTTGCTGCTCCAAGCTCACTCCCAAGGAATTAAGATAAAAGAGATCAAGGCTAGGATCTTGAGAACTTAAAACACTTGGATTCCCCTTTGATTCTTCCTTTCTTCATTGATTTAATCCTGTACTTCTTGATTTTGCCACAAAAACAAAGGACTCCAAGCACACAAGCTAAAGAAACAGCACCTGCGGACACAAGGACTGGGACCAGAATTATTTTAACTCTTCCTTCATCCGCATTCCGAACTCTATTAGGTTGCGGCTCCATGCTCGACCAAGGCAGTCGAGGATGGAAACAAGCAACCTTTGCACCGCCAGAGACGGTGCCAGAGCCGGAACTGAAATCTCAGCTTCAATGTTAGATGATGGAGAAGGAGAGAGACATTCACCAACACCATTTAGTGCTCTTGTTTTGGCACTTTTCAGTCCAAGTAAAGCTCTAATTTTCAGCACAATTGAAGCTTCTTTCACTTCATTCTCATCCTGGTCTGAAACAATCTCAATTTTGTTATCAACTGCATCTTCCATTAAAGAATCAGCAATCAAAATGATGGAGCTTTGCAATATGAATATGATGAAAATCATGTGCAGAATCTGAAAACCAAACCCCATCATTTTGTTTTTTGTTTTTCAACTGCAAAACACCAATCTAGCATTTCTGCTTATAAATCAACTTCCTTTTTATTTTGGTCCTGCATAAAGTCTTTAATGCTACTCCAAGGCTCCTGGCTGCTGCTGTTGGACTGAACCACCTTTATCTATCACCTTCTTAAATCCTCCATTGTCATGCAAAACACTTTTTAATGATGTAGGCCATTTTGTTCCTTTTTAGCAAAACCCTAAACCTCATATGTCACTTTTATTTTCTTTATAACCCTAAACGGACCAGCATCTTCCGATAAAATTTCTTATCATTCGATTCAACAGGTATCAATATCAGAAAAAAGAAGATGAGATATAATTTTAGCTTTTTATTGATCAATCATTGTCTACCAATTTAGACTTTTTTTTTTCTTTTGTAATCCTAAAGTTCACTATAAAAGGTCCTAAAACAAACCCTTAAAGAAAATGCATGTAGGGTCCTATTCCATTGGACCTGCCTAACCCTTGAAAGCACAAGTTTTCTCCAACCCCCATTATTAAAAGAAGAAAGAGAGAGAAATAGGTTCAAGAATGGTCCATTCCTTTCTCATGTGGTCATGTCTCAATTCTTTGAATTATGGAATTTAAAGCCATTACTAGTCAAAAAGATAGCTAGGGACTTGAATGCTGCATTGTGAGAAACTAATGGACTGTGTTCCTTTTAGGGTTGGTCTCTTTCTCAAGCTTTTTTTCTCACAACAGAGACGGAGCAAGAATTGAATTTAAAAAATACAATAGCTTATTAAGTATTTAAACAAAAATTCATCAGACAAGACTTAATTTGTCTAATTTTTAAATTTATAAGGACCTAAATTGTTATTAGACAATTTTTTTGAAAACATGGCCTATCATTCTTTAGCTCAATCCTAATTGTTAAATATTATAGTACATGTCATTATCTGATTCAGTAATAACGTATAGTGCATGAAACTATATACTATACGAAAAATATTATGAGATGTACACAACACATTGGAGTCATGTAAAAGAATGTTATAACATAAAACTAAAATACAAAAAATAATTACTTCCTCCATCTCATAAATTTTGTCTATTGTTGACTTTTGACGTAGTTTTAGAAAGAAAAAATTTGTGTAAGAGATGTGTTATAAAATAATTAAAGTGATAATTTCATTATTAAAAAGTTAAAGTTTGTTTTGTTAGAAAAATAAAAAAATAAAAAAATGTGTCTAATAAAAGTAGTTAAGTTTTTTAATGAAATAATTTAAGTGAAATAATTTTAAAATATAAAAAAATAAATTTTATGGGACAAAAAGAGTATATAGAAAGATTAAAATAATCCTATGCTGCATTTGGTTTCAAGTTTAATCGAAGTTGGTGCCCAAGTTTTCCAGAAAGTTCACATCTGCCCAAGGTGTATGAATCGGGTGTCCACGGCGTTATCACCCTAATATCACCATTTAATAAATTATTTACTATTCTGGCACATATATAAAATTATTTACCATTTTAGCACATATACAAAATTATTTTACCGCATAACACTCATGGTACTATGAACTCGTTAGACTAACATGATGACTTTTTTTTTTATTTTTTAATGTGATTAATTGAGTCTTTAAGGTTGAAGGAAATAAATTTTAATGGAACTCTCCATACCAAATTAGCAAGTTCCATTAAAAAATTAAAATATAATTAAACTGGTTATGCTGGCATGATAAGTTCACTTAAGGGTGATGTATTAGGAAGTAATTTTGTATAGGTGTTAGAAAGGGAAATAATTTTTAATGGTGATATTTTGGTAATAACGTTGGTGTCCACTGTCCAACAAAAAGATTTTGTTCTTTTTTGTGCTTTTATATATGTGTCAATACTAAAAAAAGTTAAATTATATATTTTAATTTTAAATTCCAAACCTTACATCTTAAACTCTAACTATAAATTTTAATCATAAACCCTAAATATAATTTCTTTATTGTTACTACATGTATAAAACCAATAAAAAAACAGAAATTTCTATCGGTCCACTGCCACTTTAATTAGTTTGTACGATATCTAACTTGTGAAGGTGGTGTCGTTGAGAGATGATAGAGAAGAAATTTTGGTTAGATCAATATGTAGTATGTAAAGATTATCGTTGTAAATATAACACGATATTAAGATGGTTAAATTATTTGAATCCAACTAGTTTCGATCCGACATGATCTTATTGTACTAGATTATTTAAATTCGGGTTCTGGTCAAAAATTGATTTAAGGTGAAAAATCTCTAGCTCGATATAGTAGTTTAAGGTTCAGATTCTCTTAATTATTTAGAGATAATTATTATAATATTTTTCTCCATATTTTTTTAATTATCTTCTTATTTTGTCAAATAAAAATAGAAGTATTTACCAACAACAAGTTGGTCTAGTGGGATGATGCACTAAATCTCTTAAGCAAGGTCGGGAGTTTAAATCATGGCGTTGTGAATGGAGCAAATTGGGTTGGGAGGGTCGCTCCAATAATAGGCCTCAACAGTATTTGATCCGAATTAATCACCAGATGGGTTGGATACCAGTCATTAAACCAAAAAAATAAAAACATTTTATTTGGTTCGGATCAGAGGCAGAATTTTATCACCCCAAATAGATCGGATTCGGATAAAGTGAAACATCATCAAATATCAATTCGAAACCAAATAAAAACTTTCACTTTTTGAATCAAAACCGAGATGACCAAGAGCCTAACTCGATCCAACTTGATTTGTGCCCATTCCGATGTGATATATTTAGATAAACAATGAAAAATAGAGTTGAGGAAAGAAAACGATTCATTGGTATGCTTATTTTAACAGAGATGAGATAAGCTTGAAATAAACAGTGGGGTCTGCATGGTTTCTTTTCTAGGTAAAACAGGGCCTAAAAAATGTAATAATAGGCCTTTACTCGTATGACAATGGACTAAAACACAGATATTGCTACAGATATGTGGATCATGTAAACCATTTTTCTTTTCTATGGGATAAGTAAAACTCGAATCAATTAAAATAATCGAATCAAACCAATTTAGTTACATTAATACGGCTTAGTTGGTTAAATTAGTTAATTTATTTCGATTTTGATTTTAAAAACAAATTTTACCGATTTTAAAAGTACCTATAAAATTTATGTATGAATTTTGAATTGGTGCATGTAAATGAAATTTTGATTTCTGTTTATTTATACACATGAAATTTACTCCTACTGGGTTTTGAATCCACAACAGAGGAGAGAGGAGAGGGTGTCAATTGAGAGCTTTATACACATAAAACTTTTATTTTGGTTCAATTTTATACATGTAAATAGTTCCATCAATTTATTTTAAAAAGATCGATTAATTTGTCGTAATTCGAAATAATTCAATAAATTTAACACTTGATATTTAAAAATCCCGACATTGCATCATCCTGACACACCCTCCGGCAACTTACCACACTCCATGCTATTGTCCATCAGTCTAATAATAAACAAATGTGATAGCTCGACAGACACAATCACTTTAGTACATGACAACTGACAAACTAATAAAATAGACTCATTATGACCTTAACGTCACCCGCTAGTAGACACAACCACTTAACTAATCGGATTTTTAAATATGAAGTGTTAAGTTTATTGAATTTCTTGAATTATGACCAAATTAATAGAATGCATAAGTTTCCAAAATTGTTATTATATTAAACCTTTATTTCAATTTTAATGACATGTTTAATACCTGATATGCTCGATGCACTTCAACCGAATCACCGATAAAGGGTGTAAAAAGGTCTCTCGAAAAAATGGGAAAATTGAAAAATGATGGACATTTTGCACAATAATTTAGAGTGGTTCGACATTCTCAACCAAGGTCTACATTCACTAACTTAGCATCCACACTAAGGACTTCCCAATTCACAAACAATGAATTCTTTCTTTTTATAAGATCAAGAGTAGCCTTTATATCCCTATCTTTTCAAAGGCTAAGATAGAACCTCCCTAATTTTTCTAATGATCAACTAGAACATATCCCTCAATTACGAGGTCTTGACAATGTAAACATAATACCTCTCTAGGTGGGTGTTTACACATTTTGACTCACTAGGATTGGGCTAAAGATTTTACAAGAGATTACAAAATAAAAAAACTCAACTCTCTTGATCTTTAAGCTTGGATATCCATCCTCATATTCTTCAAGTGTCTTTGGCTTGTATTTATAGAGTGGAATAAAAAAACTAGCCGTTTATAGCCGTTGGGGATGAAAGCTAGCCGTTTATAGCCGTTGGGGATGAAAACTAGCCGTTGGGGACTTTAATTTCATCCATAAATGCATTTCTGTAACCTTGGGTATCAGTACTCGAAAGTGAATATCGGTACCTGCCAAAACAAGAAAGAGCTGTTACACATAAATGCATAGCGTACCGGTACACGATACATCCTTATCGGTACGGTACTTCGGGCATTGGTACAAAGGCTTCCGTATCGGCACGCGAAACGCTTTACTAAAAAACTTAAAACAAAAAGTGTATCAATACAAGGCATAACCGCACCGGTACGAGAAGCTTCGTATCGGTACTAGAGTATCGTGTCGGTACTGAGAGTATCGTACCGGTATCGAAGGCCTTTTTTGACATTTAAACTATTTTGAAAATGTTTGTTTAAGTCAAAAACACTTTTAAAAGCTTTCAAACATATTTTTCAAGTATTATGGACTTTAAAATATTTTTGCAATTTTGTTTAAGTCCAAAAACATTTTTTATTGAGTTATATCAAAATAAATATCTCAACAATACCAAAATATGTTCCCAAACTATGCCTTTTTTAGATAGATTTTTTTGGCTGAAATAGGTGCTTAAGTTTTTTTTGTCAAAGTAGGCGTCTAAAAAGACTTTAAAACGTGCCAAAAATGAAACATTAAAGACCCATTTCAGCTAAAAAACTTTAGACACATATCTCATAAATAGGGTATAGTTTGAGCACTTATTTTGGTTTTAAGCCTTAATGACAGGATGACTTGTATATCACAAAACTTTAATTGACTAGTTTGTTCCTAAACTTATAATTGAGTGATTGGATTATCACTTTTAGAAGAAGAGTGACATGTTTGTTACTAAAACTATAATTAAGTGACTTATGGTGTAATTCCTTAATTTATAAAACAGAATGACATTCATAAACGAACATAAATTCCTTGCTTCTTTTTGATGCCCCAATTTATGCCCAAAGACTACAAAATTAGGTTAAGGGTTAGGTATAAGGTATAGGTGTATGGTATATTTTTAGAGTTTAATATTTAAAATTTAAAAATTAGAATTATGATTTAAAATTTAATTTTTTAGTGTTGAAATATAAAATGGAAAGAAAGATTTTTGTTCTACGTAAACGAGTTAATCTAGATATTGAAAAGACAATTTCATCGTCCCCTTGTCAATTAAGATTTCATCTTTGTGAAATAGACCAGTTAACAAATTTTGACTCTCTCTCTCTCTTCACTTGTTTTGACAGCTTCTACAATACCCATTGTCTGTGTATTTTCAAAGAATATAAGCTAATAGGCAGCAACATAGTCAAAATCAAATCCAGATTGTAACCTGCCTTCATATTTGACTGGTTTTTAGTGAAACCTAGAGGCTGCGTAGTGCCCACTTGCTTCATTTTCAGAACAAATATACAATTAAAATTGAAAACAATTCATCCAACTTGACTATAGCCTATATAGCTAATTGGCTGCATATATAAAAATTCTACACTATCTTAAACTAAACTTCACATGTCTTGCAGTACCATGATGAAACGACAAGGTTTTTGGACGTTCCCTAGATGTTGTCTTTAGATCTGGTAAACTTGACTCGAGACTCGAAATCGACTGGAACATGATGACCCGAATTTGATCCGAAACTCAAAATAAACCGAACCGAATTTCAGTTGAACCGAAAATGGATCGAACCAATTTTCAATCGAACCGAATGGAACCGAACCGATAGCAATACGAATCAAGGCAACTTGAAATAAAAAATAGGGTAAACTACTACTTAGGTGACCACCGAACTATTTGGGCGTACCTATTTTGACCACCGAACTAGGCAACTCGTCAATTAGACCACCAAACTTTTAAATTCGTCATATTTTGACTACTACCGTTACAAAACTAATGTAGGGGTGATGGAGGGATGATATGGCAGTTAATGAAAATTTATAAAATTATACATTTGGTCCCTGTTATTTACCTATTATATCAATTTGGTCCTAATTTTAATTTAATTAAATAAAATTAATTAACCAATCCGATGATGACACGTGTCATCACCCAATTCAATAAATTTACTCAAATTTTAATTTAATTTATTTAATATTTAATATATTTTTCCTCCAATCAGGTTGTGACACATGTCGGATCAATCGGATCAGTTTCGGGTCTGGTCAACCTTTGAATTTTCAGCTCAATTCGGTTTGAGTTGGGTTATAATTCACAAAGACTTCGTTGATGTAGAAGATTGTGTCAATTCGGTTTGAGTTGGGTCAATTTTGATTCTCTAAGGTTTATGTTTTAGGGTTTAGTGTTAACGGTTTATGGTTTAGTTTAAGGTTATTGGTTTATGAGATTAATTATGATTCCGTAAGGTTTATGATTTATGGTTTAATATTAATAGTTTATGGTTTAGTTTAGTATTATTGGTTTATGAGATCAATCCTGATTTCTTACTATTTATGGTTTAGGGTTTAGTTTAGGGTTATTGGTTTATGAGATTAATTTTAATTCCTTAAGGTTTATGGTTTAGTTTAAGGTTTTTGGTTTATGAGATTATTTTTGATTTCTTAAGGTTTATGGTTTAAGGTTTTGGGTTTAGTATTAATGGTTTATGGTATAGTTTAGGGTTATTGATTTATGAGATTAAACCCGATTTAACTTGCTAATTTATGCAATTGAATTTGATTAAATATTTAAATATTTAAATCAAAGCTTCATGTGTACAATTGAACTAAATTAAAGTTTCAACTTTCATGTGTACAATTACATGTTTACATCCAAATCAAAATTTTATGTATAATTATATTAAATCAAAGTTTATAATAATAATAATAATAATAATAATAATAATGATGATGATGATGATGATGATGTCCGAATTGAATTAACTTATTAAATTTGGGATCTAATTGAGCCAAACTAAAATCTAGAAGCATAAATCACGGATATAATTAAAAGAATCTAAAACTAAATGTGAAGTTTCAATTAAATTAATCTAAATTGAAACTCAATTGAATTAAAATAAAACCTAAAAATAAAATAAAAAACATGTAAAATCAGAAGGGCTAAACAATGAATTGTCCCTAACCTAAAAGATCACACGTTCTTTTCCTCCAAATGCAGCCTTTCATTCTAATTAAAAAAAAAAAAAGACAATTGGTAAAAAAAGAGGAAAAAAGACAAAATTTTAGAGGGAAATAAGTCGTTCATTTTTTAGGTTAGAGATTAATTATTCTTAGGTCCTGCTCCATTTAAAATGTTTTATTTTAGTTTTAATATTCATTTTTAAGCTTTAGTTTAATTCAATTTAGTCACAAGTATCCCCTTGGTTTGTATTTTGGATATAATAATCCTCTCCTCAAGGTGATATTTAGTCCCTAAAATTTTACTTTTAGTCAAAATTGACTCCTATTTATTTCTAATTTTTGTAATTTAGTCTAATAGTTTTAATATACTGATATTTTTTTCATTTTAGTTCCTAAGATTTAATTTTTAGCCGAAATTGACCCCTATTAATTTCTATGGTAAAATTGTGAAATTGGTCACTAGACTCTCAAATTTCTTCACTTTCAAATTGTCAAACTAGTCCCTAATTTCAGTTTTATGCTATATTTTATGGTAAAATTGTGAAATTGGTCACTAGGCTCTCAAATTTCTCCACTTTCAAATTGTCAAATTGGTCCCTAATTTCGGTTTTAGGCTATATTTTATGGTAAAATTGTGAAAATGGTCCCTAATTTTGGTTTAGGGTTTAGGCCTTAGTGTTAATGGTTTAGGGCTTATGTTGTAGTTTAGGGTTATTGATTTATGAGATAAATTTCTATGGCTTAAGGTTTGTGGTTTAGCATTTTTAGGGCTTAGTGTTAATGGTTTATGAGATTAATATTTAAACTTAAAATGACATAAAATGTTATTATACCACAATTTTGAGAAGAGCAACGGTCTCTCCCATAATATAATACAAAAGGATAATAAAACATACATCATTATACTATTTATCATATTGTTAAAATAGATAACAGTAAAAATAAATTACTCATTTACTTTACCTTAAGTATCGGGTTAAAATAGGGTCGATATTTGGTTCAGCTTTCGGTTTGAGTAGCCTTCGGTTTGGGTCCATTTTGGTTTAATAAAAAAATTCGGGTCAATTTTGGTTCGACTTATTTTGAGTTTCGGATCAAATTCAAATAAATATGTTCGGGTCAATATTGAGTCTCAATTCAAATCTCAGGTCAAATTTGCAAGGTCTAGTTTTATGCTTTGTAGTCAATATCGTGCTGATCTTAAAACGATACCAAATAATCTAAGTTTTGTTCCGATTAAAATGTCACTGTGTTTTGGTCATTTCAATATTCTTACTAAGAAAATATACACAATTTTTAGTAAAAAGTCATTTAATAATAAATGTGTCTAATTGAAAAGGTTGATACAAAAATATAAAAAATATTTAAAAATTCATTAAAAGTTTTAAAATTATAGGAAAATATTATAAAATTTTGGATATGTCATGTACTGACGAAAAATATCAACATCATAGATTATTTTTATTTACTCACTTTCAAAATGTACATTGAATAAAAAGTAATTAATTTGCTTCGTTTCAAACTTATCAGGGACTTAAATGGTGTTTAAACCAAATTATTTAAATCAACTAACTATAACTTGAAAATTTCGGACCAAAATATTCATTTCTTTCAAATTTATAAAACCTAAAATATTCTTTTTATAATAGACTTCAACACTAAATTAACTTCTCTAGTAACAAACTTCATTTGAATACGTAAATGAAATACGAGATCTTCATAAATTTTTCTAAATCCTAATGATATCGTTTCTTGATGCTGATATAAGAACAAAATGGATCAAAAGTAGCACAAAATGGCCTGAATTTGACCAAACCTTTCTTCACTTGTTGGGGACTTCGAACCAATGGTAATCCAAAGGTGTTAATCCTTTAATTAGTCCAATTAATGAATATAATCTTATACTAACTACCAGTTGGTCTAGTGAGATGAGAAGTTGGATATTTTAAACACGGTTAGAGGTTCGAATCATGACATTGTAAATGGAGAAACTGAGTTGGGAGGGTCGTCCCATATTGAGCCTCTGTAAAACCCGATCGGGATCAGTCGACCAATAAATCGGTTACCGGTGGTTAAACTAGAATGAATATAATCCTATGACTAATTAACCTAAATTAGCCTAGTTGTTTCTCACATTAGTCGGCTTAATTTGTAACTTAATAATATACACCAAGTCCTAGTTGTCGGTCCAATATTTGTTTTCATGTTCATCATGAAATTTGGATGGGATTAATGATTAATCACAGCACTAACACCCATTAACCGTTAAAGTAGTGTAAATAAAAAAGGTTATCTAATTTGATTATTAACATGTGAAAGTGAAACCTATGGGTCATTGTCTCCTTTGGTAATGGAGTTGCCACAAACGCATTAGGGGAAATTGACTATTAGGCAAAATCTAATCGAGTTGTTTGAGTTCAGTCAAAAATATAATTTGAATTCGACTTTAATGATTAGTGAGGTTAATTCAATCTTAAGTAACCCATGAATTTAAATGGTTTTCTTATTTTTAATTAATACTAAAAATCTTTTCAAACTTAATTTGGAGATAAATTTTAATAGATGGCAACGTGGTGGTATAGGGTGAGTTTTTGGCCGTCCTGACTCCGACCCGAAATTTAGATATCCTAACCAAATCTTGATCTGATTGTGAGTTTATTAGAACTTAACCCGACCTGACATGATAAAAGCATAATTTGACCCTAATTCGATCTCAAAACTTTAACCAAAAAATCTAACTAAATTCTTCTCGATTTGAAAAAAATAAAAAATTAAATATGATATATGAAATAATTATAAAATAATAAAAAGGTATTTTAGTAAATATATTATGGTGGGGTTGGATATCATCTAAACTCGATTTGAATAGTTGTTACTTTCTTCTAATTCTCTTTTATGCTCCTTTTATTTTTTATTACATTTTTATCGTTGCTAACAACATATATTCTAAATTAATTATCGACCATTGATTTTTTCTCTCGCTTTCTCTTTTTTTCAGATATTGTCATAATTTTTTTTCGCATCTTATGTTTAGTTAGTCTTTTTATTTTCGTATGAAAACAATGGATAATTTTATATGTTCTTGTAGCACGTCTTTTTTTCAGTGTTAAATTTAATGTCGCGTTTATTTAGATTATTTTATTGATCTACCTTTGCTTTGAACCCTCAAACTGATTCTCTTATATTAGTAAACACTCGCAATCACTTAAGATTGGTCACAATTGAGTAATTAACAAAAACATTTTTAAAAACAAATTACTTTTGTCAACCAAAATAAAACTGTTTCGTAATTAACTCGAGAAATTAATTACGAGACACTTTTCGATAACACTTTTCAATTGTACATAGTAACACTAAATTAACATTAAGTACATAAATTCAATAATGCAAGTTTGGGCAGTTAAATTTAAACCTCAAACAGAGCTTTAAAAAATATTAAGTATATATATTTTAAATTTGTTGGCGATGGGTATTTCTCATTGGCATTTTCATGGAAGCTGACGGAAAATAGATAAGAGAAGATAGCAACCGTCTTTTCCAGTAGATCACGTTTTAACTTTTCAATTTCAATTCATATTAATTACAAGGCAATTTCCAACATTTTCAATTCCGATCATTTCTCCACCAACTTTCCAATCCCACCACAAGTATACATATATATATATATATTGGTTTAATTATCGATATTTGACTTATTAACTAATTAAGTTAGATCGGATTTTGTAAAAGTTAAATATAGGGACGATTTTTCGGACCTATTTTTTTTATTCACAACATTAAAATTCGATTATCTGACTTTGCTTAAGTGATCTGAGATGCTAGACCGACTCGATATCGGTATATATATGTTAATGGCTGACCTGATTGCTAGTTTCGATCATGTTTGGTTGAAATTTTCTCAGATTCTGATATCCATTGTCAAAACTGGGTTGGTTGTTGATGTTAGGAAGAAACTTTAGAGTATTTACAAACAACAGTATATGAACCCTAACAAACTAAAAAAAAATACTAACTTTACAACCCAACTGCGCCCCTGGATTTCATCTTCTTCCTTTTTGGAGATTTGACTTCTTATTAGCCACCTTTCTCCAATCTCCACCCCCCTATTATATATATATATATATATATATATATATATAGTTCTCATATTTCATTTCCTCATTAAAAATCTTCAACTTCTTAACTCTCATGTTAACAATTTTCTTTCAACTATTGAAATCATCGTCTGGTAAGGATTTCCCGAGAAAATAATTTTCCAGTTTATAGCTGTTTGGTTCAATTCCATTTCATGTTTTCCACGCATCTGGGAAACGTATATAAATCACGTTTCTATAAAACACCCAGACTAGCATTTTCAAATCCAAACATGCTTTCATGTGAATTCATCATTAGTTGTACGTATATCAAAATTTGAGTCTCTTGTTTTTTTTTTTTTTTTCTTTTCAATTGCAGAGGGAATCTGAGTGAAGAACAAGAAATGGAGATTCAACACAGTAAACACGAGTCGTGGTCGGATTCCGAGAGTACGAGCAGCAGCCGAGTCGGCTACAGCGGTCCGATTCTGGTGAGCAACAGCAACCCCAAAAAGAGCAGCAAAAAGAGCGCGAGATTCAAGGACGGCGACGAGTACGTCGAGATCACTCTCGACATTCGTGAAGATTCGGTTTCCGTACAGAACATCAAAGGCGGCGATCCCGAGACAGCAATGCTGGCAACCAAGCTGGAGAGAAGGCCTTCGTTCGGATCCCAGCTTTCGTTTAAAATCAGGCAAGTTTCTCAGGAACTAAAGAGAATGACATCCACGAAAGGGGCGGCGCCGTTTAACAAGTCGGACCGGAACAAGTCCGGCGCCGCTCGAGCCCTCAAGGGACTGAAATTCATGACCAAAAACGTCGGAACCGAAGGGTGGTCCGAGATCGAAAGACGGTTCGATGAAATGTCTGTCAATGGTTCACTTCCCAAGTCATTGTTTGGCCAATGCATAGGTATGTATTCAATTTTTTCACGTAATCCGCCATGAATGCTTCTGGTTAGCTGCTTAAAGATCCCTAGTAACTTGGGTGGTTTGTAAATTGTAATGTCAGGCATGAATGAATCAAAGGAGTTTGCAGACGAACTGTTCGAGGCTTTGGCTCGGAGAAGAGGGATAACATCATCGGCAATAAACAAAGCTCAGCTAAGGGAGTTTTGGGAACAAATCGCTGATCAAAGCTTTGATGCCAGACTGCAAACCTTCTTTGATATGTAAGCATTAAAGCACTTGATTTTGGTTTAAATTACTAGTTGATTCCAGTTTAGGAATTGGGTTAATATACATTTTGAACTTGGCTTTAAGTTCAATTGCATACCTAAGCTTTTCTTGCGTTCAATTAAGTACTTGAACTTTTTTTTTGTCTAAATTGGTACATGGACTTTGTTTCTTGGTTCAAATTGGTTAAAAAATTATAACTATCAATTTGAACTCAAAAATCATGTTCAAGTACCTAAATTAAATCTTGAAGTCAAATTCAAATACTAAAATCTATATTTATCTTTCATTTTAAAAAAAGGCTAATTAGCTATTCATGGAGGAGAATTGAATACCCTTATTACCTTTTTTTTCTTGATTTTCTTTGGGATTTTTAGAGTTAGCTAGCAAATTAACAGGTCCACTTTGTGGGACAATAAGATGTGACGAAACTTGATGAAAGAATTTGGGGTAATTTAAAATTTTAGTGGGGCCATCCATTACTTTCCGCCACTGACAATAAAGATAAGATTTCACCTGAACATTAGGTAATGTTCTTGACAAAGTTATGCCAAGAAACAAAAGGCAAATTGTCAATAAAACATTACATTATAAATTCATAATCAGAATTTCAGAATCTATTTAATGCCCATGCAAATAATTAATCATATAATTCCGTATTTCATGGACTATCTGCATGTGAAGCCAGATGTTAGGTGGATATAATTCCTCTGTTATCCTAGTTGTTGACTTCAAACTAATTATTAACCCTGTTATAAGTTGATCAATTATTCCAAATTAACAAATCCATCAGATTAACTTAGACAATAATAGAGAATCAAATCACCAATAGGAAAATTCTTTGCACATGGATAATGAAACAATGATTCTTACAGTCAAAGGTTGAGAATTTTTGTGTAAAATTTTGATGCAGGGTTGACAAAAATGCTGATGGAAGGATCACAGAAGAAGAGGTGAAAGAGGTGAGTGAATATTATTACATCCAAAAGTTATTTTTTTAATTAAGTTTTGTATTTATCCCTACAAAGATTTTACAAGTGTTTTTAATATACTATTGTGTAGATTATTACATTGAGTGCTGGTGCTAACAAGCTGTCAAAAATCCAAGAATGTGCTGAGGAATATGCAGCCCTTATCATGGAAGAACTTGACAAAGACAACCTTGGGTACATTGAGGTCAGCAAAATCAAACTACTTTTAATCAACTTTATCCCGATCCTTCCTACAAGTATAGCATTCAATCGAGTTGAGTCGAGTAAAAAATTTTGAAATAGTCGAGTTTATGAGTCCTATTTTATAATTTAAATTTCATTTAAAATTTTATCGAGTCGAGTTTATGAAATTACGAGTCAAATCAATACATGTCAAGTCGAGTTGTCGAGTTTCTGTTCAAATTTAATTGAAAATATTTATACTTATAGACGGAGCAAGAATTTGGGGTTGGGGGAAATTTTAAATATTTAAAAAGTGAGGGGAAATGTATAAATCTACCTTTTTTAAAAAAAAACAATCTACATTATAAAGGTAGAAAAAATTGAGTTGGGAGGTATGAGCCCTAATTAGTTTCAATTTAAACGACTTTCTATAATCATAAACAATACACATACATTTTTTCGTATTTTTTTCTACGTGATATATATATATATATATATATATATATATATATATATATATATATATATATATATATATATATATATATATATATATATATATATATATATATATATAAGGCAGAATTGAGGAATCGACTGGAACTTGAAAACGGATCTACTAATTACTAAAAATTTTGAGTTATTCAAATTTTTATTTTATAATTCAAACTTTACTTGAATTTTTTTCGAATCTAGTTTTTTCAGGTCAAGATAAAAAATTTGGTTTTTTCGAGTCGAGTTTTGCTTACCTCTACTCCCTGTCAAGTAGTAGTTTATATGGTCTCATTTATAGGTGTCTGATATTCATATGAATTCTGATTATATTTGGAGTCGAGTGAGATCAAACTCTTAAATGAGACATAGTATTAGTTCTCACAACACTACTTTTTCCATCCACAAGACATAAACCCAAAACTTTACTTAATAGACATTTGAGTTTTTAGCACTTGATTTAACTATTGGGTTTTTCTTTTTTCAGATATACAATTTGGAAACACTACTACTGCAAGCCCCAAGCCAATCAACAAACTTAGTGACAGATAGCCGCATTTTAAGTAGGCTATTGAGTGAAAAATTGGTGCCAACAAAAGAGAGGAACCCCCTTAAAAGATGGGGGAAGGGTCTTTCCTACTTTTTGGAGGACAATTGGAAGAGAATATGGGTGCTGGCTCTTTGGATCTCAATCTGTGTTGGCTTGTTCACCTGGAAATTCATTCAATACAAACATAGGGCAGTATTTGATGTGATGGGCTATTGTGTCACCACAGCAAAAGGTGCAGCTGAGGCGACTAAGTTCAACATGGCCCTGATTCTTTTTCCAGTGTGCAGAAATACCATCACTTGGCTTAGAAGCAAGACAAAGTTAGGGGTAGTTGTCCCATTTGATGACAATATCAATTTCCATAAGGTATGCTGTACATAAAGATCGGACGAAATATATTGAATATATCCGTGTCTCCAACGCGTTCTCTTAATTGACATAATTGTTTTGAATGAAATTCTTGTAGGTGGTTGCTTTCGGGATTGCTATCGGAGTTGGCTTGCATGCTGGTGCTCATCTAACATGTGACTTCCCTAGACTTCTCCATGCCACTGATGAAGAGTATGAGCCAATGGAACAATTCTTCGGGGAAGAACGGCCTAACAACTACTGGTGGTTCGTGAAAGGGACCGAAGGGTGGACTGGTGTGACCATGGTTGTGCTCATGGCCATAGCCTACATACTAGCTCAACCTTGGTCCCGCCGGAACCGGTTAAACCTCCCCAAACCGATAAAGAAGCTCACCGGATTCAATGCCTTTTGGTACTCACATCATCTATTTATCATTGTCTATGCTCTCTTCATTGTCCATGGATACTATCTCTACCTCTCCAAGAAATGGTACAAAAAGACAGTAAGTATCTCAACTCTCACAAACCATCCACTGTCATATTTTTCAATATGGTGGCATTTCCAGGAGATATTAACTTGTTTCTACTGCAGACATGGATGTATCTAGCAGTTCCAATGCTATTATACGCATGCGAACGTCTAATTCGAGCTTTTAGATCAGGCTATAAGTCGGTGAAGATATTAAAGGTAACAATCCAACCCCCTCTAAGTATCAAATTTATCACTTTTACTGACCAGACAATGGGCTGATATTTACTTGTGCTTATAATTCAGGTTGCAGTATACCCTGGAAATGTACTCTCTCTGCATATGACTAAGCCTCAAGGATTTAAGTACACCAGTGGCCAATACATCTTTGTGAATTGTGCTGATGTCTCCCCATTCCAATGGTAAAAACAGTAACTAATGATGTAATTTTTTTGATGTCAAAGGTTCAATGTCAGTAAAAAATGATACATTTAATTATTTTGATTCTCAGGCATCCCTTCTCCATCACTTCAGCTCCTGGAGATGACTATTTAAGTATACACATTAGAACCTTGGGTGATTGGACATCCCAACTCAAGGCCCTTTTCTCAAAGGTGAACATTCTATCTCAAAAATTATAGATTTGAACAACAAATTATATTGATTCAAAGCTTAAATATCTCAATAGTTTTACCTTAACATGCCCTTGTTTGCAGGTTTGTCAGCCTCCATCAGTTGATCAAAGTGGCCTCTTGAGAGCGGATATCGGTGAAGGCAAAAACAAGCCTAGGTAACTTTCTTATTGGATGATTTAGATTGGTTTTAAATCAGGTTAATGCGGATTGTATAAATTCGGGTTTTAATATTTTCGAGTCAGTTTCGAGTTCGGTCAGTTTTAGGGGTTCAGGGAGGAACCATATGGTGTGTGGCTCTAAGATGGAATTTGAACCTTATTGATAAAACAGGTTGCCAAAGCTGTTGATCGATGGTCCATATGGAGCACCAGCCCAAGACTACAAAAAATATGATGTTCTTCTCCTAGTAGGCCTCGGCATTGGGGCCACCCCACTAATCAGCATACTCAAAGACGTGCTCAACAACATCAAGCAACAAAACGAGATCGAAGAAGCCGTCGAAACAACAGGAGCCAAGAACAAACGGAAGCCATTCGCCACGAAACGAGCCTACTTCTATTGGGTCACTCGGGAGCAAGGCTCGTTTGAGTGGTTCAAGGGGGTGATGAATGAGGTGGCCGAGTACGATCGGGACAGGGTGATCGAGCTCCACAATTACTGCACTAGCGTGTACGAAGAAGGCGATGCACGGTCGGCTCTGATCACCATGCTTCAGTCCCTCCAGCATGCCAAAAGTGGCGTGGACATTGTCTCGGGAACACAGGTGAAGACACATTTTGCCAGGCCGAATTGGCACAAGGTCTTCAAGCATGTTGCGGTTAACCATACCGACAAGAGAGTTGGTACGTAAATAATTCAATAAAAAAAGTCATAAATGTTGAGACTCGAATTTTAAACTTGTTGAATGTTATTTTATAATCGGTCCAATTTAACTATAATTTTAATATATTTTTACCTGCAGGAGTATTTTACTGTGGTGCACCTGGATTAACAGGGGAGCTAAGAAGGTTAGCTCAAGAGTTTTCAAGGAAGACCAACACTAAATTCGATTTCCACAAGGAGAATTTTTAGACTTTTCTCCTATTGGTTATTTTAATTTTTTTTTAATTATTGGACGAGTACTAGCATATATAATTATGTTTTTTTATAGGGTATAGCTGTAATGTTAATGTTTAATAATTAAGTCAATATCTTTTTATATTTGTAATTTTTATATGTATTTTCTAAACAACTTAACTATACATATTGTCTCAAAAAGGATTCATAGAAGTATCAAAGAAGTTGTGATCAAATCTCTACTTCCATTCTTTTATAATGTTATTCCTTTGTGATTTAAATAAAAAGTGTTGATTATCAATATTTGTTATTCGAATATTGTGGGTGAAACAATAGTTCTAGAAGAGCTTAACCTTCTCGTTTATAGGTTTGATCCCATTTTATTTTAAATGTAATCGAAATTCGAGACAGTCAAATTCTATGAAATTCGACAAGTTTTATGAAGGATGAAGTCTGTTCGGTTTAAGTTTGAGTGATAATATTCAGCATGGGATAATAATATAATTATTTTATATATATTTAAAAATAATTATTATAAATGCTCATCTTTATATATATTTTAATTATCTTCTTATTTTTCTCGAATAAAAGTAAAAAAAAAATTATTTGTGTCGCTGGCATATTTGTCCAAATATTCCCTTTTAGGGAGATATTTGGAAATCCACCCCATCAAAAATAATTTGGAAAAATACTTCCTATTCGGGCTACGTAAGGATGACTCTCATTCTGCAATACGCGAGTTTGGAACTCGCGTTCCTCCATATGCGAGTTCCATCTGAGTTGGCATGACTTTTCCATTGGCCGTATTTAATCTTCCGGGATACGAACTCGCGTCCTGCAAGGCGCGAGTTCCGCGAGAATTGGAACCGAAACGTCGTTATAATTAGTTTATTAAAATTAAAATTTAAATTAAAATGGTACTCGCATTTGGTAGGGTGTGAGTTTTGCCTTCATTTCGGGTAGTTGAGGCGGTGTAAAATATAATTACCCCGTTTGAATTTACAAAGAACTCACGTCCTGTCAGAGAACTCGAACCTAGCAGGATGCAAGTTTCATTAAAACTCGCTCTTCAACCGGTGTGATTCACCCTATAAATACACCCAACCCCACCATTCTACCCCCACCAAAATACAAAAAAAAAAACTCATCTATACTCTACTCTCTTTAGTAGTTTTACTTTCTCGGTCAATTTAGCAGGTTCGATAGCGTGATAATGGCGGGGTTGACAAGGTTGGATCACAAGCACGTTCTCGATTATTGGTGGAGACATGCAAGTTTTATTTATTTATTTTAAAGTTACATTTTTAGTTTTTATTTAGTTATATTTTTTAATTAAAAATAGTTTAATTTTTTTGTATATTTAATAGTTCGAATTTATAATTATTAATATAATTTTTTAGGATGGGAAGTAACATCGTCTTGAGCTGTTTACCACGAAAGTATGACGAATGGACCTAATGAGTTGCTACTAGGATATATCATGTCATGTTTGAACATGTATCAAAAATTGTAGGAGGTGCGAAATTGGAACCAGATTTGCTAAACGCTCTTCTAGAGAGGTAGAGATCGAAGACACACACATTCCACCTTCCGTTGGTGAGGTGATGATTACTTTAGAGGACGTTTCTCACATTCTCGGTCTGTCGGTTATTGGAGAGGCTATTACTGGTCAAGCAGTGGTGATTGGCATGGCATATGCTTGGAGTTGCTAGGTGCTGCTCCAGATAGGGTAGATGGTAGACGTGTGTTCCTGAGGTGGTTGAGGAAGAATTTTTCAAATTTATCGGGGGTACGAACGAAGAAGTGAATAAGGTAAAAATAAATTTTTGAGTGAATATGAATTAAATGTATGTTAATATATTTTTTACTATTGTAGGCTTATGCTCGTGCTCATATTTTACAAAAAAATCGGCGGGATATTGATGTCTGACAAATCCCACAATAAAGCTCACATGTTGTGGTTGCGACATTTGCGGGATTTTGATGATATCAGTAAATTGAGCTGGGATCGGCAGTATTGGCACATCTATTTACGGAGATGTGTAAGAACACTGATCCGAAAACACACAGTCTCAGAGGTTGTCTTTTGTTGCTGCAGTCATGAGCGTGGTTTAGAATGATGTTTTTACGTCCTTAACTGAGCGAACCTCGTCCATATATTTTTCCTCTAATCTGGAGGTAAGAAAAAATTAAATGTTTTTTAATATACGGTTGTTTTACATAATATTAAAATTATATTGTTGTTTTGTAGGTGGAAAGGTGATTTAGTTCATGTTGATCTCCTTAAAGGTCTAAAGGATATTAGACACTCCATTGAGAATGAATCCGGGAATCAAGTAAAAAATTTGAGTTAATTTTTTTATTAAATTTAGTGTATTTATTTAAATTAAAGTTTATATATAGTTAAAATGAAATATTATACAGTTTATATAGACATCGTACGTGGATCCGAATGTCCACAAGTGCCTCCCGCAATTTTCGGCGGTGACGCAGATTGCTTGGACGGCCATGGTACCACTCATTTTCTACTCTACAGTTGAGTGGCATCCGAACGATCGCGTCTTACGGCAGTTTGGTTGTGTCCAACCAATACCGATGGACCCTCCAAATTTTGATGAGTTACATGCGCTCACTAGACAATGGAAGCTTCAGGTAAAAAAATTAAATTTATTTAATGTTTTATTAATTTGAACGTATTTTATATTTATAAACTAAAATTTATTTATTTTTATTGTATGATAGGTTTATTGGTCGGTGAGGCATATAAATTGGATTGCTCAGAGGATAGAAATAGAGCATAGGCAACCCATTCGTGAATACGCAATGTTTGATAGGATGATCGACGATGATTACTTTGCGTAGTTTATGACGAATGAGAAGCCATTTATATTGACTCCAGAGGAGCAAACAAGAGTCGTGGAGCCTAAGCAACGAAACCACCCACTAAGTCAACGTAGTAGGGGAGCACAAAACACTTCTGGCGGTGTGTCATCATATAGGAGAAAGTCTGCTTCTGCCTCCTCAGCACCAGAACAATCACAAGACCCCACACTGATGCCACCACCGACCTTCACTCACTCGATGCACTCATCATTTCATCAGCCGAGTCTGTTAGAAGTTTTTTTTACAGACCCGTTTGTTCCAAGTACGAAGATATTTAGTGGGTCGTCGGCTATTCCTACAGTAGTATCACCATTCCATGTTTCACATATTTATCCTATATCCTTACCACCACTATTTCAATTTCTACCATTGGCGATATAATTCGACTCTGGTATTGTTCAACATACACCACTGAGGTCTTTATTCTTCACCAGTGGTCTTAGTGGTAACGGGGGTAATCTAAATGATGATGATGATCATAATCATGATCATGACGATGGTAACTGGGTCCTTATTCTTCACCCGTCGTCCACCGTGGTGTGGTACTTATGGCCATAGGGGACATTAAATTTTTTAATGTATTAGGAAAAAAAGTCATTTTCTATATATGTAAAAAAATTACAATGAAATGAAATTTGTGTTTGGTTTTACCATAATTTTGACCATGTCTTTTTAATTGTATCGAATGAATAACATAATCGAAATCCTACAAGTATTGTGAAATAATTTTTACACCATGCTCCATTGTTCTTCATGAAAAAAAAACCTATGTCTAGTACTATTTTTAACGTGATTTTTACACCGTTTATGATATCATATACGCACCGATTTTTACACTATGCTAAAGATATGTTTCAGTACTACAACGTGAAAGTTTAAAAAAAAAAAAAATTATCCCCCAACATCCCGCAAAATCCACTCAAACATGCCTGTCAACGCTTGTTCTAACAACAAGATTACAAAAAATTTGCGTTTGGATAAACGTGAGTTTCAACGAGATAGCACGATATTATCACAATATATTCACCAACAACTCGCGCCTTGCAAGACGCGAGTTCGTATCCCGGAATATTAAATACGGCCAATGGAAAAGTCATGCCAACTCAGATGGAATTCGCATATGGAGGAGTGCGAGTTACGAACTCGCGTATGACAGAATACGAGTCGTCCTTACGTAGCCCGGATGGGGGTATTTTTCTAAATTATTTATGATGGAGTGAATTTCCAAATATCTCCCTAAAAGGGAGTGGACAAATATGTCTGTGTCGCTTAGGGCGATGTGTGTTTTAACCTAAAATTCAAGTCGGATGTAAAATCACCAAACGTTGGGTTAGGTCGGAAATAGATGAAAACTTTTAATTTTCTAGTCGGAGTCAGAATGACCAAAAACTTAACTTGTGACTATTCATAATTAAAACTCATATAATTATCTAATATAAAAAATCTAAAAAATAAAAGAAGGCAGACCTATAAATATATGTCTCTAAAAGATTAGACTACACAATCAAAGCTGTAAATGAGTGTATAGGTGTCTGGCCGAAAAGGTAGATTGAAGCCTATTGGAGAACCAAGTTGGACCACTATTTTGGACATTTAAAAGGGGCAACTTTATTTTACATTTTTTTAATTAGGTAACTTTGTTTTAGATCAAATAGGTGTCTAACGTTTTTAACGTTACTTAAATAGGTGCCCCACTATTACTGTCCGTTAATTTTTATCGTTATCTGACACATGTCACCTTCTTAAATTTCTAAAATTATATTTAAAAATAAATAAAATTAATAAAACAAAACAATCTTAAATTTCAAAAAAGCCCCAAAATTTAAAATCCCTAACACCCCAAAAACCAAATCTCGTTTCCCCTGATTTCGCAGCCAATTGTCACACCATCGCCCACCAAATTCGTCACCTAACCATCACGACCATTTATCCCACCACCTCGTCATCGAAAATTGACCGACGCCGTGCGAAATGTAGAAATCGTTGAATGGTTCATTCAAATAATTCGCGGCGAACGACGACATAACAGACGATGAACAGTGTGTGGGTCGTTCGACGAGGGGAGGGCGCTTTATTTCGTCACCGAAAACACGACCAGCGCTGGTGGGAGTGGCCGTATTTGGGGGTTTAGGGATTTGGGGACTATTTTGGGATTATTTGAAAATTTTAGGATATTTTAAAAAATTTATTTATTTATTAAAAAATATAAAATTTTAAAAATGTTTAATATTTCCACGTGTTCGATTTTGATTGGATAACGGAAAATAATTAACGTTTGTCACGACCAAATCTTAAACAGGTCACGGAATGAAACGTTAGACACCTATTTGGCCCAAAATATAGTTTGGACACCTATTTTAAAAAAATGATATAATTTGAGCACTTATTTAAAGGTTAAGCCTTATAATTATAATTTTTTTAAAACTATAATATTGAATTAATGGTTTCCTTCCTCTTTAGATAACTCTTAGCCAACTATCCTTCCTATTTTACCCAAATAATAATAATAATAATAATAATTTCATACTCGTGTCATCCACATGTAGTCAATTTTCATTTTTAAAATATCGAAAATATACATTCACAAATGATTTCAAAATTTGTTCGATTGTTGGGAGAATTTAAAGAAAGATATTAGATCGGAAAAATAGGTTTGAATGAAATTTAACCTCTAATATTTAAGACTATATTATACTTGTTTTCTAATTTTATATTGCATTTTTTAAAAATAAGAACTGAATGTTATTAAAAATAAATAAATATATATATATAATAATCAAACACACACATCAAATATAAGGAGAAACTTGCAGATTATGTCCACCAACTTATACAGAAAGAAAGATAAAACATGAAAAATCAAAGGTGTTAAAGATAAACATAACATTCAATTTCTTTATAAACATAACAACTATCGATAAAATCTCATTGTTTCTATCCAAATAAACACTTATATAGTAATGTATGAGAGGTGATAAACACAATTAATCTTGCAGATCTGCTCTGTTAATAGTTATGATTATGTCAACATAATAAAAAATTGTCTTTTGTTATTATCAAATTTGACATTTAACTTTTGTTTCTTGCTCAACAAATAAAACAGGATGTTTGGTTAATTCCAAAAATGCGGGACAAACTCCATTAATCCATAATCTAATCATGTGCTTACGTTCTAAGATTATAACCCTTTCCTTTTGTCTCAATTAATCGTGGTGTGAAGGTAAAGAATATGATATAATCTGAGATGATTTTGTAACATTCTTATCCGATCCAAAACTTCAATCTAATATGTAATGTCATGGAGCTGTTTAAAGCATGGTGATAGCAGGTTTCGAACTGTCGTGAAATATTTTTTTTGTGTTCGGGTGATATTGTTGTTATTCTTTCCTTTTGTTGTATCGTGGTTTGCTGGTTTTGTTTGTCTTAACTCCTGTACCTGATTATGTTGTACTCTTTTTTTCCATTTAGGAATAAGTGATTTTTTAACAAGGCACACATTATAAGTCTAAAATTATATATTTAACCTTAATTAATAAAATAATTTGCCGAGAAAAAAATATAATGTCATATCTAAAAATAAACATATATATATACATATATGAGCAATTTAGGGTGTCCATTATAGAAAAAATTAAAAGCAAACCTTTCAAAATTAATTATATATATGTATATAATGTTGAATGAATCTCAGTTTGGTTGTAAATATTGTTAATGTAATATTTTAGAAATCTTGAAAGTAATTTAAACTAACAATAACCATTGATTTAATAATTAAGTTACGGTTTAAAAAAGTTGTAAAACGTTTATACTTTGAAATAATTTAAGAATTGAGAGAGAAACCTTTTATGTGAAGTAATTTTTTAAGTATTACACTTTCCAGTTAGATAAAAATAAATAGATGAATAGAATTAATAATAGATGTTGAGAAAATTTTAAAGAGAGAAAAATAATTTCAGTAATCATTATAAATCTAAATAAGTTTTTATATGACATTATGTTTTAATATTTTGATGTAATTACATAGTATTTGTTTATATTTTTTCTTAATTCTTTGACAAGATGCACACAACTTACACAAATAAGTGCTCGAACTCGATTTTTTTTAAATAAAAATAATTTATTTTTTACTAAAACACTGGTTGGATTTAACTTTTATATGATATGAATAGAACATAACCCAAGGGTATGTCTGACCTATTGGATAAAAGATGAAAATTTTTAAAACTTGTCAAATAACTTAAAATGTTAAATTTTTTAATAGTATTTTATGTTAAATTTTTTATTTTTTTTAAATAATACTTACAAAATAAATTTCGATACTTATAAAAAAACATAAAATATAACATAAAATATTATAAAATTTTAACATTTTAAATAAATATATTAAAATTTATCATCTTTTAACTACACCCTATATCCTAATAATAATTATTCATAAGCTTCTCTTTTTTCACTCCACTCGGCACCAACTCTCAGACCCTATAATATATTTTTTCCCCTTTCCTCGCCCTTTAAGCATTCACTTCTTAAGCACATTCCCTCACAATTTATTCCTCTCTCTCTCTCTCTCTCTCTCTCTCTCTCTCTCTCTGTGTGTGTGTTTTCAATTCAATTTTCACATAAAACATAAACTTTTATTTTTCCTTGCCATTCCCTTGCTGTTAGTTTAATGGCTAAAACAGAAGGAAAACCAGAAAGTAAACAAGAACCTAAACCAGAGGTTGAACAAAACCAAGAACCTCCTCTCAAGTACAAGGTAAAAACATGCGTAAACAAACACAAAATCCCCTGTTTTTCTTTTGTCAAAGGATGTCCAAACCTTTTTTTTCACCCTTTATTTTCATGGTTTTTTCAGGCTTGGGTGTTGAAAGTCTCCATTCATTGTGAAGGTTGCAAGAGGAAAGTCGAAAAGACACTGAGAAAAATCGATGGTAAAATTTAAGCTCTAATCTTTACTTTTAACATCAGTTTTGCTCATCACTAGGTTATAATTTCAGTGAAAATTTCCTCTGAAATTGCTTTAAACAATCAAAAACTTGTCGTTTGTCACCTTTTCTTATCTGGGTTTTGTTGTTTATTTTCAGTTAATCTCTCATTCCTTCAAAATTTTCTCTTTTTTTCTCATGTTTTTCTCTTGTGGTAAAATTTATTCTTTTCACCTAATGGAATTTACCAAAAACAAACATTTTCTTCATTTCAAGTTACAATTTTTCACTTTTTAATCTGTTTAAATTGTGATTTGCAGGCGTTTACGAGGCTTATGCAGATTTGAAACAACAAAAGGCCACTGTAAAATCCAACTTACACGTAAATGCGGAAACTTTGATCAAGAAATTAGTGAAGAAAGGGAGACATGCAGAACTATGGCCTGAAAAATCTGAATCAAAAGAGAAAAAACAAGCGAAATCGAAGAACAAAGACAAACAAGTTGCCCAAAGAGAAGAAGCTAACAATAATAGTAACCATGGCGGTGATAAAGAGAAAGAAACGGTGAAAAACGAAGCTTCGGTTCAACAAGACGACGGTGCTAAAAGCTCTGAAAATGGCGGCTCAAGCCAGGTGGCGGAGGGGAAGCAAAATGTGACCCATGATCAAGGTGGACAAGTCAAGGAACCGAAGCCGGAAGTGAAGGAAAATGTGACTTCGGCGGCCGGTAACCAGTCGCCGGTGGCTGAGAAGAAAGTTGCCGGCGGTGAAAGTGAGGGTAATGCTGCTGAGAAAAGTGGCAGTGGCAATGGGAGTAAAAAGAATAAAAAGAAGGGGCAAAAGGCAAATCCGAATGCTAATGTTGGTGCAGGGGAACATAATAGCGACGCTGTACCTGCAACCATCGGATCACTTTTCAAAGGTCATGGACCCCATGGTCCGGTTCCCATGCCATCTCCAGTCAATCACAGCCCGCCACGTCAGCACCCGATGTACGAGTACCCAACGTATCACTATTCACCACCAGTGTACCTCACTAGCTACAATACAGCGTATCCAAGTAGTAGCTATAGTGGATCGTATTACACCTCCCCTCCCCCGTATTCGTACTCGTATATGCACCCAGGCCACATGAGCGAACGTCCACCACCTGAAACGAACACATACTCATCATATACGCCGTCTTCATCCCAACCAACTGATTCGTTTGATATGTTTAGTGATGAGAACCCGAATGCGTGTTCGATCATGTGACACGTATTCTTCGACGTTATATGGATACGGAGCTTATACTACTTGTATAAGTGTGTGTTTTGGGGGTATAATTTTGCAATGTATGTAGATATAGGAGGAAAGCTTGTAGTTTAAGTTAGGGTAAAAGCAATAAGAGTGGTGGAAATGGGGTATGGGAGGTGTTTTTGTGCTTTTTGTTTAGTCTTTTAATTGGTTTTGAAAAGATAAAGGAAAAAAAAAAAGAAAGAGAAAGTTTACATTTTGCATTGTAATGCTTAGTTGTTTGGCCTTTGCCCCATTTATCTTTATTTTCCTTCTTTATGATGTGTAAAAAGTAGGTTTGGATTTGGCATTTTAGCTTTTATTTTTTTTATGGTGATGATTAAATGATTAGTTAGCTATATAGTTAAATGGAATGGACCCTCAAAAGAATTAGGACTAAATCAATGTTTAGTCCTTGAATTTGGTAATTTTCTCTATTTGGCCTCTATTTTTTTGTTGAAATACACAAATCATCATAAAAACATGTTGAATTAATCTTTTGGTCATTGAATTTTAAAATTTATAAAATGTTCATTAATCTTTTGGTTCAATTTATAACTATTAGTGGTAAATTTTGATAAGTTTAAGGTCATTTTGTAACAATTTGACAAGTTTATTAACCATTTTGTAAATTTTGAAAGCTTAGTGGTCACAAAGACTATTTCAACATAATTTAGTGATCATTTAAATATTTTACCTAATTCTTTTTACACATCTGTCTCTTAATTTTTTTTTATTATTCTGGTGAGGTGATATTTTGAGAGAGTAGTGTGATTTCAAAGTGTTCAAGTAATTAAAAGGATTAAAATTAGAAGAAAATTGTCAAGTTTATTAGGGATCAAATAGTGAAAATTTATCAAGTTCATGGGTTAAAAGTTCATTATCCCAAAAAATCAATTTAGAAGAGAATTGAGGCGCGTTTTTTTTCCTTTTATCTTATGTGTAAAAAGTAGGTTTTGATTTGATATTTTTAGCTTTTTATTTTGATGGTGATATTTTTTTAATATGTTAAGTGTGATTATAACGTAGTATCTGTTTAATTTTGTAAACCTTTTAATAACTCACACACACCGTGCACACATGATGTTTGAACTTAAATCACCTGGATGAAATACATTATCATTTACCACTGAGACCACTCCACGAGTTCATTTTGATGGTGATAATTAAATGAATGTTTAGTATTAGTTAAATGGAATGGACCCTCAAAAGATTTAGGGGTAGGGGTAAAGTAATTTTCAGTCTTAATTTATTTTTAATTTATTTTTTTGTCTTAATCAATTTTTGAAACTTTACTTTTTTTATTATTTTAATGATGGACACTTCAAGAATATAACGTGCGATAGAATTTTTAAAGTATTACATAACATTTAATTTAATTCAATTTAATTGTCATACCTATATATATAGACGTAAAATTAAAAATATTTAAACACTCAATATTATCTGGTGAATAATATAGACATTGAATCAAATTATATATTAAAAATAAATAAAAAAATTATTAAATTCAAGACTAAAAACTTAGTATCAAACTAAAAATATTAATTTTAAAATTATTTTATCCCATTAAATAATAATTACACTCTTGATTTTTTTCTATTCAATTCAACTTTTAAATTGAGGAATTGTATCAATTAAATCCCCATATTAAGAAATTTAATTCATTGTTTTTTTATTAATTTTTATCATTAAATTTTTTTGAACAGTTTTTATTTAAAGAAAAGTAAATGAAAAATTATACTTATAGTGGATATAGAATTTACAATCTAAGAAGATCGTGCGAGGGAAGGGTGCCAAATCAGGTGACTTACCACTACACTAAAGCTTAACAAATCTTTTATTTTTTTAAAAGTTATTTTGATTATTTTAAAAATAATAAATATTTTTTAAATGTCACATAAAAGCACTCTTACATGACATTTAGCATCAATTGATAAAAAAAATCGTTAAATTTAATAATCAATATTGATCAGATATGCTAATTGATGAAATCTCGGAGTGCAATAACTTAATTGAATGTAGAAAATAGCAACTTAGTTGATATTTTTTCAAAGTTCAAGACCTTTGACACCCTTTAATCTTTTTGTGGGTAAAGTATATTACAGGTCATTAAACTATGTTCATATGATTATTTTGGTAACAAATTTTCAAATGTCACAAATTTTAATAATCAATGTTGATCGAATGTGTGAATTGATAAAATTTTAAAGTATACTAATTTAATAGGGTGTAAAATGTAACAACTTAATTAATATTTTTAAAAATTCAAGACCTTTGACACCCTTCAAGCCTTTTTAGTGAGTAAAGTATATTATATGTCATTAAACTATGTCTAAATGATATTTTTGTTAAGTAAACGTTCAAATGTTACAAAATGATCATTAAAAATGTTCAAATATTATAAAATAATCATTAAAATTTGTTAAACTGTTACAAAATGATATTTAAATTTATCAAAATTTTATTACTATTAAAGTCATTTAATAACAATTTAATAAACTTAATGATCACCAACAAGAGTCTGGTGCATTGGTAAGGCACATTGCACTCTTAAGGAGATGACACGAGTTCAAACTTTGAATGTGACATTGTTGAGAGGGGTAGTCACGTACCTTGAACATGATTTATAAGATAGACATACATATTATCAAAAATAAACTCAACGATTATTTGTAACAATTGAAAGTCCGTTGATAAAAACTTCTTTTGACATTAGCCTAATTAACCTCTGATATATTTTACCATTAATTTATTGATTTTTCTATTAAAGCTAATTTTTTATAAAATTAATTAATGATTTTTTAAATACTTCATGGTTTTTTGTGCCCTCTTTTTAAAGCTGTTTCTGGCGTAACCCATTGCCTAGTGCTTGATGGGTAAATCAAAGTCTGATAACCGTTTCTTTATTTCACAAGTTAGAAATATTTGAACAGTGATAAAGAAAATTGAAAATGACATACTTGAAGTTCTTTAGTTCATGAAATTAAAAAAAATATTCTATAAAATAAAAAATTTCACAATATTATCTCGATAAAATACCCTAATTCGTTCCCACTACAACAATATATATTTTTAGTGACAAACTGACAGCGACTAAGAGTAATTTTGTCACAAATGTTAAATTTTTGTGACAAATTTTTTGTGCGACACTATTAGTATAAGTAATTGTAATGTATTTTTATTTGGTCACTATTAAAGTAGCAATTGTGACGATACATTTTTTCACAATTAAATTCTCATTATAAGTCTATAACTGTGACACAAATACTATTGTCACTAAAACTTTGACACGTGATAGTGACAATATATAAATTGGTCACTATTATTTGATATTTGTTGTGACAATGAAATTGTTTGTAACATAAAATTTTATTTTTTTGTTGTGATAAATTTTGTCACCAATAAAAATATAAAACTAATGACAAATTATATATTGTTACAATAATAAATTTATTTTTATAATAATAGTAATAATTATTATTATAAAAAATTAAAGTTACCATAAACTAGTTTGTCAAATGGTAAAATAATTATATTAGTCTCTATATTATGTGTAAATTGTTGTTTTAGTCATTCTATTTTGATCAATTTTAGTCCCTATATTTTTCAAATTTCAAAATTTCAATCTTAATCCAAATGGGACAACGACAATATGATTAAATTATAATGACTAAAAATGATCAAATAAAAGAATAAAAATCAAATATGCAACTTATGTATAACAAATGGGCCAAAAACAAAATTTTACTTAACATTTTTAAAGACTACCATTCATGTCAAGATCAAAATTTCTAAACTTATAAAGTACATAAACTTTGAGTGGCCGAATTAAAGTAAAAGGACTAATATAGAATCTTGGCATAATAGGTGATATCAATTTTTTGCCATGTGAAAACTTTTTACACTTGATATTTTTTTTAACTTTTATGTGGAGTTAAAATCTGCATGATCAGTATACTAAATAATTATCACATAAAGGATAATTCTATCATTAATTTGAATTGAGTTAAATTAATTTATGTAACTAATTAAAATATAATATTTAATATCTAATATTTAATATTTCAGGTATAAATTTTAATATTTTAAAATCAACTCAATTATTTTTATATATTTTCTTCAAAAACGTATTTTGTATAAGAAATCATAGAAAAATTAGTTTTTATATTAATTAGTGTTATAATTAATACATACTTTTAAGATAAATAAAATTAATTTCAATTACAATTTAATCTAAATACTATTTTCTATCAAAATAATTTTGAATTTCTTGCCTAGCCTAGTGGATAAACATTGCATTCTCCCCTAAATGTTTTAGGTTCGATCCTCCATGAAGCCATACATTGTATTTATTTATTAAAAATTGAAATATGAAAGTGCCACATCATTTGCAATTAAAAGTTCAACGATCTAATGAAATGTTAAAAGTGTTTGTTGACTACAATGCAAAAGGCCCATTAAACTTCAATAACATAAATAAGAAATATGATTTATTTTTTATTATTAAAAATGACAACATATTTTAGTCGCTATTTCAATATGTATTTGTGATAAAATGTTATTAATCACTATTATTAATCTTTCGTGCAAAAAAATCAATCACAAAAAATATAATTAATTATGACAAAATGTATAAAATTATCATTAGTGACAGAGTTATTAGTGGCAAGTGGCGAGTAACTAAACTTAATACTTGTGTCAAAGCAAAAAGGGCAATAAAAAACCCATCTCTCTCTATATCTCTAGTTATCATAGATAGGTGTGAAGCGGTAGCAGCAGCTGAGCTATGGGGTCATTAAGGGCATTTAGTTTCACTGCCAACTTCTCTTTTAGAAGTAAAAGCATTCTCATTTCCCATTCCTCTCATTTCCCATTCCTCTCTTTTCATTAAAACTCCCTTCCAAATGTGTGGCTATTCTTTGTTTTGTTTTTATTTCCTTCCGTTATTCGACATGTGACATTTTTTTAATTTTCGATATTCGATAATCATATTGTTCCGATTATAATCGGAATCTGAAATCTAATATGTCCCATTACATTTTAAAACACTAATTTCTCTATCACATGACTTAATAAAGGTGAAATATACAAGATTTATTTCTTCTTTGGTTTTGTTGGTAAAAGATAATACCTAACTCTTATTTTGTTTCTGGTTTACCAAAAATAATAATTTTGATCAGTAATAACATGACATGTGGCGTGACGTATTCTTATCAAATATTATAATTTTTTGATAAAATGAGAAAAAAATAATTTAGTTATCAGTTCTTACTCATAAAAAATCTTTCAAAGACCAATATGAATTTATGGAGTAATTTGCTAATAAAACCTTAGGATTAAAATCAACAATTAATTGATCTATAAGGATGAGTCGTTAGGCCTCTTAAGCAAAGTCAGAGGTTCGAACTCTGACATTACAAATAAAAAATTTGAGTTGGGAGAATCATCTCCGTATTAGCTAATAAGTCGAATACCGATGTTAAAATAAACCTTAGTACTAAAGCAATCTAGTACGGTTGTAGGTAACTTGTAATTCATTATGAAATAAAACATGCATGCTCTTTATGTATATAGGGCCCCTTTGGACCTAATAGTTGGCATCTTTATGACTTCAATGGGGGCAAGACTGTGTGTTTGAACAGTTGAATTCCATACTAATCTCATTAACTTTAAATGAAAATAGTATTTGTATATTTGATTTTTTTCAAAAGGGATACGTGATTTATAAAAGACTCATGTTACCGGTGGTAGATCTAGAAAATTATTTGAGAGTAGACACGGATAAAATCTCAAAATTTTAAGGTGGACATAAACTTTAAATGTTTTAAAAATTTAATGATTAATTCATAAAAATTAAGAAAATTGAGAACAAATGTGAGAACTTTAAAAGTTTAAGGTGAGCACGGACTCACCCTACATTATACGTGGATTCGCCTAGGGATGATAATGAGCCGAGCCCGAGCCTGGCCAGGCACGGCTCGACTCGAAATGAACAATTTTGCTATAATTTTTTTATAAAAGACAGGGCCTCGTTAAAAAACCCTTTCATAACCAACACAGAAACGAAATTCAATATCGGGGAAGGAGAAAAGAGTGTCCAATTTATTTTAGTTAATTTATTTTTAGTGGATTTTCCTCTAATTTATTTTATTGTTTTTCTTTTGCTAAAGAGATTAATTTTAGGGTATATGTAGCATATATATAATTATTCCGAGCCTGTTCACGAGCTTTTCGAGCCGAGCTTGAGTCGGCTCGGCTTGTTAAAGTCTCGAGCCGAGCCCGAACTCGAGTCAAGCTCACTCGAGCTGAACTTTGACCGAACCGAGCCCGAGTAGCTTGCGAGCCGGTCAGGCTCATTATAACCCTAGATCCGCCATTACATATTACCATGATCTCTTATAAAATGCTTAAACTAAGAGACTTATAAAAGATACGAGTTATGTTAATGTTTGTTGGGTCAAATGATAAGAAGTTTAATGTTTATTAAATAAAATTTTAAATTTGAATTTTATGAATGTAAAAATAACATTAAAAAAAACCACAAACGTGATCTAATCTAATTAAACTTTAGAATTAATCGAAATCTGTGATTACTAGGCACTAGAGAGAACAGAAAGCTCACCGCCCCTGCCTTCTTATTCTCTTGTCCACTTGAAGAAGCTCATTTGTTGACATTCCAAAGCATTCGATGGTTAAAAGAAAATCTCGTGATTTTTTTAATGGTCGGTACTGATTAATCCGAATTAAATTTTATAAAATTTAAATATAAAGACAATTTTTTAATTTAATTTTTTTATTTATAATGTTAAAATTCAAACGTCATACTTTACTTTAAAATTTTAATATTTTATTTCGTTAAACTAATTTTTAATTTTTTTATTAAAATAATGGGTTTTAAAGAGTATCTTTTATGGACCCTTTTTCTTCTGATACGCCAATTCACACATGCTGGTCTTAATTATGAGCTTCTTCAGATCATGGGACCCCCTATTAGCCTTTAAGTACAAACAACAAAGCAGATGATCATGGGCTTTTAGCTTCTATCAAATTTGGTGTACCAAAATTGCAGGTAAAAAAAGTTGGGTTACATTAGGGAAAAGGTTTTTTTTTTTTTAATTTGAAAAATGGTACATTCACATAATTATTTAGAAAAATAGTTAAAAACTACGGTACGATGTGAACTTGTCGTGTAGTCTTGAGGAGTTATATTTAAAAATATTTTTTATGGAATTCGTCATGTGTTATCGACGAGTTTTATTGATTTTTTTTAGATTTAAAAGTTCAATAAGCCCATAAATTATTACAAAAAAATTAATTAAGCATATAAACTTTTTTGCACCTAAATAAACCCTCAAACTAAAAAAAGAAATCAATTTGGTCCTATGACCAACATTGACCGTTAATTTTATTATTATTTTTTTGACACGTGTCATAATTGGATAATATCACTTGTTATTTTTAAGAATTTTTTAATTTTATTTTTTTAGAAATATATAAAAATCAGAAAAAAAATCTAAAAAACTTAAAAAATTCTAGAAAATTATAAAAATTATTTTAAAAACATAAAAATATATCTTTTTAATTTTAAAATGTATTAAAAATAATAAATAATAATTTTTCAAAAGATTAAAAATTTTAAAAAATTTCAAAATATTAAATATTATTATAAAATTATATAAAAAATTGAAAAATATAAAACAATAACAGATGTTTTGATTTTTTAAATATAAAACAATAATATTTATTTTAAAAAAATATACAAAATAAAAGTTATTTTGAAAATTAAAATAACTTTTATTTTTTTTATTTTTTTTATAATTGTATAATATTATTTAAGATCTTTAATTTTTTAAAAATATTTTAATCTTTTGAAAAATTACTATTTTTTATTTTAAAATTTTTTTTATTTTAAAATAATTTTAGAAATTTTTTAGAATTTTTAATTTTTCTGATTTTTGTATTTTTTAAATAAAATTTAAAAAATTATAGAAATGACAAGTGATATTACCTTGATGCGACATGTGTCAAATTTTTTCAAAAAAATAATGTTAAAGTTAACTGTCAATATTGGTCAAAGGGTCAAATTGATTTTTTTCTTGAGTTTGAGAGCTTAATTGGGTGCAAAAAAATTTTAAGGGCTTAATTGATTTTTTTGCAAAAGTTTAGGGGCTTAGTGAACTCTTAAGCCTTTTTTCATAAACAAAATATGGGACTTGTCAAGAAATCATGACAAGTTTGCTTGATCAATGGATGAAAATAAAAGGAAGGCAAAGTTGATGGCTGAAGTGAAAAGGAAGGCAATGTTAGGGGCTAGATTGAAAATCTGGAGAAGTTAGGCGGCTGGTGTCATGATTTTTAAAAATTTATACTCCAGCCCCCTAACTTTCCCTTTATTTTCACTCCAGCCACTAACTTTGTCTTCCTTTCATTTTCATCCCAAGATCGAGCAAACTTGCCATGATTTCTTGACGAGTCCCGTGCATTATAAAAAAATAATCAAAAGAAGTTGTCGGGATTAGATGACGAGTTCATTAAAAATCAATTTATTTGTAAATCGTCAAGACTACACGATAAGTTCACCCCAAACTGTAACAAATATCGTAGATCTCTAAATAAATTCCCAAATTTCCTATAAATATTTAGAAGTTAAATTGATTTTTTCAAAATTTTTGAATTTTTTTATTATAATCTTCAGTTTTTAGTGGACCTAATTTAAAATATTCAACATTTTGATGAAAAAATGAAAATTTCTACAAGGTTAAGACTTTGATTTGCATGCCGTGCGAAAATTATTTTATACAAGTTTACATATTTACACTATTAAACTCAAAAGCTAAATTCTTAACCCTAACCCTTAAAATATAAACTCTAAATTTTAAATATTAACCTTAAATTCTAAATTCTACGACCTAAACCCCTAAATTTTAAATTATAATCTAAAACCCTAACCCAACTTGTATAGATTTTTTTTCCTTTCTACAAGATCCAAAGATTACTAAAATACTCCTAACCCACGTGACGGTCCTTCTCTATCTCAAATTTTCTCTGCATGAACTTTCCTTGAAAGAATGACAGCTTCAAGACATCCTACAATTACAACGGCGGAACATTGTGAGTACCTTTAAACTTTTAGAAAATTCGTTATTTAAATTTATGAAACCTTGTTACTCCTAAGTGATTTTTGGCCAAGCAATTTTATTTGTACGACATGTGTTATTAAAAAATTAAAATTAATTAATAAATATTACATTATAATCATATTATATAGATTAATTTTTTAAATGAGTTTTTCTCTTGATTGTGAAAATCTTAGCCGCACAAGCTCTCATCTTTATTTTTTGTTTTTCTATGTTTGGTGGCGACTTTAATACTGATTGCTAACCCTCGAGACTTGTTGTTGTCTTTGATCTTTATTTTATCATTTGTCTTGTTTTTTTTAGTTTTGAATAAATAATTATGCATTTGTGGCATGTTTTACTCTATCTTTTGTTACGTTTTCCTTTATCTTTTGACATGCTTTTCTTTTCTTTATTGGTCGCTTGGCGTTCTTTTATTTGATTTTCTATCAGGGTTGGATTTGACTTCGCCACGACTGATTAAGATGATGCTCTTTTAGGTATCTAGTTGATATCCCTATTTGGACCCTCGAAGTGAACTTGAATACACGCTCACAATCACCATGTTTGTTCGCGATTGAGTTATGAAAGTGATCGTGGTACATTTTTCTCTATATTTTGACACGCTTTTCTTTTTTTATTGGACGTTTGGTCGTTCTTTTATTTTATTTTCTATTAGGGTTGAATTTGACTTTGCCACGACTAATCAAGATGACGCTCTTTTAGTTATCTGGTTGATCTCCCTGTTTGAACCCTTGAAGTGAACTTGGATACGCGCTCACAATCACCACGTTTGTTTGCGATTGAGTTATGGTAATGACCGTGATACGTTTTTCTCTATCTTTTGGCACGCTTTTCTTTTCTTTATTGGTCGTTTGGCCGTTCTTTTATTTGATTTTTTTTATCAAGATTGAATTTGACTTCGCCATGACTGATCAAGATGACGCTCTTTTAGTTATCCAGATGATCTCCTTGTTCGGACCCTGGAAGTGAACCTGGATATGCGCTCACAATCACCATGTTTGTTCACGATTGAGTTATAGTAATGACCGTGTTGTCAACGTGCCTTATTGTAATATGTATTTTTATGTTGTTTGTTGACGATCTTACTTTTCATCGTCGATCTTTGGTGATTTTGTATCTATATTTTGTTTTGAGTCTTTGAATTAGGTTTTTTTTACCTTTTTCCCTTGTTTGGTATTGTTATGATCTCGAGATACTAATTTGTTATATGAATATGTCCGGATTAAGTATTTTTGTTTAGTAGAATGTAAACTTTATTGTAATTTTGGATACACCCCGTTCAATAAAACTAGCGGATTTCAATTCAAAAAAATATTTGATGAGTATTATACTTCTTCAAATATTTAAAAAATCAATTTTTTTTTATTTTTCTTGTTAATATGTATTTATATTAAGGGTAAATTACAACGGATGTCACTCAATTATGAGTAAAGTTATATTTGGGTCACCCAATTATTAAAAGTTATATTTGAGTCATAAAATTATTAAAAATTATAATTAGATCACTTAGTTACGAGAAAGATTACATTTATATCAATATTTATATTAAAATGTATATATATAATTCAAAAAAATCGTATTGAGAAAACAATTATTGGGTTATAAAAATGAGTTTTTGAGCTTACAGGGAAAGATGAGATAGATGTAAAGCAAGGTCAGATTTGATAGGACCATCGGTATGGGCGAAAATGAATGATGAGAGAATCTTAATCCAAAAGCAGGCAATATTGTTTTCATATTCCTTTTTTGGGAATTATTTGGAAATCTACCTCCAATCAAAATTATTTGGAAAAATATATCTTCTAGCCTATGTAAGTTAAACTCGCCTTTAATCAAATGCGACTTTTAAACTCGCGTTTGACTAAACGCGAATTCCATATTGAATAGATAGATAAGAAAAAAATAATTTACTAATATTTTATTATACATAAATTGTGCTTGATTAAACACAAATTTAAAACTCGCATTTGAAACGTGAATTTAATTTACTGGGCTAAAAGAAAGTATTTTTCTAAATGATTTCAATTGGGCTGTAGATTTATAAATAATTTCTCAAAAGGAATATTAAAACAATATTATCCCAAAAGCAACTCACAAAATTGAAGGAAAAACAAAAGGATTTCAAGTCAATCAACCAATTGGACAGCATATTCCTGGTTTCTCAAATCAGCAGCAATTCCCATGGATATGGGACCCAATTCCCTCACTCCAATCTTTCTTGCTTCCCGAGCCTTCTAATTCCTCACAATACACATCCATTAACTATGGTATTTAGTAACAAACGAACACGGATCAAAAAAATATTTTTAAAGTTAAAAACATATAAAAATTTTAAGGGCACAACTCGTGAAAATTTTAAAATTTAAGAAGTAATTTATAAAAATTAAAAAATTAAAATTAAATGCGTGAACCTTAAAAAGTTAAAGGTGGACGACGTACACTTGGATCCGCCACTAAATGCGAGTGTGGAATATAAATATAAACTTGACAAGCATGTATTAGATTTATTTTATATTTGGAGGATATTTAGACATCAATATAAGGACAAGGTCAGGATGAAATTTTAGGGCGAATAATAATAATAATAAGGGTTGAAGTCTAATTATTAAGTCACCAATTTAAAATTTTGGTGTTAGAGTCTAATTTTCTTAATTTTGATATTGATGGAGACCTAAAAGGTATTTAAATTTAAAAAATAGATCATGGCTTAATTTGTATAGTTTTAAAACTAAGAGGACCTAAAAGTAAATTGACAAAAAACTAAGGATTAAGGCTCAATACCCCAGTTGCAAAATTAAAAAGACCTAAAAATAATTGAACTAAAAAATAGACAATATTTATTGTTCTAGTTTTGATACTAAGAGAAACTTAGAAATAATTAAATAAAAAATATTTGGGGGTCATGGCTCCTCCACCAACCATTTGATTTCGTCCTTAACTATATCTTTTATTCATATAAATAAAATTGGATTTATTAATTTACTTGATTTTTTTAGAATGACTGATAAGACAAATATAATTGGATTTATTTCATTTACTTGGGCCTACCATAGCTTTTAACCGGTTTATGTGTAGAAGCAACTAGAAGAAGAATAAGCACATTGTTCCCCTTCATTGTAGGTGAATTTGGTGATAAAAAGATGGGATTTTTAAAAGAAAAAACTTTGATATACATGACGTGTAAACTTTAGTTTATACGTGCCTTTTAGTTTTAGGGATTAGGGTTTTAGTTTAGGGTTTAAGGTTTAGGGGTTTAGGTTGTAGGGTTTAGAATTTAAAGGTTAGTGTTTATAATTTAGTGTATGAGTTTAAGGTTTAGGAATTTAAGATTTTGATTTTTATAGTGTAAATACACATGATTGTGTAAAATTTTACACAACCCGTGTATCAAAGTTTTACCCATTTTAAAAGGGAAAGTAATTTTCGTCTTTGATATTTTCTAATTTAAGTTTTTATTTATATTAGTATCTGAATTTAGATTTTGTTGGTTTTTTTACAAAAATTAACATCGTTTGTCTAAAAGTTCATGTTGAATACTCTCTCTGAATTTTCTCATAATTATAGCATGAATTACAAAAAAAAGTCCATGAATTTCGATTTCTTTCTTCGAAAGCCTTAATTGTATTTAAAATTAATGAAGTTATAATTATGATTTTAATGGTGCCAATCATGACTAACACGGCAAAATTTGGTAAATAATCTAAATACAAATTAATATTTGGAATATAAAAAATGTTGGAGAAATTTTAAGATTTATAATATTTTTTACAGTGTTAAAGGGAGGACGTCATGTGCACATGATGTCACCCTTTTTTATAATATATTTTTTAAATAACATTATTTACACATGACGCGTCCTTCTTTTGACATCATGTGACCAGCTTAAAAATATATATTTAAAAAAAGAATAATACTATTTGCACATGACGTCCTTCTCTTGACACTGTAAAAAATATATTAAAAAAAGAATAACACTATTTGCACATAACGTTCTTCTCTTGACACTGTAAAAAATATCATAGATCCTAAAACTTTTCCTAATATCTTCTATATTCTAAATATTCATTTATATTTGCCAAAATTTACCTCACAACACAATGATGCAGATGAATAATAAATAAATAAATAGATGAAATGCCACGGGAATTTGGAGCTACCAAACTTTATGGTTGTGAAAGACTCCGTGTACCTAAGAGATCTTGCTTCTCTAAAAGGATAGCTTGTGTCTTGACAGATTCGGCAGAGTTGGCTGTGAAGGAGGAAGAGTCTTCGCCAATAATCATGACCTGTGAGTTGCGGGCGACTGCTGCCGACGTGACATTCCTTGTTTCATTACAAAAGGATGCATCACAATTTATTTTGATGCACCCATTTTCCGGCGGGTTCCACCTTGTAGTATCCCTCACATCCGATGAAGAACTATCTTAGGTCTTTAATTTGCCATTGATACAGTGAATGACCTTTCGGCATTGAACTAAACTTCCAGGGGGTGAGTCAATCCAACTATTAAACACAAAACAGTTACGAGATTTTTACATGGACCAACAAAGAAAGGCAATAAGCTCGCAACCCTCCAACATTCTCCCTCTATCTCTAAAAGACAGTTTGATTTCCCAATAAATAAATAAAAATTACAAGTACTTTAATTAATTACTCCCTCTATCCAGTAAAATTTATCCGTTTTATATTTTAAAATTATCTCACTTAAACTGTTTCATTGAAAAGTTCAACAACTATTTTGTTAAACACATTTCGTTTTCTACATTTTTTTAGTTTTTTAATAAAATAAACTTTAATTTTTTAAAAATAAAATAATTATTTTAATTATTTTACTATGTGAAAAATCAATAAAAGACAATTTGTGGGATGGAGGGAGTGGTTTGTTTTGATCCACTTGCCCTTTTCCAAATTACAGTAAAATATTGGGTAACATTGACTTGTTTGTGTTCCGTGAAAATTGTTCTTTAATTAATCAGTTAATGTATCAACTTCAGTTTACGGGAAAAAAAACTACATAGTCTCAACTTCAAGTTTTATAGACGAAAAAGTAAATAAAGATTAATTGAGGATAAAATATAAATAAATATTAGAGGTTTGACCCTTGATTAGAAATTTAACTCGAGATTTATGTGATTTATTGTATATCGGAAGTTTTTAAATCTAAAAAGGTTTTATTACAAAAATAAGTGTTTAAATTATGAATTATTATTTCATATGCATGCGATGGAAATTTTTTATTTCTATAAGCGTTTTAATTTTAAGGTTTTAATTTAGAGATTAGAGTTTATGGTTTAGTGTAGGGGTTTAGGGTTAGGGTTTAGGTTTTAGGCTAATATGATTAGGGATTTAAGTTTAACCTATAAACCTTAAATTTTAATCCTAAACTCAAAACTCTATCAACAATCCCTAAATTCAAAACTACTATACTAAAATCCTAAACCCTAAACAAAATCACTAAACCCTAAAACTAAAACACTTGTGCATGAAGTTATTAATTATCTTTAAATTAGGCTCAAACGTAAGCAAAACTAAGTACGAAATGTCATCCGATCAACAAGAATAACTTCGTCATGGTTCATCCGAAAAAACTAGAACATAATAGTCACTGCCAAAAGATTTTTACCTCCTAAGCACAGAGACAATACTGGTCTTAAAAGGTTATCCGATTACTGCTGTCGGACTTCGGCTTTCTTCTTCTGCCAAAGCCTGTCGAGAGCACTGTCAGCATCACCCTGCAATGATGAAAATATCAAACAGCATCTGAATAAGATACAACTCGATATCTCGTTAAATAACAAATGGAACCGACAAAACATGATGATCCAGAATCTAAATTCCTTATCTCCTATCAATTAAAACATCCAAAACGAACAAGTTCCTAAATGCATCCAATCCATCAGGACCCTGTTCCGATAGGCAGACAACCAAGCATATGTGGTAGCATATTGTCCCTTCCAGGTCTTCAAACATCCTTAAAACCAGTGTTCTCTCCGAATGAACATGAATAGTGAAATTAGTAACATAGCCTTGAAATATATATATATAACATTTTGGGTGTTAACATGAAAATGCAACCACAAACATATCATTAACAAAGCAAGATATTCGATTACGTCTTCTACCAGGATGTGAAGATAAACACAATTCACACATAAACCATCCACAGTAATTTCCATCTTCAGAGTCTACCCCACAATTCACACATAAACCATCCACAGTAATTTCCATACATCCTTTGTAGGAAGCCTGTTCAAAATTGTCATCCATACGATCATGGCATGCTTAGGGATGTGCAGAGAAAATCACACCAATTTATGCCAATCAACCTTTGGAACATTCATTCGAACCTCAAACCAGATTTGTGGCACAGATGCATAATTCTCAGTATTCAGCAATGAGTGAGCTTCATCCCTTAGTTTTAGCATTTTCCTTATAGTCCAGCTGAACAGTGACACATTCCAACTGTCAAAAGTCATTTTCACGGGTAACATACTCTTTAACCTACAGAATTCATAGAGAGTCCCTTTCATGAGAAGGTTTTCAATTGACTCTCGCACCATGACTAGAAATATTCTTTCCTTTTCATAGAAAACGACAAAACAATTGCTCCACTTTATGAACTACAGCTGCAGGTAAAATCACCTGTTTATACCAGTAGCTCATCATGCTAAACAACACAGTCCTGATAAGCTGTAATCTGCCAGCATAATTTAGATTTTTATTAGACCACTGATTTAATCTGATTTTGATTTTTTCCAAAAGGGCAGTGTAGTCTATGGTAGCGAATTTTCTTGTGACCAAATGTACCTCTAAGTACCTCACAAGCAAAGCTCTAACTATAAAATCAGTAGCTTCCTGGATCTCTACCAGCTGTCTTTGAGCAACTCCAAAAATAAATATCTCAATTTTTGATGCATTGAGCTTCAATCCAGAGATGCTGTAGAAACTATTCAGAACACAATTCACCCTCACAATAGAATCCAGCTTTCCTTTGCAAAAGATAAGAAGATCATCTGCAAAGCACAGATGAGTTAACTTTACTCTTTTACATTTAGGGTAAAATTGGAATACACCATTGACAGCAGCCACATCAAGCATGTGAGACAAAATATTCATGGCCATAACAAATAAGCAAGGGGAGAGAGGATCTCCCTGCCTCACACCCCTCCTTCCCTTGAAAAACCCTACCAAGCTGCCATTAAAGGATATAAAAAATTTTGATTCTATAAAGCAAGCCTGAATCCAATTCTTGAACACCACAGGCAATCCTAAGACCTCCAGTACCTTTATCACATAGCTCCAGCCGAGGAAATCAAAAGCTTTTTGCAAGTCTACTTTAAGGGCATATCTAGGGGATATTGATTTTTGTTGTACTCACGAACAAGCTCACATGCTAACAAGGTATTATCCACTATACTCTTACCTTGTACAAATGCTAGGGGTATTCATTATCGGGTACTCGGGTTTCTGGGTACCGAAGTCTCGGGTACTAGATTCCTCGGCTCATGTCCCATCCTTTTTAATAGAGTACCCGCTATCCAGGTACTGTGAAACCTGGATACCTGAAAATTCAAGTAACGGGTACATGAACTTTTACTTTTTAAAAAAAAATTATTTAATTTTATTAAAAAACTCATAACTAATACAAGTTTGAATTATATAATCTCATCATAGAGTTTAAGATCCAAAGTATGAAACCCAAACAACTTTAGAATATAAATTTCATAATTCTTAGAAATTATATGCATAATTAGATTGTTTGATTTGAAAATATAGTAAACATAATGGTATTTTATTTAAATAATAAGTATATTTAATATATATATATATATATATATAATAGGGAACCGGGTCATCGGGTACCTGATAATTGGTATTCTTGCGGCCCGACCCAGAAAATGTATATTTTAACGGGGTAAATTTTTTTTTGAGGAAATACTCGATTATTTATGTTCAGGTAGTCGAGTAGTAGGGTTGGATAATTCGGGTCGGGTATTTTTGAACACCCATAACAAATGCTGACTGGTTTTGAGAGATCATACCAAAAAACAAATCTACTAATCTACCCACCAAAATCTTAATGATGATTTTATAGATTACAGAATAACAGGAAATGGGCCTAAATTCCTTAAGCACGACATGCATTAGGTGCCTTAAGAACTAATACCACAGCAGTAGCATTAAAAGCAAGAAGAAGGGAAGATGAACTAAAGAAGTGCCTTACTGCAGCAGTGAAATCCACACCAACAACGGATCAAGTAGCCCGAAAGAACCAGGAGGTGAAACTATCAGGGCTCGGAGCTCTATTCTTTCCTTTACTGAAGATTGTATTTTTAATCTCCAAGTCAGTGACTTTCTTAACCAGATCAGTTTGTGCATTTGCTGAGAGAGAGTAATAGAGAAGATCCTTGATCATCTGAACCTGTTTGGTGTAAAACTTTATAACTTCATTAGACATGTCATAAAAAATTTCAAGTTTATTTCCCTCATCATCAAACAATACTCTAATGGTGTTTTTCCTTTTTTTTTTTTTTGTAGCTACTGTAGAATAAAAAAAATAGGGTACCCTGATCTTCCTCATTTAGCCACATGAGTTTTGCTTTCTATTGATAAAACAACAGTTCAGTCTTCTCCAAATCAAGTAGCTCAGACTAAGCTTTCTCTCATTTGTCATATCATACACGCCAATATTAATCTGGAACAACATCAATTTAGTTATAAAGTCAAATTTAAAGGAAAAACACATATGTATCATATTAATTAAAATTATCAAATTTAGTTGATAGGCCATCATTATAGTGATTAAGTGGCATAGACATCTTTTTTATCGAGAGATTGAATATTGTCTGTTCTCTATGATACATTAAGTCTTACTAAATGACTTTATTATTATTGGAGTAAAAAAGATCAATATAGAAACGTCACGAGTGATCTCGGTAAAAATAAAATATTATTATTTTTAAGAGTTTTAATTCAAATAATTTATCTATAAGATGTAAGTATTATATTTTTTAATAGTCTTAAATGTGATTATAAATCATTATTTGTTTATATTTTTTTAAACCTTTAATAAGATACACATATAACAGATAATAGCTATTTAAATTCAAATCTTTTAAGATAAATAATATTATATTTTTTATTAGAACCAATCGTTGGGTTCATATTGCCTACTATATAAAAGGACTAAAAAAATAAACATTACCCTTAAAAATTAAAAAAAAAATCACTATTTTTATCTATCCTTCCATCTACGGGGGAAAAAGAAACCGACGTGGACGGCAGATATTCAATTATATCTTAAACACAATGCTGCTGCATTCCTTTATTTTTTTTTCCTTTTCCCGCCCAGCGCAAATCAGAATTCGCTCTCTTCCCGAGTCTCGACTCAAATTCACTGAGTTGAGTTTAGCATTTTCAAATTTCTCATACAGTCCAACTCAGGGCTTAAAGAAAGAAAGAGGAGATGGAGCTGAGTCTAAGCGACAACGCTCTCAAAACCTTTAGTCGTTCGATCACGTGCCTCGCACGTGTAGGCAACGAGCTCGTCTTCCAAGGTTCTCCTTCTCAGGTACGCTTCCCCTACCATAACCGCACTACTTCCTACTTCCTACTTCCCGATTTAATCTCTTTAATTCAATTGTTTCATTCGCGAGTAATTGGAATTAAGTGATTGTTTAGTTCGTTTAAGCATTGAAATTAGGGTTTTGAAGGGGATTAAATGTTGATTTATCATACTGTTTGGTGATTGGGAAACTGAACTGAAATCATAGGCAATCGAAGTTTTTCATGACTGGATTCAGGTTTAGTTTGATTCGTTGTTTATGCAACAATTTTTTAAAAGAACGGAAAATCAAAGTGGTTTCAAATGATATTTTGTTTTCAGTTGCTGTACGGCGAAGTAGTGAAAGGGATAAATTCAGTCTTTGTTTGTAAGATATTTCTCGGCCGCCAAACAGAATATTATAATACACATACAGTCTATGTTTCGGGATTTTCATCCATATTTTTTCCGCTAATTAACTGAAAACTTGGCAATATTTGCAGCTTGCACTTCATACACTCAATTCTTCAAGGTCCGCTTACCAATCTGTTACGTTTAAGCCAAACTTCTTTGATGTATATAGAATTTCTGGTACTCAAGTGCAGTGCAGTGTGCTTTTGAAGGTATAGTTCTGTTCTTCACTGCTTCCGTGCTTCTATAAATAATTTTTTCACGGATCATGTAAGGTAGCATTTCAAGTGACTTTGGATTTTTAGGCTGTTTGCTCTGTTTTTAGGACACCTATTGCAAGTATTGATAACTTGACTGTGAAATTGGCTGACCCTGATGCGCCGAAAATACAGTGGGCTTTGGCATGCTATAGTGGTAAAGTCCTTATTTGATTTTCTGCTGCTTTTTTCTTCCATCTTCAAATATGGAATTGGGAATGAGAAGAAAGGTTTCTCATGTATGTTAATACTCTATTCAATTTGCTCTAATTCTGACTATGGAAGGTGTCATCTATGCAGTTAGTTTTAGCTTTGGAATGCAATCAATTTATTGTGTTTTACATGTACCTTTGTGCATACAAGTTCAATTTTTATGCTTACTAATCCAGTTGCAAAGCCAAAATAAGTATTTGAAATTTGGCTCGTTCCGGGAAGACTTGAAAATCTAGTTTTTTTTTTGCTCGTTGTGGCATTTATGAGAACTTGGGAGCTGCGGCATGAAAGAGTCCTGTCAAGTTTTTTGATATTGTACATAGATGGATTTATTTTGGTTTTAAACATTTTCTTCTTATATGCTTTGGCAGGTATGAAAAAATCATATTGGATTACCTGCAATGTTGAACCTGACATACAACACTTGTCTCTTGATAGGAGAAGATTTCCAAGTAACTTGGTAGTTAGGCCTCGTGATCTAAATAGATTGCTAGCTAATTTTCAATCATCACTTCAGGAAATTACCATCATTGCAACAGAGCCGACGTCCTTACCTTCTGATGCTGCAAATGAAATAGGTGGAAAAGCTGTTAACGGCACATCTCTTCCTCTTATTGCTAGGCGTTGCCTGTTCAATTTCTCCAATATAAGTGTATGTCCCTTTTTTTGGTCATATCCTTCATTGTCATATATCTTTTGTCCTTGAACTAATTTTGGTAGCTCTACCTTTGGTATCATTTAGCATAGAAGGATCTATAATCTGATATCCTTCAAACCAATTTATTAGGAGTATATTATTTTGATATTTGATTGTTTATAGGTTTGCGGGGAGTGAAATTAATCACAACTCCTCACAAGCTTCATGCTCATATAAAAGCTTGTCCGTAAGTCAAACATTTGGTGACATAGATTCCTTTGGTTTGTTAATCTTTATGGTAGCAATAAGTGTGTCAAAAGTCTAGAACCTGGAGAATACAACTTTAACCGTGTCGTATTTTTTACCGGTTTTATCTGTTTAAGAATACAATTTACTGTGTGCAGAATTCAATTCTATTTAATAGACCCACCTTCAGATTTTCATAGTGTTTTTGCCAGGGAATAGAAAATTTCTCCTCATGTTTACTCTAGAAAAAGCAAACTAGACATCAAATATTATCTGAGAATCAGATAATTTGCTCTGGCATTTAGGTCCATCCACCAAACCATGTTACATTGGTCCTAACATTACAATTGGCATGTCGATGTCAGTTGCGATGACATTGTCTAATCAGAACAGATTTCTGTATGGCATGTAGTAGGGATTAAATGGTAAATGAGGTGAACTGATGCCAACTCCTGAAGTTACATTAGAGGAATATAGAATTGGTGAGTGATTCTAGAATGGACGTGGGTTATTGTTATCTACTACTAAAATTTTGCCATCATTGTAGCTAGTTGTTACTTGTTATATTGTGAAGCAAAAATCTGAATTCTCGACTTTTGGAAGTTAGGTTCATCCTTTATAGAGTTCCCTGAACTGGGGCATACTATGAAGGGATCAGTGGGGCCGTGGCCCCCTCTTGAAAAATATTTATTTTTGAGAATAAGTATATGTTTGATTTCTATGGCAAAATTAGGAGAATAATGTTGTTGGGAAAAAAATTTAGAGAATAGGGTTGATCGAGTTATATCTTGGTTTCTACGACAATTGCTACAATTATCTAGAAAAAACTTCTCATGCAGAAGTCGTCCAGCATATTTTTAATATTTTTCTTTGATTTGACATGACTGCAGGCAAAAAAAAAATTATTCAAATAACATGAAGAGGGAAAAAAATCTTAACAACCTGCAACAATGTCAAAGCGATGCAAAAATAATTCAAATATCCATTGAACGACCGGAGTTGTTCAAGAGGGAAAAAATCTTTTAACACATGCAACAATGTCAAATCGAAACAAAAAATATTTAAAATATATTTGAAAGACTTTGTAGGAGTCGTTCATGAAGAAAAAAAATCTATTACCTGTAACAATGTCAAATCGAAGCAAATATGATTAAAATATACTTGAACAACTTTTGCAAAAGAAGTTCTTGCTGGTGAACTGTAGCAATTGCCGTAGAAGTCAAAATACTCTATTCTTCAAAAAAAAATTCCTAACAGCATTATTCTCCTAATTCTGCCGATTTCTATAGGTATAGATTTTTTTAATTGTTCTTAATAAATTTAAACTTTTTAGAAATCTCTCGATAAATGAGATTGATTTCCTCTAACGTCCCTTACTCGATATTGGAATCGCTGGCATATGCTCTCATTGCTTTTACTTGGATTGCCTTTATCATGCCCGTTAAACTACTTTCTGGGTTTCTCCTGGAAAGCTGACGGTACCCACTTTTTTTCTAGAAATCCCATCCGTCCCATTAAATATATTTCTTGTTGTTTTTTCACGTAATTTAAAAAAAATATATATTTATTATATGTGATGTAAAATAATTAAAACGATAATTTTATTATTGAAAAGTTAAATTTTATTTTGTTGGAAAACTAAAAAAGAGGTAAAAAGGAAATATGTCTTGTAAAAATTTTTAATTTTTTTCAATGAGTAATTTAAGTGAGACAATTTTTAAAACACAAAAGAGACATATTGAATGTGACGGAGGGAGTACCTAAGCTTTTTGCTACTCATATTTGGAGTGATTATTCAATTCAATACGGGTATGATAGTAATATTTTTACTATGACAAATGATTGCAAGTGTTTCATATAAAAGATACTTAATACTATGATTTTAACTGATTATTTTCATTAGCAATTTAATGAAAAAAGATAATCAAATTATGTCTAAAAGATTTTAGTTTGGTCATTTGTTTGTTGTAGTGAGATGAAGAGTAACTCTTATTATAGATATTTTAAGATCTAATTTAGATTAATCGGTTAATAAACTAAACATCGATTAATTATTTAAAAAAAATCTAATTTGATATTATAGATTGTATCGCACCCATCCTCCCTTACCATAAATAAATAAAACAAAGGGTTAAGCTTCATTGTTTGTACTAGATTTGGTGATATGAAATTGCCGCGATTTGCACCTGGCTAGGCTTCGGTTGGACTTCAACCATGTGGCATGTGGGATAGATAGATATATACAATCGTGTAAGATTTGGGTAATATTAACCACCGGATTTGAGGATTTTGCGTTATGTGGGCGTTGATTCCAGAATCTTTGAAATCTATATATGCATGCTTTTATATAAGGAGAAGTGAATGTATAAGATTTTAGAAGGATGAAAATAAAAAATTTATAAAACATTTCTAAAATTTTGTTTACTCGGCAAGAAACTCTTTTTTATCTTTTGATTGTGCAGTGAATGGATTGAAGGGGGTAGAGGTGTTTTCGGAAATTTTAAAATTTTTATTTGATTTAAATATTCTTTTGCTTTAATGATAGTTTTATTTCATACCCCTGAATTGCTAACATAATTTCTTAAAGGTTTATATTCTTTAACATAAAATGTTGTGTACATTTCTGGTATTGTGCTTCTTTGCTACGTAGGAGTGAAAATGCTTACAAATATCACTTGAATAAGAGTTCTTTGAATGGATGATGAATTAATTCTAAGTGAGAATTGTAATTATGAAATTAAAATCAATGGTAAATTATTGACGAGTTGGTTCAAATGGTAAGAAGTTTGGCATCGCTTAAGCAGGTCTGAGTCTGAAGCTATGTAAAAAAATTTCGCCGAGAGACTTATCCACCAAAGTCAGGTGTGCGACACAGGTTGATTCGAATTAGTCAAGATAAAGCCCTAAAAAATCGGGAGGGTAACAAAAAATCAACAATAAATTATGTGTTTTGATTTGATAAATAAAGTGAGAATTAAATTATAATAGGATTAATAATAAAGATATCTAAACCATACATTTTTTTTCAGGTAAGTGTCTAAAGTATTTTTCAGTCCAAGTAGGTGCCTAAAGTTTTTACTGTTATTATTTTAGGTGTTTGGTCGTTAACGGCCGTTTAAAAAATTCCTTTAACCAATCAAAACACGACACATGGCTTTGATTTTAATTTATTTTTTATTTCTTTTAACTTAATTTAAAAAAAAAATCCCCAAAATTCACAAAATTTACAAAAATAAGCCCCAAATCCTTAGATCTCCAAATCTAATCATCGTCGTTGTTCATCACGCTGCCAGCGACGACATAAAACCTCTTTCTCTCGCCGCAAAACTCGCATGTTGTTCGTCATCTGATTGGCCATTGTTTATCGCATATCCTTTCTTTTTTCCTCCTCTAGTCGTTTGACTTTGTTTCGACGTTAGACGTGCCGGCTGTCGACTTTTGACGATGAGAGAATAGGAAAATGATCGTGTAGGTTTGACGATGGAAGTGGTGGACACGTCGTCGGCGATTGACGACGACAATGGCTGGAATTAGAATTTGGGATTATTTTGGAAATTTTAATATATTTTTTAAAAATTTAATTTTTTAAAAAAATAAAGCATTGTCGTGTTTTTATTGACTAACGATATTTTTTAAACGGTTGTTAACGACAAGACACCTAAAATGTTTATGGTGAAAACGTTAAATACTTACTTAGGTCGAAAAATACTTGAGGTACCTATAAAAAATATAGTTTACACATTTATACTATTAAGCCATTATAATACAAGACTAATAATATACTATTAAGCCATTATAATACAAGACTAATAAGTTACTATTGAGCCTTATAAAATACAGCAGTTTCACTGTCATTTATACCGGTAGGCAAGTGCCAACCTACCTCATTTGTCCTTTTTAAACTGAAAAAAGAAAAAGGAAACTAAATATAAAATCCACCAAACAGAAGCATCAGTGAAGAAAGCAAAGAAACACAGCCATAGCTCAGAAAAGAAAGAAAAGAAAAGAAAAGAAAACCCATAACCCAGATAGATCTTCAAATCTGCAAATGGCAGCACTCAATTGTAAGCTTGTTTTGATCTACGCGACGCTCATAGCAGAAATGGTCGTCGATGCGAGTGGGGACCACCACCAACACCCGGTCCTGGGGTGGATACCCACCAGAGCGCCTTGCAAGGGCTCCGTAGCTGAATGCTTAGTTAGAGAAGAGTGTAACACCAACGACCCGGATGTTACATTTGGGCCTCACTCCTGAAACTCAACCAAATAATTTTGACCTAGTTTAGCCCAAACCACAAACCTATTATGAAAATCTATTTATTTACAACCCAATAAAACATAATAAATATTCGAAAATGTATACAATGGAGCTCATTTTAAATTACATTGTAAACATTTGACTCGATCATTTGAAAATCCTCATTTGAAAATCCTCAAATCCAATTTACAATATACAATAGGTTCCTACGAATACATAGCCCAATGACCTAAACATTGTACTCTGATGAGACGAGGCGCTGGAATCCTTCCCTGATGGTGCTCCTCCAAGAACGAGCCAAACCTACTAACCTGCGAACAGAAACAACGATTCCGAACGCTGAGCTAACAAAGCTCAGTGGATACACCGCCACTCAACCATGCTTCATGCAAATCATAAATAAAGCAATGCAACATGAATGATATCATGACAAGATAACGACGGTGCTACCATAACCGCCTAAACACATAGCATCATGAATGTATGATCACGCACGCAGCTCATACGAGTATCTCATACGTTTACCTAGCATCACACAGATAACACCAACAACATTAAGTGAGGTCCGCGTCCACAAAGCATCGGAATCCTACACTTTAGTGAGACCCGCATCCTTAAAACATCAGGATCCTACACTACGAGTAAGGCCCGCATTCACATAGCATCGGGATCCTATGCTCTGAGCAAGCCCCGCGTCCACATAGCATCGGGATCCTATACTCTAGGGGATGAGGCTCGCATCCACATGGCATCTGGATCCTACATTCGAGAGTCTTCAAGGTGTTGCAACACACTTAGGGTATCCAAATTCTAAAGACAATGGATGACTCGACTATTTAGGTGTCCTATCAGTACACAACAAGACCCTAGCAACCACACAGCACTCAACCCCGACACAAGGGTTTTACCGCACACAGCTCTAACATACCTATCATCGCCCCATGGTTTCTATCAATTATTATACCACCATATTGAGCTTATCTATTTATTAGTATGTTAAGAAGGTACACGTTAGCCGTTCTCATTAATTTATCTCATTATTCATTAAGACTTAATCTCATAGGCGCCCTTTCCGCACACAGCAAGGGCCCAAATTACCATACATCATCAATTGATCCACCTAGGATCCCTATGGGTTACCATATCACACAGCTTACCCAATATATACCTAGTCATTAGCCGTTCATTTCATACACATGTTTAAATCTCTATTTCTCAGTTTTAGTATTCATTTTACAACTTAACGGACCTCCATGGCCCTTGCCTCGAATTATAGGACTCCCGAACGTAAGGCTAACTTTCTTGGGCAGAATGCCTAGTGAGTATCGATACTCCTATGTGGGTATCGGTACTCCCCTCTAGGTACCGATACTCACCAATGAGCACCGATATTCGTTTTAGATTCAAAAGAACTGGACTCACAAGTCGTACCGATACGTTTTGTCCCCGTATCAGTACTCATTATCAGTACCGAGATCACCCCCTATCGGTACCCTTACCCTCGCGTACCGGTACGCTAAGCCTCTCTCAGGCAATGTAACAGTGAGTAACGATATGCCTTGTGCGTACCGGTACGCGAAAGCATTACTGGAATTCTTAACTTGCAAGGGGTACCGATACACGGGGAGGCGTACCAGTACACCCCTCACAACCCTTCCCATATTTTACTAAGGCGTACCGATATGCTAAACCCATCTACCGGTACGCGAGCCCAATTTTCGAACTCTGGGTGCGGGTTTCACCTAGAAACCCTGCTTAACCCCCATGGTTAGACCCCAAATTGTTCCCACAAGTTATGGTGATAGTTATGGGTGAATTACATCCAATTTCAAGCTATTACAATAATAATTCTAAGATTTGCCATTAATGCCCGCACAAGCCATACTAAGACCAAAAACACCAAAACAAGCTTCAAAGCCTAATTTTATGATTTCCAGGAAACCATATGAGTTAGTAGTGTACTAACCTCGAATTTAAGCTGAGGAAGAAGCCTTCAAGATCTATTCCCGTTCATCCATACTAATCCCACCAAAATCTCAATCTCTACCATTTTAGCTCATCTTCACCTTGGTGTGTATATCCTTTGCTGCTCATCAAACTTCCCTCTATCGTTAAAACGTGATCATCTCTCAAACACTCAAAGATTGTACCTTTAACTTCCAGCTTGGGTAGGAAGGTGAATATAAGAAAGAGGAAGAAAACCAAGGAGACAAGGGTGACTTCACCCTCAAACTTTTCTGCAGAAAATAAAGTCCCCATCAGCTCTCTTTGTCTTTAATTATGCTTTTACCCATTTGCCCTTCGTACTTTCACCTTAGCCCAACAAAAAACCAACAACCCAAGCCCAAGGTTCTATGACATGCCCAAAAAGGCTCTCAAAGCCAACTATCAAGGCCCAACCACGAAGCCCATACCTCGGGTTAACCCGACTCTTGGATCCAAAATCTGGGTTATTACAACTTTCCCCTCTTAAAAGAAAATTTTGTCCTCGAAATTTAAACAAAGGGTGGAGAGCAACTGCCAATGCTCCAACTAACCTCTCGTTGACAATTGCTTATGTGGCTCTTAGGTTCACCAAAAACCTTCCTAACCAAAACTCTCGACACAAATTCTCCACTTTTTACAAGCCTCGTCGACAAGACATTCCCACGTCCAGAACAACACTCATATTAAACGTGGGGATGGATCAACATCGAAAATCTCAACATCAGTATCAACATCGGCACTCTGAACTCACTTCGGTTGAGTCACAACTCGGTGAACGAACCTCTCTACCAACGTTAGCATTTCCAAACTCCTGAACTCAACCCTTATCTGCGTCCATAACGCGCCACTTCTTCAAGGTATTTTAGAAGGCACTTCCTCATATAAACTCACCATAGCCCACGTGTTTTAGGAATAACAAACCTTATCAATCATGTTCTATCATCCATCTAACATGAAAATACAACATTCTCTCACAACTTGGTTAACTAATACAGAACTTAACGCCTCATTTACTTGAACCAACTACGACATAAGTAGATATGAATCCACGATCAAGCGATTCTACTAGCCATGCCACTTTGGTTCCGAAAGAAAATTGTTACCGCAACCAAGATCTACTAGGGATCAAACCACCAAATAGTCATCAAGGGTCCGAACACTCTCTTTCACTTCCAACTACCAATTTTATGACTAGCGTTGGTGCTAAAACTTTAGCAAGTCCTTCAAGATTCCTACTGGTTCTCTCAACACAACTTATTACAACACAAGAATTCGATTCATACAACTTTAGCCAAACCTACATTTCTCTGAAGTCATTCGGAATATTCTTACATTATCACCATGCAAGAAAACAATCCATCTCAAACCCAAATAAACAACCTTCTATTCATCAAACTTAAAATTATCTTGACGCATTCGTAAGTCCAAAACACTCTTCGACTTGCCCTTAGAGTTCATGCATCGCATCAAACCCCAAAATTTAACACTAATTCTCCTTAACCTTCAACTTACAAGACCAACATCCTGAACGATCTTACGGGAATCTAAAAAATCTTCAATATTAATAAGATCATCAGCTCTGAAAAATAATTAATGACCTTCCATTGTTATACATCGACCACAATAGCTAACGCTATTATATCTCCCTATACCAGCATAAGTATGTCCCAAGGTGAACCCCTTGGCGACATCTCTCGCACCCACTCCTTTACCAAGGAGTTCTCACATGATGAGTTCGGTAAATGTCAGACCTCAAGGTGATGAACACTTAATACCGAACTCAACACATCTTTTATCATGGTACTACTCTACCACCAAAGGGTTATCCCACTCTACCCTAGAAGAGCACCTCGATAACCAATTGCATGTCCACCTCTCTAAACCGCAAACTCTCACTCTTGCATCAACTATGCGAACCAAGAACGTCTTTCAACCTACAGGGTCCTCTACAACTAGCATCACATGAGCATAACACATAAGCTGAAGATATATGATTTATTCACGCACAATGCTAACAAACTGGTTCATTCTGAACCTCAACCTTGAGATTCTTTCTTGGAAACCAAGGCACCTATTGCACTCTCGTGACCAACCCGTACCAAAGGTAAGTCTAACAAATCCACAGGGATTGTTACTCCAAACCATACACACCACCCACGATGGAACCTTTACTTACCAACACTTACCAATCTATTAATTTACCAAACCAATATCAACCTCAAGGAAACTTATCGCAGAACTCGTTCAATAAAATCTCTTCCAAAGTAAGAACAAGAAATCAAACTGCCATCAAGAAATAGAAAATCACAATGGAACCAAATCATTTAACACACTTTCGGTAACAAGCTTGTCATTTTTGGCACGAACATTATACTGTCTAACAAAAGCTCGTGCGACAACTCTAACAGTAGACCTCGCCTGACCTCTAAACTGTTATTCGACAACAACCCAACACCACTTCTCGAAGATCCTTGACTATGCCCAGAAGAAGTCAACTTTAAAGACTGGACCGGTAAATACTCAGTTGAGATTAGGCAGTCATTTGCTATGTGACCCGACATCTGGCACTCATAACAAATCCCCCAAAGCAAGAAATATACCTCAAAGTGATGCCAACCACAAGGCTCACGAACCGGTGTGAGAGACTCTAGGACCGAACCATCAACACGCTCTGTTACAAAAGAAACCTATAAGCCCCCTTACAAAGCCTTCAATTTAGATTTCTGGCCAACCCTCATCTAATCTAAAACAACTCTTTTTGATCCACTCAAAGCACAAACCCTCCCTTCTTTAGGGTCTGAGAAAAATTTTATGATGTTCTAATTCCCCAAAACACGATCTGCAGAATCCTCAAATGACTCAACGTTGGCTCTAAAGTCATTCGAGTGCTTCGTACCAACGAATGGCTCAGAGAATATCCCGGGTAAAACTGTTGTCCCGTGCATCAAAATGTCAACTTGAATCCACATCTAACCTCAACCACCTTTATTCTTCGATAGCAACAATCTTTGGGCATAACAGCTCAACCGTAAAAAAATCTTCTCATAACTAACACTGCTTGACACCTTAAACTGACTGCAAGAACTGATCCCTCATCTTCTTCATAAAAGCTTCGCTGACATACCTTTTTCCTGACTCACCCAAGGAACACCCCGTGTTGAGAAAACAGGCTTTGGTCCTAACTCTACGGTCTCTCACCGTTCGTATGCATTGCCTTTAAGAAAGAGGTGATACAATAAGGACTTCATTGAGACTATTCCACGTCATCCTCAGATCCCTCTGAGTGTTTCTTAACCATATATCTGATTGATCCGGTCATCCCTTCTCAACCCCTTTTCTTTTTTCATTACTCTGTGTTTAGTTCTCTCAAAACTTGAAGCTTCCAACACAACACTTGTCATCTCAAGCTGGCTCATGACTGGACAACAACCAGTGGCCAATACCATATCAATTCATTTAGAAGACAACTCTTTTGTGTCTATCAACCAGATATTCTCAAGCCTTACTCAAGCATTGCCTCACACAAAATCCACGATGTCCTTTCGGACACTACTATAAACAACCGCAACAAGCATACTTTGCTCGAGATCTCAGGGCATTCAGCTTACTATGAGCGTATATAGGACCTCACAACCACCACGTACCTCTCCACATTAGATGGAAACGCATATCTTCCAGACGTGCTACATCCCCATCACATGGTACCCACCATTAAGGTTCACTTTCTACGGATGATGGGACCTTCGATTGATACTTTATCACTGACCTATCAAAAGCAGATCCTCTTATCCGTTCCATAAGGGTTGTCTACTAACACGTAGAATCTCACCGTAGGAGGTTCACACCATGAACTCAAGGCTTTAAGGTAACTTACGACACACAACTACGATTACATCTCAAGCGATGGGAGGATGGCACACCCTCAACTCCTTCATTCCTTCATAAGCCCAAGCTTAACGTTTGAGATAACTCCGATCTCAGAATCGTTCTCAAAGGAATCAACCATCATCACAACCTTCGCGACCGCGATCGAATCTATCTTAATGTCGCAACCAGCAATACACGCGAACACAGGGCACACCATCCAGATTCCAGTCTTGAAGAGTACAACTTAGACACAGAGGCTCGTATTCGCTAGACACCTATTCCCGACTCCTAACCACCCCGGGGTTTTCCTAGAACTAGCTAAACATAGGCTTTAATACCACTAAATGTAACACCGACGACCCGTATGTTATATTTGGGCCTCATGCCTGAAACCCAACCAAACAATTTTGACATATTTTAAACAAACCACAAACCTATTATGAAAATCTATTTATTTACAACCCAATAAAACATAATAAATATTCGAAAACGTATACAATGAAGCTCCTTTTAAATTAAATTGTAAACCTTTGACTCCATCATTTGAAAATTCAAATATGATTTACAATATACAATAGATTCCTACGAATACATAGCCCAAATACCTAAATACTGTACTCTGATGAGACGAGGCGCTGGAATCCTTCCCTGATGGTACTCCTCCAAGAATGAGCCAAACCTACTAACCTGCGAATGAGAACAACGATTCCGAACGCTGAGCTAACAAAGCCCAGTGGATACGCCGCTGCTCAACCATGCTTTATGCAAATCATAAATAAAGCAATGCAACATGAATGATATCATGGCAAGATAACGATAGCGCTAACATGATCGCCTAAACACATAGCATAATGAATGTATGATCACGTACGTAACTCATACGAGTACCTCATACGTTTACCTAGCATCACACAGATAACACCAATAACAATAAGTGAGGTCCGCGTCCATAAAGCATCGGAATCCTACACTTGAGTGAGGCCCGCGTCTACAAAGCATCGGGATCCTACACTACGAGTAAGGCCCGCGTCCACATAGCATCGAGATCCTACACTATGAGGAAGACTCACGTTCACATAGCATCGGGATCCTATACTCTGAGCAAGCCCCGCGTCCACATAACATCAAGATCCTATACTCTAGGGGATGAGACTCGCATCCACATGGCATATGGATCTTACATTCGAGAGTCTTCAAGGTGTTGTAACACACTTAGGGTATCCAAATTCTAAATACAATGGATGAATCGACTATTTAGGTGTCCCATCAGCACACAACAAGGACCTTAGCAGCCACACAGCACTAAACCCCGACACAAGGGTTTTACCGCACACAGCTCTAACATACCTATCATCGCCCTATGGCTTCTATCAATTATTATACCACCCTATTGAGCTTATCTATTTATTAGTATGTTATGAAGGTACACGTTAGCCGTTCACATTAATTTATCTCATTATTCATTAAGACTTAACCTCATAAGCGCCCCTTCCGCACACAGCAAGGGCCCAAATTACCACACATCATCAATTGATCCACCTAAGATCCATATGGGTTACCATCTCACACAGCTTACCCAATATATATCGAGTCATTAGCCGTTCATTTCATACACAAGTTTAAATCTCCATTTCTCAGTTTTAATATTTATTTTACAACTTAACGGACCCTCATGGCTCTTTGCCTCGAATTATAGGACCCTTAAACGTAAAGCTAACTTTCTTGGGCAGAATGCCTAGTGAGTACCGATACTTCTATGTGGGTATCGGTATTCCCCTCTAGGTACCAATACAAACCAATGAGTACCGATACTTATTTTAGATTTGAAAGAACTTGACTCACGAGCTGTACCGATACACTTCGTCCCGTATCGGTACTCATTATCAGTACTGAGATCGCCCCGTACCGATCCAAGCCCGTACCGATACCCTTACCCTCACGTACCGGTACGCTAAGCCTCTCACAGGCAATGTAACAGTGCGTAACGGTACGCCCCATGCGTACCGGTACGCGAAAGCGTTACTGGAATTCTTAACTTGCAAGGGGTACCGATACACGAGGAGGCGTACCGGTACACCTCTCATAACCCTTCCCATATTTTACTAAGGCGTACTAATACGCTAAACCCCCGTACAGTACGCGAGCCCGATTTTCAAACTCTGTATGCGGGTTTTACCTAGAAACCCTGCTTAACCCCCAGGGTTAGACCTCAAATCGTTCCCACAAGTTATGGTGATAGTTATGGGTGGATTACAACCAATTTTAAGCCATTACAACAACAATTCTAAGATTTGCCATTAATGCCCACACAAGCCATACCAAGACCAAAAACACCAAAACATGCTTCAAAGCCTAATTTTATGATTTCCAGGAAACCATAGGAGTTAGTAGTGTACTAACCTCGAATTTAAGCTGAGGAAGAAGCCTTCAAGATCCTTTCTCGTTCATCCATACTAATCCTACCAGAACCTCAATCTCTACCATTTTAGCTCATCTTCACCTTGGTGTGTAGATCCTTTGGGGAAGGTAGACCAAACGCCAAGAAAATAAAAATAGAGAAAAATTTAGTTCGAGAGTCGGTTACGAGTGAGAAAGGGTTCGTACCCCCACCACGCCTAATAATTGGTACTTAAGGGTTCGTATCACATTTAACTAAGAAAAATTTAAATTCGACATAACTTAATTAATAATCTCTAAGATGCATGAGTGCATGGACATACGAATCAAACTTAAACTAACTCGCGACCTACGATAATCAAAAGAGATAATGCCCGAAGACTCGAGACGACACTCTCACTAAGATATCGAGGCCTCGAGAAATAAACTAAACTAGTGCAACGAATAAACGCATGGACAGTTTACATGATAACAAATAATGCAAAAAAAAAACGTGCCTCAATATATATATATATATATTACATAAAAAGCATTCATATATATATATATATATAAATATATAAACTAGTCACAACCTAATAATGAAAAAACAAAAAAATGACAAGAGTATAGCAAAACACGCGGGACCAAAGTAAATTAGTTTCATTAATTGTAAAAGCAATCAAAAACAAATAAATTACGTAAAATAATTAAGAGGAGGAGTGTACCCAAAGCACTAAGAGGGTGGTTGGTTCGCGAAAAAAATAATTATTAAGAGAAATATTTTTTTTAAAATTATATACTAACGTTTGGTTTAGGAAAATTTCGTATAAGGTAATACTGCATTCTTAATAATAATTTCTTTTTTACAAAATGGTAAGAATATTTTTAGGTATTAGACAATTCTTACTATTTTAGACTAAAATACCATTGAAATAATGTTTTGTGTTCAAATGAATTATTATTTTCTATTTCTCCAACAATATATTTTTTTGTTTTGATATGTTAAAACAATTTCTTATCTAACTTAAATTGTTGCATAATAAAAAAAACCACACTCATTATTAAAAAATAATAATAAATATTAAAAATAATTTTTAATATTATTTTTTCTCTAAATAACACTATTTTTTATTTATATGATAAAAATTTGTATTATTTAATTTTAAATTATATTAAAATTTTTGTTTATAATTATAGATTTTAAATAATAATTTTTAATTTTAAAAATAATATAAATTGAGTAATAAAATATATAAGTATAATATAATAATTAGATATTAGTATATTTAATTTAGTTGCGAATGTGTTGATTATTATAAAAATTTATAAATTTGTTTTTTTCTTTATTTTTTAAATATATAATTATAATAAATAATAAATATTCAATATATAATACTGTACTGTAATATTAAAATTATATTCAATTATTTGTATAAAAACTTTATAAAAAGTTATATAAATTAAAAATAATAAAAAATATATTTTCTACAAATTTTTATGCAAATATTCTCACTTTAATATTAAAATTTTGACTAATTAAAAAAATATACAACAAATATAATCTTCTAAAATATATATTCTGATAATCTTATAATTCATAAATTAAATATTATAATTTTACATTCTTATCAAATAAATTAAATAAAATAATACAACATTCTCAATATATCAAGTAATAATTTATTTCGATAATTTTATTCTTCAAGATAATGTTATATTTTGTGAAACAATCTATCCTAATTATTTGTGCTTAATTAGCTAAGCTCCAGACTGTTACTGGGGACGGGTTGCCATACGGGTCTGATGCGGGTCCAAGAACTCGCCCATTTTTACTTCCATTTCATTTTTTTCTCTTCAAACAAAGAAAACACCCCTCTTCTTCAACCCAAGTGACTGCCGTGGACTCTCAATATCGCCGTCGCCTTTGAACCACCGCCAGCCGCCGCTCCGGCCATGCTGCTCCCCTTGCCATCCTCTTTCCTTCCCTCGATTTAGATTTTCTCGAAATTCTCTTAAATTCCACGTAAACAAACTCAATGTTCGAACCTTACCGGCGCCGGATCTGTACCATCCACCGTTGGATGACTTTGGTTTGGAGATATATCATTCCCCACGTCGAGAGGAGCTTGTCCACCGTTGGGATTGTCTGAAAAAGGTCCCAAATGAAACGAAATCATCTTGAGGTCATTGACTGTTTTCGCTCCGATCTGAGCAACCGGCCGTCAGATCGGCTCGGTTCTAAGATATGTTGTTCTCCTCGCCAATTGAAACCCCTCCACGGTTGGGATTGTCCGTCAGAGGCTCCAATCGTTGGGAAACGCCAAAAGCCGAGAAGGAGAAACTCCTCTATTTCTTCTTTGGTTACTGGCGATTGGGTTCTCGGTTTAGGAGAGTGGTGAAGGTTGTGAATGATGATGGTGCCGGTGTGAGCTTGGTATATGAAGGTGGATAACGGTCGTGGGGTTATCGAACGGGTTGCGAATGGTTTTCGAGATGAAAGGGGTGATGTGAAGCTTATGGAAATTTTGGTGAAATTTGGATCATTGGAAGTGTGATCGGTGGTAGGAGGTAATGTCGATGGTGATAATTATTAAATAAAGTATAATTACATACGAATAAATAATTATTAGAAAATAAGACACGAAGTTAAAACATAAGATAATAAATAAATATATAGATATTTTCAAAAAATATAAATTATATATTTTGAACGATTACAATATCAAAATATATAATTATATTTATATAAAATCATAAAAATACTTTAAACATCTTTTATTGATTTTACCTTTGAAGGATTATTATCCCGAATTAATAGTAAAAAATTTCATTTACAACAACTGAAAAATATAAATTTATCACATGTTCTCATAATATAAAAGAGATTGAATAATATCATTAATCTAATCTCACAATAAAATGTGAATTTAAATCTTACTTTGGATAATTTTTAAATAATTGTCATAAGTATATTTTTACTATATCATTTACTAAATTTTAATAAAATCTTATTTTAAACTTACATATTTTCATATAATGTTATTTGTCATATATAAATAAATTTAATACTTATGACAATTATTTAAAAATATAGATTTAACGTACTAGTTATATTAAATTTTTGTTACATATTTTTTTCTTCTAAAATTTAGATAGTGCAACCGAAGTAGCTATATATATTTTCATGTAAATTTTTTTTAATTATATATGAAAATTTTAATTTGTCTAAAAGTAAATATATCAAAAATACAAATTGGTCAAGCTTATTTTTGAATAATTTCATATCCTTCAACCAAATATTGTCATTTTATATTTCTAACTATTAAATAAAATAAAATAAAATAATGTAACATTTCCAACGTTAATATTACAATCTTTGATAAGACCAATTGGCGAAGGAACCTGCTCCCATCCAAAGCAAGATCACATGAGGCTTTGAAAATAGACGGCGATATAACTTCTTCTTGAGCTACCGTCAATAAGGCGGCTATCTCAAACAATTTCTCATTTTTCACATTTTCTTTCTCGGTCTCATTCGTGGCCGAATGAAATCCAACGCTCTTCTGTAATATTGTCTAGTATTTATGGGTTGATGTATATAAAATTTTGAGGTTGTAATTTTCTTCACTTAATTTATTTGGCATGACGTTTTTAAAAGTTAAAATATAAATTTTTATAAAAAATATTAAAATTGATACTATTTAATTTGTTAAGATACGAAATTAACAATATTTATTCTAATAATATAAAAATTTTATTTATTTTATACGCTATTTTAATTTTATTATATAAAAATCTTAGTTTCGCTACAGTTGCCATTGACAAAAGCCAATTGTCATGTAGAGAGATTGTCTTGCAGGCCATCCAATGAAGGAAGGTTCCCTACGAAATATTTTACTTTGCTTTCTAAATTCATTCAAAAATCAAAACGGTCGTGGGTTCTAGAAGTTCATGCTTCATCCGTGAACACCCAAATCTATGGTTTAAAGTTGGTTAGTCTGACGTCATGGTCCTTCGCATTGTAATGTCCTTAGCCCTTAAGGAACCTTCAAAATCAAACGCCTCGCCATTGACCGCTCTCCCAAACCGCAACAAATAGTTAACCGACACGTTTACTTCACCGCTTTTTCATCTCCGCCGTCCGTGCTCATCTCTCCCCCATAAAACCACACCTTTTTCCACTCCTTCTCTCACAAGTTCAACGCCGAGAAAACCTACCCTTCCTTTGAATCTCAGTCCCAAAATTCTTACTATTTTCATGGCTGAAGGTGACAATTCCAATTTCCAGCAAGACATGGTACTTTTCATTAAAATATTTCTCAATTTTCTTTTCTCATTTGTGTTTTCTGTTTTCTGGTTTTATTTATTTTGGATTTTGTTTTTAATATGGATTTGATAGGCTAAACAAGAAGAACAGCAAAGGCTGAAATACTTGGAATTCGTGCAAGTAGCCGCCGTGCACGCCGCCTTGTCCTTCGTCAACCTTTACTTTTACGCTAAGGAAAGATCGGGACCGTTGAAGCCTGGCGTCGAGACCGTCGAGGGGACGGTTAAGAGCGTGGTCCGACCGGTTTACGACAAGTACCATGATGTCCCCGTTGAGCTCCTTAAATTCGTTGATACCAAGGTAATAATCTCTTTTTTTCACTCTGCAAATCCGAAATGATTCGATCTCGAATATTAGATTTGAAATAATTCAGATTCAAATGTGAAGTGTAGATTTAAATTTTTTAAGATTCGAATTGATTTTATCGGGAATCAATTCAATGGACGGATTTATTTAAATTTTTTGGTCAAATTTGATTTGACAACAAGAATTAGTACCCAAAGACTGATTATTTGTTGTTATTGCAGGTTGATGAATCGGTGACCAAGCTTGACCGTCGAGTCCCACTAGTCATCAAACACGTCTCAACCGAAGCCATCTCCGCCGCCCAAAAGGCTCCGGAGATTGCTCGTGGCGTGGCTTCCGGGGTCCACCGCGCCGGAGTGGTGAACACAGCCTCAGGATATGCAAAATCCGTTTACACCAAGTATGAACCCACGGCAAAAGAGCTTTATTCAAAGTATGAACCCAAGGCCGAACAATGTGCCGTTTCGGCTTGGCGTAAACTGAACAAACTCCCCCTCTTCCCTCACGTTGCCTCGGTGGTCGTCCCGACCGCCGCTTATTGCAGCGACAAGTATAACCAGATGGTGGCTAGCGGGGCGGAGAAAGGGTACAAGGTTGCGTCGTATTTGCCCTTGGTTCCTACTGAGAAGATTGCCAAGGTGTTCAGTGAGCAGAGGTCTGAAATGGAGCCGTTGGTATCCGAGAGTTGATGAATCTGTTTATGTGGTTATATTCATAATTTGGATTTGTTTTATGTTTTAATTGTTCATTAAACTATGGAATTTTTAGTTTTCATGTTTAAGGATTTGCTTACCATTACAGTGTTTTGATGTACGGTTTGGAATTCTCATATTTCATAAGCATTTGTAATGTAGTTACAGTTTTTCTTTTGCTTAATAGTAAAAAAAAATGCCCAACTTATATATATTTTTTAGTTTAGTGCCTAATATTTTTTTTGTCACTTTGATACTTAACGTTTTATTTCGTAATTCAAATTGAGTTTTCTTTTTAAATTTCGTTATCCAATAAAAATATAACCCGTGATATATTTTAGTATTTTTTATTTTTATTTTTTTAAATTAAAAAAATTTAAATTTTATAAAAAATCTCAAAATCTTTAATTTTTCTAAAACTTCCAAACCCTAAATTCTTCTACTCCCACCATTAACTCAATCACTATCAGCTACTCTTGCCTTCGTCGACCCTCACAATTAAAAGTTTCATAATTATGTCATCAAAAATCAACGAATAAATCGTCGATTGTTCTATCGACGAACATTTAAACGCTAAACCTTTGGTGTGAGGGAAAATGTCGGATGGTGAGGGGGTGTGATTTGAAGGTTTGTTTGAAAAAAATAGAACTTTGAGTTTTTTTAAAAAATATATGATTTTAAAGTAATTCAATAAATAAATAAATAAATAAAATAGGTCACGTGTCAAATTATAATTAGTTAACAAAAAAATTTTAACAGCCGTTGACGGAAAAATTTAATTTAAATTACGAAATAAAACATTAGACACTATAGTAGTCCGAAAAAACGTTAAACATCAAATTAAAAAAGGTATAGGTTAGATAACTTTTTGATTATTAAGCTTTTTCCTTTTTAATTCGTTAATAAATTATATTATTTACATATATTTTATAAAAATTTATTAATAATAATTATTGGTATCGTGGTACTTAAAAATTAAGGGTAAAACGGTCGTTTTATATTTATCTATTATAAATAAGAAAGTTTGAATAAGTTTATTCTTGCTCAAATAAAATATTAAGATATTTAAATTGAACGAAGCAGTCAAGTTCAATGGTGATGCTCCTCACGTCATGCTCTCTAGCCCGGACAGAGCCGGTATACCAACCTGTAGAGGTGGCAATCGGGGCGTTTAGTTCAATTTCGGTTCGGATCGTTTTAGTTCGGTTCGTTTCAGGTTTCTCTGTATTCGATTTAGATTCGGATCGGTTCGGGTCTGGTTCCAATTTTAGTTTGGTTTTATAATGATTTTTTGCTTAGTGATTAATTACCCTTTAGGTCCTCACTAGTTTAAAATTTTTTTATTTTAGGCCTAACATTCACTTTTCAATTTTAGTTTAATTCAATTTAGACACAGTTATATATATATTTTAAATTGTAACATATTCCGTCTAATATTTATTTTTAATGTGATTCGTGTTCGTGAAAGGTGTTAAATAATTCACTCGAAATGACCCAACCTAAAGTCTATCGAATATTTGTACCAAACTCAAACTTAATACGAATTCGAAACCCGAATTAACCCGACCTGAAATGAAACCGACTTGAAATTACCCGACCTGAAATGAACTCGACTTGAAATGAACCCGACCTGAAATTAAATCGATCTAAAATGAACCCGACCTGAAATGAACCTGGACTGAAGTCTACCCGAGCCCGAATTAACCCGTCAATTAACTGATTCGGGCCTGAACTATTTTGACCCGACTTGAAATGAACCGGACCTGAAAATGACCCACACCCGACCCAAATCTTGTCGAAACATCAAATCGACCTGAAATGACCCGTATCCGATTTAACCCGACCTGAAACCCATCTGATTACCTGTTTTTACATCCCTATGCACATATGATGAGCATTTTGAAATATTACCTAAAAATTTGACTCAAGTATATGTGTATATATATTATCAAATTTGACTAGAATATGTATATTAGGATTTTACTTTTCCCTCATATTTTTTCCTCCTACTTTCCCGGCCCCTCCTACTTCCCCCTTTCTTTGCAATTGACTAGAATATGTATATTAGGATTTTACTTTTCCCTCATATTTTTCCCTCATACTTTTTTATCAAATGTAGTGATTATTGGTACTATTATAATAAAAAGATAATAAAACATATATTATTTCGGGTTGATGTTCGATTTAGATCGGTTTTGAGCAAATTAATTTTGGATTACTTTCGGTTCGGGTCAAACCGGTTACGGGTCAATATATGTTCTTCTAGAATTTGGATTGGTTTCGGTTCGGTTCATTTTGGGTTTGGGTCATCTTGTTTGGATCCATATCGGGTCTCGGTTCGGGTAAATCGGTTTGATTTTCGGTTCTCGGGTCAAGTTTACCAGGTCTACCAACTTGAGAGGTAAAGTATAATTTATTTAAGGCTTAAATAAAAAATAGATGTACAAAGTATATTTTTTTTAACTTTAGGTGCTTAAAATATTTTTTTATAAAAATAAGTGCCTAAAGTTTCAAAAGTTATAATTTTAGGTGACTGACCGTTAATGGGTGTTGATTTTTTTTAACCAATCAATGCATGACATGTTGCATATTTGATTTATTTTTTCAAAATTAAATTTTTTTAAAACTTTTATTTATTAAAAAAATCCTAAAATTTTACAATTTTTACGAAATAGTCCTCGAATCCTTAAAATTACCCAACCCAAACCTCCAAATTGTCCGACTTCTACCGCCGATTGTCGTCCAAGAGGATATCGTTTTGGTCGCAAGACCAAGGCGGTCATTTCTTCCAAAACGGCATCGCCGAAAACGGCAAACGACGTACAATCGAACGTCGAACGCAAAATCGATATTCGGATGGCACGCCGTTTGCCGTTTTCGACGATGTCATATTGGGAGAAATGATCGTCGTGTTTCGGCGACTAAACCGATGTGTTCAGGGGCGGCGATCGGCGCGGAAGAGACGACGATTTTGGGGTTTGGGTAATTTTAGGGATTTGGGAACTGTTTATTAAAGTTTTCAAAATTTTGAGATGTTTTGAAAAATATAAAATTTTGGGTATTTTTCTTTAAAAATAAATTAAATATGTCACGTGTCAAACATTGATTGGTTAAACAATTTTAACACCCATTAACGGCCAAGCACCTAAAATTATAACTTTTGAAACTTTGAGCACCTATTTTTACAAAAAAAAAACACTTTAGGCACATAAAGTTCAAGAAAGACATACTTTGGGCACCTATTTTTTTATTTAAACCTTTATTTAAAAAGCGAGGAAGGCAATTCATAATTATTCCATAAAATTTTTAAATTTAGTATACTAATCAAAGGGAAAATAGAATATTAGAGTGGAAGTAGGGGAGCTCAACATGAATAGCTTTGTCATTGCTCCCAAACCATTTTGAATAATATCTATATTCATCTTAGGAGATATGAGCTTGAACATTTGTTTGTACCTTACAAAGAATTAAAAAAGTATAAACATATATTACTATATAATTACACTAGTGCATTAAAAAAATCATGTTCAGCTTATTCAAAAGCTACCATAATGCGAGCAAGCACATTTGGCAGTTTAGCCAAGCTGCTCATCTTTATTCCCTTGTATTTCCTTAGGTCATGAGTTTTATACCCGCTATGAACACTCCCCTTCCCTAGAGTCCCTTAGGGTTAGGATTAAATTTAATATTTATAAAAAAATTGCCATAATACCACGTTGAGGCTTATAAAAGGCTTTATTGTCCAATTTGTAAGCTTTTTTTGAACAATTTCTATCTAAGAGGGAGAAAGGAGAATTTTTATTCCTACTGGGTCTTGAACGCACAACCTAAGAGAGGGTGTCAATTGAAAGCTTTAATCACATACTCTAGAGATTGTTGACAATTTGTACATGATAAACTCTTATTTTAAACGTTGAAATTCGAATTTAAATCATATTTTAAACTAATTTAATTTTTGTCCAAACTCATTTTTATCTAAATTTTTTACCCAAACTCACAAGTTTCGGATATACTTTCAAATTTTCTCGGATAATCTGACACTCAAACAATTATACCACACCAAAAATCACTGTGCGTAAGAAAATGGAGAATAATTATTTTCCAATAAATCCGGGGACGAGCTAAAATTAAATATCTGAAGGAGATAAAATTATTAAACTTTAAAAATACAAGAGTTTATTAAGTATTTTAACTTAAGATTGAGTGACAATGCCTAATTTATATAAAATTTAAATTTTCTAAAGACCTAAATTGTCATTAGACCGAAAATTTGAAGCGACCAAATTAAAATTTTAAATAAATTAATTACAAATATTCAAAAAAATAATGTTTAACATGAATTTCTAAAAATTCAAGAGGCCGAATCAAAAAAATTTTAAAAAATAAAACTCTAAATATAAAATTTTCAAATTGTTGGAGGGATCAAGGCCCGTTTGAAACTCCATAATGCTCCGTCCCTGAATAAATCCGATGAGGCTTAGAACCCAACGAATTGAGGAGCATCCAATTGTACTTGGCTGTAGTCGTACTCGTAGAAAAATAAAATTCGAGTCATTTTATAGATTTTGTATCAATTTGCTTTGAATTGAAATATTTTATAATATTTTTTCAAAAATGTTAGACGAACGTAGTGGAGTAAGACAATTGTGATAAAAATGTATCGAATTTATCTATTCTGATTATAAAAAAGAATATTATTTTATACTCAAAACTATTTTTATGATTTTAACATATACTAGTTAGACCTACAATAATCTTCGTTACAACTTCTCCGCATTATACTTTTAAGCTTATTAAGTTTTTCAAAATACTTTATAGACCCACTCATTCGATCATACTCAGTGGACATCAGCCAATTAGATCTTGGTGTAGAACCCACTACATGTCTTCCGAAATAGCCTTGCCTTGAAGCTATATTAACTTTGACCAATTAATATGCAAATATGACTACTATGTCTCATTCATCTATTAGAGCTAAATTTGACATTGTCGTCGAACTTTCTTTAATATATATACGGTGAGGGCTATCAACTTCCATCACACTAGATCACACATAAATGGTCTATCCATGTCTCATTTCTCTCCATCTTCTTCATCTCTTTCATCACTATTGACCTCGACTTTCTGCTCACATCAACTTAAGTGAACCGTTACAAGATACACTACATCACCCTATTCAACTCATCAACAATGATAAATATAAACTAAAATTATAGATACATGTGTTGGATTAAAATTCAATAATAGTGGGCACATATGTATAATGTATGTTGCTATTATAAAGCTTAACACGTAATTAAGTGACCAATTATGTTACACGTGTTATAGGTACTAAATTGTCATGTAATTAAAAGTGTAGATACCATAAGTTAGATTTATAACTCAATGAGGGGCAGAATTGTAAATATTAATAAATTGTTTTAGTTCAGTTTATATAAAGGGTAGTGGTCCTCGAGATATAGGTTAACTTGCATATCTCTCCTTTTCCGTCAGAGAGTTGTGTGGCAAGAGGTAATCTATCATCTTGGAAGATCAAACTCTCTCTGAAAAAAGTTCTCCATCGATGGATTCAGGTACCCTTCCGCAAATCTAATTTTTATTCTTAATGATTTGACATATATATGGATATCGGGTTTATTATTCGTATGAATATTTTTTTTTGGTTCTAACAAGTATACGAATATATTTGGTTCTAACAAGTGGCATCAGAGACAGGATATGTCGAATCATTGAGATAATTTATGTATTAGGGTTTGATCTCCGTTTTCCCTTATATGCGACTTTTGTTTCTATGCAATTGAATTATTTCGCTTTCGTTATTGATGTGCGATTTCAATTCCATTGATTTCCGGCCTTCAGCAATAATCGCATAAGATGGGATTGAATTTCAATTTCATTGTTTTTCGCTTTCGATGTTTGTGTGCGATTTCAATTCCATTGATTTCAATTGGTTAATTATTATTTGCCATAATTAATGGGTTTTTTTTTTGCTTTATTAATCGGCAATTGGGAATCTGTTAGTTCTTTATTTTTAGGTTACTGGAAATTGAATTTCAACTTTGGTATATATTTATATTTGAAATATTGTTTCCAGAACATGAAATTGCTTTTAAATGTTGCATTGTTTTTTGCTCATTTAGCAATCGCATACTTAGGTTACATTTATGAAGTATATATTTTATTTAAAATATATATTTAATTCAGTTGGATCAGAATTTCAATTTTGATCATAAGGTATAAAGATAAATCTTTAGAGACAGATAAATTCATATTTTGGCTATGTTTGACACAATGTCACCAAAGTGAACGCTTTTGCGTAGGTTAACCTATTTAAAATATTAAGATGTTTGTGTTTTTGTAATTCACGCGTTTATTAATTGGCCCAAAGGAAAATTAATATTTGGCCGAATTTCAAATAACACACGTGACAATAAATGTGACAATTATAAGGTAATTTATGTGTGCAATACGTTAGTCCAAAGATTAACCTGTTGTTCGACATAGTTTATTGTCAATGTTTGATTGCTACAACAAGAGTACCGCTTACAGTTAATATTACTGTCCAAAGACTTGATATTAATGTTGTGTTTGGTATCTTGAGGGGAATTAGTCATTATTTCGAATTTATTTGTTTACTTATGAATTATTGGTGTGAGCATGTTTATTTATTTATTTATTATTCTTTTGTTCTAAATTCAACTAGTTCTTCTGCTGCCACAATATCTGCTAATGTCAATTCTATACCCATGCTTAATGGGACGAATTTCAAGGAATAGAAAAGACACTTATTGATAGTGCTTGGTTGTATGGGCATAGACCTTGCATTAAGGGAAGAACAACCTGCACCTCTCACCGCGCCAAGTACCCCTGATGCAAAAAAGGATTTTGAGAGGTGGGAACGTTCTAATCGCATGAGTCTGATGATCATGAAACACAGCATTTTGGGAACCTTTAGGGGTGTAGAATCTGAAGAAATTATTCAGGCTAAGGATTTCCTTGACAATATTGAGCAACGTTTTGTTAAAAACGATAAGGTTGAGATGACATCACTTCTGAATTCTTTGATGTCTATGAAGTACAATGGTCAATGAAATATAATGGAGTACATTATGGAAATGTCTCATATTGCTTCAAAACTTAAGGCACTTAAAATCGAGTTTTCTGATGATTTACTCGTCCTTATGGTTTTGGTATCAATTCCTGCACAATTTAACCAATTTAAAATTAGTTAATGAGCTCATTTCTCATTGTGTTCAAGAGGAAGAAAGGTTGAAGCGTGAGAAAACTGAAAGTGCCCATTTGTCTAGTGCCTCTAAAGACAAGGGCAAGAAAAGAAAATATCAGAATGAAGCTGCTAAGGGTCCAGCTCAAAAGAAACAAGAGGAGGTTCCAAATAATTGTTTCTTTTGTGACAAGCCTGGACACATGAAGAAAAATTGTGCCAAATATCACGCATGGCATGTAAAGAAAGGTATGAACCTTACTTTGGACCTTTTTAAGGTTAATTTAGCTTCAGTCCCTAGAAACACTTGGTGGTTAGATTCTGGTGCTACTACTCACATAAGTGCTTCTATGCAGGGTTACCTGAGCTACCGAGAGCCAAGTGATGGTGAAAGAAACATCTTTGTGGGCGATGAAAAATTGGTGGAAGTGGAAGCAATTGGGCATTTTAGGTTGCTATTAAGATCTGGCTTTTATTTGGATTTGAAAGACACTTTTGTTGTTCCGTCTTTTAGGCGAAATTTAGTTTCTGTTTCTCTGTTGGACAAATTTGGTTATTATTGTTCATTTGAAAACAATCAATTTACTTTGTCTTTAAATTCAAGTATTGTTGGAACTGGTTATTTAAATACTTATGGCAACCTTTATTTGTTAGATACAATTGCATCATATAATGAAACCTTGTATGTGGAATCACGTGGTATTAAGCGAAAATTAAATAAAGAAAATTCAGCATCATTATAGCATAAACGCTTAGGTCATATATCAAAATGTAGGATTGAACATCTTGTGTCTAATGGTATTTTAGAGTTCCTTGGCTTCACAGACTTTAATGTTTGTGTTGATTGCATTAAGGGAAAGCAGACCAAAACTAAGAGATTAGGTGTCAATCGTTCTACAAACGTCTTAGAATTAATTTATACTGATATTTTTGGGCCATTCCCTACGACATCTTAGAATGGTCAACAATATTTTATAACATTCATATACGATTACTCACATTATGGGTACATATATCTTATTCATGAAAAATCTCAGTCTTTGGACGTGTTCAAATCCTATAAAGCTGAAGTTGAGAATCAACTCAACAAAAGAATTAAGAAAGTTTGATCTGATCGTGGTGGTGAGTACTACGATAGATATGATGGATCAAGTGAACAACGTTCAAGGCCATTTGCAAAGTTCCTAGATGAATGTGGTATTGTCCCAAAGTACACAATGCCAGGATCACCTAGTATGAATGGTGTTGCCGAGAGACGTAATAGGACTTAAGGATATGGTAAAAAGTATGATTGCTCATTCTACCTTACCCGAGTCACTCTGGGGAGAAGCATTAAAGACAACATCGTACATTCTGAATAGAGTACCCACTAAAGCAGTTGAAAAAACACCTTATGAGCTTTGGGTGGGTAAAAAGCACACTCTAAAGCATTTTCACATTTGGGGATGTCCAGCTGAGGCAAGGCCTTATAGGCCTCATGAAAAGAAATTGGACTCAAAAATAGTAAGCAACTACTTTATTGGTTATTCTGAGCGATCTAGAGGCTATAAATTTTATGATCCCAGGATTAAGAATATTTTTGAGACGGAAACTACAACATTTTTTGAGGATGTTGAGTTTGGAGGGAAAAATAAGGTAAAAGACATTGTCGTTGAGGATGAATTGATTTTTAACTCAGTTCCTACTATCACTTTTGATGATGTTAAAGTTTCTTTACCTATCATCAACCAAGAAGTGAATTCGGAACCTCATCAAGACAATGTCGAACAGCTTCCTCCTATTCAAGATGAGGTAATTGTTCTAGAAGAACAAACTCAACAACCTCAAGAACAAGTGCCATTAAGGAGATCCACGAGAGAAAGGAGAAATGCTATTCCGGATGATTATATTGTGTTTCTCCAAAAAAATAAGGATGACAATGAAATGATGGAAGATGATCCAATCAACTTTCATCATGCCATGCAAAGTATTAACTCTCAAAAGTGGATTGATGTCATGCAAGAGGAGTATAAATCCATGCAAGATAATAAAGTTTGGGACCTTGTCCCATTACCTGAATGTGCAAAACCAATTGGTTGTAAATGGACTTTTAAAACCAAAATGAATGCAAATGGTACTGTGGAGAGGTATAAGACACGTCTTATAGCTAAAGGATATACTCAAAAAGAAGGTATTGACTTTTCAGAGACTTTATCTTCAGTTTCATCGAAAGACTCTTTTAGGACAATCATGGCACTTGTAGCTCATTTTTATCTTGAGTTACATCAGATGGATGTTAAGACTGTGTTTCTCAATGGAGACATTAAAGAAACAATTTATATGGTGCAACCAGAAAACTTTGAGTCGGGAGACCCAAAGAGTATAGTTTGCAAATTAACAAAATCCATCTATGGACTCAAGCAAGCTTCTCGTCAATGGTATTACAAATTTCATCAAGTAATTGTCTCATTCGATTTTGAGATGAATATTGTTGATGATTTTGTGTATCACAAGTTTAGTGAGAGTAAGCATATATTTTTGGTTTTATATGTCGATGACATTTTGCTTGCCATGAATGACATAGGCTTATTGTACGAAACTAAGAGATTTCTATCTAAGCATTTTGAAATAAAAGATCTTAGGGATGCTTCTTTTGTTTTAGGAATTTAGATACCTCGAGATCGATCTCGAGGTATTCTTGGATTGTCACAAAAAACTATATCGATAAAGTAGTTAAAAGGTTTGACATGCAAAATAATAAACCAATAGACACCCCTGTCACTAAAGGAGACAAGTTTTGTCATGCCCAATACCCTAAAAGTAATATTGAAATTCAAGAAATGCATAAGATTCCTTATACATCAGCTATTGGGAGTCTAATGTATGCTCAGGTATGTACACGTCTGGATATTGCGTACATTGTTGGGATATTAGGTAGATATTCAAGCAACTCTGGTATGGACCATTGGAAAGCAGCCAAGAGGGTTATGAGCTATCTTCATAGAACAAAATATTATATGCTCACATACAGAAAATCAGATCATTTGGAGGTCATAGGGTATATGGATTCTGATTTTGCTGGGTGCCAAGATAGTAGAAAATCTACATCATGCTATGTTTATCTGTTAGCTGGTGAAGCTATATCCTAGAAAAGTGCCAAACAGACACAAGTACTTCTTCCATTATGGCAGCAGAATTTGTAGCATGTTATGAGGCATCAAATCATGGAATATGGCTGCGAAATTTTGTCACTGGATTGCGTATTTTGGAGAATATAGAAAGACCGTTTAAAATATTTTGTGACAATAAATCAGCAGTGTTGTATTCCAACAACAATAGGAGCTCGTCTAAGTCAAAGCACATAGACATAAAGTTCCTAATTGTGAAAGAAATAATGCAAAGTGGACAAATATCTATAGAACACATAGGGACAAACTCTATGATAGCGGATCCGCTCACAAAAGGTTTACCATCCAAGGTCTTTTATGAGCACACTACTCATATGGGTGTTACATCATTTGATGATATTATTGTTTGAGTGAGAGTTCGTTATTTGTTCACTTTATGTTTATGTTTATGTTTATGTTTATTTTCAGACATTTATGTATTTGGATAAGGACCTCACTTATGTTTAAAGAGGACCAGTTGGAAATAGACATGTTCGATTCACATTTACATGCAATTTCCATGCTACACATCCATGATTGATCTATGTCATTTGATTATGTTTGTATACGTAACCATTGATGGGTCCAATCATGATTGATATGGCGAATACCGCTTTGATCCTATATGGATATAATTGATGGACGATATTGTTATAGAATACCTATTACACGATAGTAAATTTTTGAGCTCATAAGGTTGTACATTTGTCAGGAAATATATGTTGCCCAAGTGGGAGATTGTTGGATTAAAATTCAATAATAGTGGGCACATATGTATAATGTACATTGCTATTATAAAGTTTAACACGTAATTAAGTGACCAATTATGTTACACGTGTTATAGGTACTAAATTGTCATGGAATTAAAAGTGTAGATACCATAAGTTAGATTTACAACTCAATGAGAGGCAGAGTTATAAATATTAATAAACTATTTTAATTCAGTTTATATAAAGGGTTGTGGTCCCGAGATATATGTTAACTTACATATCTCTCATTCCCCGTCAGAGAGTTGTGTGGCAAGAAATAATCTATCATCTTGGAAGATCAAACCCTCTCTGAAAAAAAATATCCATCGATGGATTCATGTACGCTTCCGCAAATCTAATTTTTATTTTTAATGATTTGACATATATATGGATCTTGGGTTTATTATTCGTATGAATATTTTTTGGTTCTAACAAGTATACGAATATATTTGGTTCTAACAACCTGAAATATATTATAATTATAGATACATGAATATATTAAATATAATTTTATAATATTAAGTTAAAAATCAATGATATAAAATCTAAAATGAACTTATTATATTCATACATATGTGAAACGCGTTTGGATGAAGGCAATTTCCCGTCCCGCCCTACCGCCAAGGTTCGATAACTTGGCCCTTAAGAACCCTTAAACGTTCAAACGCCTCGGCATCTACCGCTCTCCATAACGAAAACGCCCCGTAGTAGTTGGCCGACATGTTTCTTCACCGCTTCTAATCTCCGCCGCTCATCTAAATCTGCCCTATAAAAACACCCCCTTTCAACACTCTTTTCTCCCACAATTCAACCCTAATCAAATCCCTTTGATCTCTGTGCCACAAAGAAAGTAGAAATTTCAAGAGTAACCGTTGATTTCATGGCTCAAGGCGACTCCGATTTCCAACAAGACATGGTATTGCCATTAAAGATTTCTCCCCTTTTCCTTTCATTTGTTTTCTTTGTTGGGTTATCGAAATTTTGTTCATTTTCGTGTTTTTTTCTATTTTTTCCTATTATTTGGATTTGGAAGGCTAAAGATGAACAAGAACAGAGGCTGAAATACTTGGAATTCGTGCAAGTAGCCGCCGTTCACGCTGCTTTGTGCTTTGTCAATCTTTACCTTTACGCTAAGGAAAGATCGGGACCGTTGAAGCCTGGCGTCGAAACCGTGGAGGAAACGGTTAAGAGCGTGGTCCGACCGGTTTACGACAAATACCACGATGTCCCCGTCGAGCTCCTTAAATTCGTTGATACCAAGGTAAATCTCTTTCTTTAGGTCTTTGTTTTCACAAGAAATGGCAATGTGTAAATTGTGAGTATGTAGTTTAAATATGGAAAATGACACGAATCTGAAATGAATTGAACAAATATCCCGGATTGTTTTGAATTCGATTTTCAATCCCTGGAATGATTTGAAATTTTGAAATGAACCCTATTTGACAGTTCTAGTTTGGCCAATTACTAACTTTTTGCTCAAATGTTTGATTAAAAAGAAAATATAATACCCAAAGACTAATTTCTATGTTGTTATTGCAGGTTGGTGAATCTGTGACCAAGCTAGATCGTCGAGTCCCACCCGTCATCAAACAGGTCTCATCCGAAGCCATCTCTGCTGCCCAAAATGCTCCGGATGTAGCTCGTGGTGTGGCTTCCCAGGTCCACCGTTCTGAAGTGCTGACCACTGCCTCAGGATATGCAAAATCTGTGTACACCAAGTATGAACCCACTGCAAAAGAGCTTTATTCAAAGTATGAACCCAAAGCCCAACAATGTGCTGTTTCGGCTTGGCGTAAACTAAACGAACTCCCTCTCTTCCCTCAAGTTGCCTCTGTTGTGGTACCTACCGCCGCTTATTGCTCTGATAAGTATAACCAGACGGTGGTTAGCGGTGCGGAGAAAGGGTACAAGGTTGCGTCGTATTTGCCCTTGATTCCTACTGAGAAGATTGCCAAGGTGTTCAGTGAGCAGAAGATTGAAATGGAGCCATTGGTATCCGAGAGTTGATTTGGCCGAGTCTGTTTGTGGTTAATGACGATTTTTGGACCGGTTTTCCGTTTAATCTGGTGGCTGCTCTTGCTATGGATGCAAATGTGTTGTTGAATTTCTTTTTATTATTTACCTTTGTGTCTGCAAATTTGTTCCTCTTTAGTTAATCAACTGCATGTAGGTTCTACATTGTTTGAATTGTTAATAGAACAGTTATAAAATTGTAGTCGAATAAATATTGATGTGTATTATCATAATAATATGATGTGTTATAAATAACAATTAGATTTTGAGTTTAAATAAAATAATTAATTAACTTTGAAACATAAAAAAATATAAACAAATTTAGAGAAAATAAATAAAAATCATGATATGAATTATAGGAGGGTTAAGTTGTTTATTTTTGAAACTAATAATACCTTAAAGGATAACCATAACCATAAAACTTGAAAGATTGGGACTTAATTTTAGTAATTTCAAAATGGGCAATTATTTTATGTACAAGTGTTTGTAAAAATTTTGTTTACACAAACGTTTTAGTTTCAATGTTTAGAGACTTTGTTTAGAGTTTATAAGTTCAAGTGTAATAGTTTTGAATTTATGGGTTGTTGATAGAATTTTGGGTTTAGAGTTAAAATTTAAGGTTTATAGGTTAAAACCTAAATCCCTAATCATATTATCCTAAAATTTAAATCTAAACTTTAAACCCAAACTCGTAAATTCTAACAATGAACCTTAAATTCTAAACCCATATATTAAAACCCCTAAACTCTAAACTAAAATTTTAAACCCTCAAATTAAGGCTCTTGTGGCAACAAATTTTTTTTACCACCTATATATGGGATAATAATCCTTTCAAAATTGGCCCATTGATATGGTCTTAAAATTTTGAGTCCAAAACTTAATTTTTAATAGTTTCAAAATTTTTAGGGACTTAAAATACAATTAATTTATAAAAGTTGAGATAGGTCTTGTCCTTTAGTCCCATCAGATTTCACCACTGTTTCAAGGGAAATGATGTAATATCATTTATGACTTATACCATATTATATTATTATATAATATACATTAAATATTTACATGGTGATTAATATTTTTAACGTTTTAATTAATAGTGGACATGATTAATATATAGCTATATACTTATAATTTGAGATGAAAATAGAACGTTTAAAATTTTAAAGATCAATTTAAAATAAAAGTTATAGTTTGTGAGTGAAGACGAAACATTCAAAAGTTTGAGAAACAATGTAAAATGAGAGAGTTGTAATACAATTAACTTAGTTTTTATAAATTAAATTATTATTTTATAATTTTTCAGTCAAATGGTTAAATAAAAAAAAACTATAATCAGGGGACTAGTTATGTATTTCACACTAATATCCAACCCTCTGATTTGAAGCCCAAGTTCCATATGGGCCCAAATCCGAATCCCAAGCTGTTGATCTTCTCGGATCATTATGACCCGACCTACTTCTCCCACATTTACACTAACAGATTGAAGCTCAGCAAGCTCTATCTTCCCAACTCCGCAAGAGGGAGGGAAAAAAAATATTACTGCAAATTCAAGACTGAGACGAAAATCGCGTCGAGTTTCCTGCACGCGCTAATGGCTTACACAATCGCGTCTTCGGTTTCTTCACAATCTGTTCGTGGACCAAAGATAATGAGACTCAGTTGCTGCCGCGCTTTCGCCGCCAAAAACGCTGCTAAAATCCCCATTCCTCCAATAAACCCCAAGGATCCATTTCTTTCGAAGCTCGCTTCTTCCCCGGAGACGATTCTTAACCGTGCGGTTAATCCAGATACGCCGCCGTATTTGGATTTGTTTGACTCTCCTAAGCTCATGGCCACTCCTGCTCAAGTAAGTGTAATTAACGATAATGTGAGAAGTTTTGAATGCAATTTGATTAGGATTTTAATGAATTGAGGGGTTAGCAAATTTGGGCTGGCCGAAATAATGCGAATTAATCAATTATTGGGGTTTTGGAACTGAATTAGGTGGAAAGATCAGTGTCGTACAATGAGCACAGGCCGAAAAGCCCTCCGCCGGACTTACCTTCGTTGCTTCTTCACGGTAGAATAGTTTACATTGGCATGCCGGTAAGTGGTTGTTTTTTGATGTTTCATTGCATTTGCCTTATCGAATTCAAGATTGTTTGTATAAAAATTAAGGAGATTGTTTTTTTTGGGTGGCATTTTAGTTCCTAGTTTCAATGTTCTTGCATTTAGTTAAGAGTTTTGAGATGACCATTGTTTGCAATATTGCATTGTTATTGTAGCTTGTTCAACCAATTTAACTGTTCTTTTATCTTTCAGCTTGTGCCTGCGGTGACCGAGCTTGTAGTTGCGGAACAACTCGTGATGATGGTGAAACGGTGAGCTTTGCATAAAGAGATGTTATGCATTTGTATAATATTGCTTTCAGAGTTGTCATAATTGTATGGTATATCTTTTAAGACAGAAGTAAGCCAAGTTGTGTTGAAAGTTGTATTTGGGTAGTGTTTTCTGTAGATTCAATGCATCATGCTCATGTAAAAACAAATCTATAATATGAACCTGAATAGCCTTCAATCTTTTAACAGTACCATCTTCGTCTTCCCTGGTGGAGCTTCTTCTGCTTGCTATTCACACTTGTATTATGTTCCTTTTTCTGTATGTGTGTGTTTGTTTTCTCTGCAGGTTGGAATGGAGACTGAGGGTTTTGCCATCTATGATGCACTTATGCAGTTACAAAATGAGGTAGATTTTCATTCTTCAAAGATATCAAATTGCCTTGTTCTCTATAGTTCAATAAGAATATTTAGTCTTTCTCTGCATGTCTCTTGAGCTTTTCCTTTTTGAAAAGAAAAATCGAGGATGAGATGATCTGCTAGTTAACTTTTCTTGGGTCTTGGTAACCCATGCACATAAAGGTGCACACAGTTGCTGTGGGGGCAGCTATAGGTCAGGCCTGTCTTTTACTTTCTGCTGGAACTAAGGGTAATCGGTTCATGATGCCTCATGCCAAAGGTAATGATTCGATACTCGTCTGTGATTATGAACTTTTTATTGACTCTATCCTTAGTGCTTGCTTGTATTCTGTTTCAGCTATGATCCAACAGCCTCGTGTCCCATCAGCTGGCTTGATGCCTGCAAGTGATGTTCTTATTCGCGCCAAAGAGGTTTGGTCCTGAGTTCCACTTTAAAGCTTTGGTAGCCTTATTTTTTGAGTTTCCAACTTATAAATTCAATCTGTATTACGAATCCCTCAGACTGCATCTTTGTTTTGCAGGTAATAACAAACAGGGACACACTTGTTGAACTTCTCGCTAAGCACACCGGAAATGTGAGTGTAATGAATCGATTTTTATATTGTTATATACAAAAATTTGTAAAACAAAGGTACTCATTGACATTGTATGACTACATTTCATTAGTCGGTGGAGGCGGTAGCCAATGTGATGAGACGACCATTTTATATGGATGCTAACAGAGCTAAAGAGTTTGGGGTCATTGACAAGGTAAGCACAATTACATGTAAAATTTTCCGTACTTAATCTTTTTCATATGTATATGAGACGTCCATTTTGGGTGCAGATCCTTTGTCGTGGTCAAGAAAAGGTGATGGCAGAAGTTGCTGCTCCAGAAGAGTGGGACAAGAATGCTGGCATCAAAGTCATGGATGGCTTTTAGTCTCTTCCTGGACGATGCTTGTCATTGTGCGTAAGAACTGCCTTTTGCTTAACTAATCACGGTAGGTGGTATGTCGGAATTTCGATGATACATAATAGCTGGAATAGGTTGCAATTTGATAGACCATACTCGATGAAGATGTGGAAAGCAGTGATGCACAGACAAATTTAAAAGGAAGATACCATAAAAATGGTCCTGAATTTTTGTTGTCAAATTCTTCGTTTTCTCATAGATTGTGATTGTTTTAGCACTGTCATTTTATGCCATTGTTGAGCATTGTAAAATCCAGTTTTCTTCGATACCGATTGCATTTTCATCTGTTAGTACAAAGGCCCCCTTGTTTCATCACATGGTTGATAAAATCTTTGTGCTTACAACCATAGATAGTTGTCGAATCTGCTCAAAATCTTCCTTTCATTGAACTGCCAGGAAACACATAAACATGGACCCTGACTTGAGCATGGCAGGCTTGTTATACAAATTGCTACATTGAAGTTAGATAATTCTCAAATTTGGACCTGAAACTTGGAAGAAATTCTTAAATTTATAGTTGTGTTGACTAATTACTTCAACAATCAATTAGGTTGCCGATGCTATTTAGTGTCACATGTCGCAACGTAATTTGTTGTTGAAGTGCCATGTCACGATTGTATATTGATTTGAGAAAAAATAAGCCAAAAAAAAAAGGTTCAAGTATCCATTTGAGAAAGAAGTTACATATAATTATTTAATATTCCATTTACAACTTTCGTCAGTCTCAGCAAAGAATCAACTTGCTAAACACAAAAGCTCATCTTCAATCATCCTTTTTTGTTCTTTTAAGTTACGAGGAAAGCTAATTTCTCTCTGTTTGGGTCAAAATATGGAGTATTTACCAATTCCTTGATTTCAATGGTCATCGAAAAAAGATTTTAATGCTTTGGTGCCAAAAAAGTTTTCTTATTAAACAAATTACATAATATATATTTTAATGTTCTCTTCATTCCACATCAGAGTATCAATTTGTCTCGTTTTTCAAAAGAAACTTTGCCTTAATTTATCTTCCATCATTTTCACCAAATCTGGGTCAAGAGAAAAAAACCAACTTCCATTGCCGGGAATTGAACCCGGGTCTCCTGGGTGAAAGCCAGTTATCCTAACCACTGGACGACAATGGAATTGCTTAATAATTTGTAATAATAATATATGTGTATAATAACTATAGCAATGAAGATAAGGGCAGTCTCGATTTCAAATGCACCTTAAAGTTTACCCTACATTACCCAGCAGCCGCGGAGACTACCATCTCTTGAACCGACATTCGAGATAGTAGTAAGTCTCAATTTCAAATGGACGACCGCCTTCTCCATATCACCCACATTTGCGATAATGGTAAGTCCAAAGTTACATACTTGAGCTCCCCTTTTTGGTTCCCAGGAATCAGCTTTTGGTTATTATTATTATTATTATTACTCTTGCATTATTGTAAGTTGCTCTCAATTTCAGCATCCTTTTCCATTGTTTCTGGCGGAAAAAACTTCACTCTATGCTAAAAAACGTCTGAATTTGTAGTTCTGTTTTTATATTTCTGCAATGATTTCTTTCTTTTAAATACTACAATTTTAAGGACTGTAGTAGCTATTGGAGCAGATGGAGCCTTAAAATGGGCAAAATTTATAATTGTTTTTTGATTCACTGTGATACTTGGATGAACTTTCAATCTTTGGGAGATTGTCGAAGGCAATTTTTGTTTATAAACTTGCATTTTTTGGGGATATATGTATATGTATTGTAAATGGTTCATAGTGTGAGAGCTCTGGGGTGGAATGTTGATGTAGGATGGAGAGTTGGGTTTTAGAATTTGGAGGATGCCCCAATGTTACTGATCATTGTGTATGATCAACTATTGTGAGTCCGGTGAAGAAGTGTTCGAAATTGATTTTCCTTTTTTGTGTCCATTTGCTCTCTTTTCCTCTGGGATGATGCTTCTTTAGCCAAATCAGACTTTTTGATGTGCTCCGTAAGGCATCCACCTCAAAGCTATTTGTTTGATGGGATGCCTTTTGTTGAAGCACTTCCTCTGATGATAACCTTGGGATTGGTTTCTTGTCCGACCAGAGTAGTTTTCCTTTTTCCAACCTTCATTACGATTCTTTGTATCCATCACCAAGGTTACTTGGGGACCGGATGTTCATCAGAACATCATCCATTCCGGAATCATCTATGTCATAGAGATTATCTGTGTTTCAAGATCAACCAATGGTTCCTTATTCAGCAAGTGGGGATCGTTCGATGTATCATGCTATAATTTATATTTCTGCAGCTCATGCATATTGTATGAATGGTTCCCTTGCTCTCCAAGAGCCGGCTAATAGTGTTCGTTTATTCTTTGTATTTTCGATTGTGGATAAAAGATGCTGCTCAAAGTTGATCTGCATCGAGCAAACTCATAGTGCTCTTTATTGCAACAGGTAAGGAACGAGATTGAATATGTTATTTTCAATACTTCAGAAATTTGATCGAAACCGTTTGGCAACCTCGAAACATTCCGTTACTATCTTTCGTGCTGCACTGGCATTTGGATGACGGTAGGAGAAGGTTGCTAATAAAGAACCAATTCAATGTTGTGAAGAACATGTGTGTCACATGAGGTATAAAGGTAATTCTTTTGCAGCTTTTGATATTTATGCTCTTATAATGTAAGATGCAACACAGTTCATCGTTTCAGCATTGGAAAAAGGGGCTCAACCTGTTTTATCGACATGAGTGTTTTATATCGAAAAAAACATTTTTGTTTTGAAAATCTTTCTGTATTTAGTAAATAGTAGTAGGAAGAGTACCTTGCTGCATCTGAACTTCAAACGGCATGGCCTTAATCATGCTAATGGTCCCAGATTATTGGCTAATAGAAAATCAAAGTTGATGTACCAATGAATCACGAAATGCTACGGTTCTTAAATATGATTTTAAAATTTTATTCAGAAGTAATTCGCGGGATTGTGCACTCTTTTATTTCCTAGTTGAATCCATCCTATTCTTGAAATAAACAACTCACACACGCTCCCTTTCCAAAAAAGATCAATAGACCAAGGACTATGCTTAGATTTATTGGATTTGTTGCGAAAATATCGGGGGGGTATTAACCCCGAAACTGCCGGTACTTCCATATTCTGATAGATTCATTGTGAATGTTAGATAAAATTGTTTCCATTACTGGGAATTGACGATGTTAACGTATGTTTGAAATAATTCCCCTTGGAAAGACAGCAGCAATGAAGACGGAGACGGCCTCAATTTCAATTTCACATATAAGCTTATACTTTACCCTATTTCACCATGCAGTCACAGAGAGGCTCTTGAACTGACATTCTCTATAATGGTAAATCCAAAATTACTTACTGGAACTAAATATGAGCTCGCCTTTCTGGTTCCAATGATTCAGCTTTTCGTTATTATTATTACTAATTTGTAAGGTGATCTCAATTTCAGCTTCCTCTTCCATTGCAAATTTGATGAATATTGATACATGGATGAACTTCCATCTTTGAAAAGTCGTCTGTTCTTCAAAGGCAATTTTGTTCATCAACTTGCATTTTTGGGGATGTATGTAAAAATAAATATTGTGTTTAAATGGTTTATAGTTTGAGAATTAAGGGGGTAGAATGTTAATGTAGGATGGATATCGAAAGTTAGGTTTTAGAATTTGGAGGATGCCCCAATGTTACTGATCGTTGTTTAGGATCAACAATCTTCGAAACCGTTGAAGAAGATTTTGAAATTGCTTTTCCTTTATAACAACTTTTGTGTCCATTTGTTCTCTTTGCCTCTGGAATGATGCTTCTTTAGCCAAATCAGACATTTTGATGTGCTCCTTAAGGCATCTACCTAAAAGCTATTTGTTGGATGGGATGCCTTTTGTTGAAGCATATCCTTTGATGATATCCTCGGGATTGGTTTCTTGTCTGACCAGAGTAGTTTTCCTTTTTCCACTCTTTATTATATGATTCTTTGTATCCTTGACGAAGGTTAGTTGGGACCGGGCAAATGTTCTTCAGAATATGATCCATTCTGGAATCATCTATGTCATAGAGATTATATGTGTTTCGACTTTCGAGATCAAATCAACCAATGGTTCCTTATTCAGCAAGTGGGGATTGTTCAATGTATCATGGTGTAAGTTATACTTCTGCCTCTCATTCATATTGTATGAATGGTTCCCTTGCTCTCCCTAGAGCTGGCTAATAGTGTTTGTTTATTGCTTTGTATTGTCAATTGTGGATAGAAGATGCTGCTCAAAGTTGATCTGCATTGAGCAAACTCATAGTGCTCTTTATTGCAATAGGTATGGAATGAGATTGAATATGCTATTTTCAATAGTTCAGAAATTTGATAGAAATGGTTTGGCAGACTCAAACATTTCGTTACTATCTTTCATGCTGCACTGACATTTAGATGACGGTAGAGAGAAGGTTGCTAAGGAAGAACTGATTCAGTGTTAAGAAAAACATCTTTCGTGCTGTACTGGCGAGCATGAGTTATAAAGGTAATTCTTTTGCAGCTTACAATATTTATGTTCATATAATGTAAGATGCAAAAACATTTACTATATTCATTGTGAATATAAGATAAAAATCAATTCCATTGGCGGGAATTGGACCCGGGTTTTCTTGGTGAAAGCCAGATATCCTAACCACCGGACGACAATGGAGTTGTTGATTATTCAGCAAGTGGGGATTGTTCGATGTATCATGCTATAAGTTATATTTCTGCAGGCTCATTCATATTGTATGAATGGTTCCCTTGCTCCCCAAGAGCTGGCTAATAGTGCTCGTTTATAGCAAACTCATGGTGCTCTTTGTTGCAACAGGTAAGGAACTAGATTGAATATGCTATTTTCAATAGTTCAGAAATTTGATAGAAACGGTTTGGTAGAATCGAAAACATTCCAGTACTATCTTTTGTGCTGCACGGACGTTCGGATGCGGTAGAGAGAATGTTGCTAATGAGGGACCGATTCAGTGTTAAGAACATATGCGTGTCGCACGAGTTATAAAGGTAATTCTTTTGCAGCTTATGATATTTTTGCTCGTATAAATTTCAAGATGCAAATATATAAAAATTATAATTTTAAATTTTGATAGATTCAATGTGAATGTTCCATAAAATTCATTTCCATTGCCGGGAATTGAACCCGGGTATCCTGAGTGAAAACCAGATATCCTAATCACTGGACGACAATGGATTCATTGACATGTGTTTGAAGTAATTTATTCCTTGGAAGTAGAGAAGCAATGAAGAAAAGGATAGCCTCAATTTCAATTGCACGTATAAGCTTATACTTTACCCAATTTATGCAGTCACAGTCTCAGAGAGATCCTTGAACTGACATTCTCTATTATGGTAAATCCAAAATTACTTACTGGAACTAAATTTGAGCTCGCCTTTCTTGTTCCAATGATTCAGCTTTTCGTTGTTATTATTACTTTTGCAAATTTGTAAGGTGATCTCAAATTCAGCTTCCTCTTCCATTGCAAATTTTATAAATTGTGATATATGGATGAACTTCCATCATCGAAAAGCCATCTTTTCTTCAAAGGCAATTTTGTTCATCAACTTGCATTTTTGGGTGATATATGTAAAAATAATTATTCTGTGTAAATGGTTTATAGTTTGTGAACTAAGGGGGTGAAATGTTAATGTAGGATGGACATGGAGAGTTGGATTTGAGAATTTGGAGGATGCCCCAATGTTACTGATCGCTGTTTACGATCAACTATCGTCGATTCTGGTGAAGAAGAGTTCAGAATTGATTTTCCATTTTTGTGTCCATTTGCTCTCTTTGCCTCTGGGATGATGCTTCTTTAGCCAAATCAGACATTTTGATGTGTTCCTTAAAGCATCCACCTCAAAGCTATTTGTTGGATGGGATGCCTTTTGTTGAAGCACATCCTCTGATGATACCCTCGGGATTGGTTTCTTGTCTGACCAGAGTAGTTTTCCTTTTTCCACCCTTTACTACGATTCTTTGTATCTGTTACGAAGGTTATCTGTGTTTTGAGATCGACCAATGGTTCCTTATTCAGCAAGTGGGGATTGTTCTATGTGGAACGCTATGAGTTATATTTATGCAGCTCATTAATATTGTATGAATGGTTCCCTTGCTCTCCAAGAGCTGGATGATAGTGCTCGTTATTTCTTTGTATCGTCAATTGTGGATAAAAGATGCTGCTCGAAGTTGATGTGGCATCAAGCAAATTCATAGGGCTCTTTATTGCAACAGGTAAGGAATGAGATTGAATATGCTATTTTCAATAGTTTAGAAATGTGATAGAAACAGTTTGGCAGACTGAAAACATTCCGTTACTATCTTCGGTGCTGCACTGACGTTCGGATGACTATAGAGAGAAGGTTGCAAATGAAGAACCAATTCGGTGTTAAGAACATATGCGTGTGGCATGAGTTATAAAGGTAATTCTTTTGCAGTTTATGATATTTATGCTCATATAATTTAAGATGCAAAAAATATATACTTATATAATAAAAATTTTCCATTGCCGGGATTGAACCCGGGTCTCTTGGGTGAAAGCCAGATATCCTAACCACTGACGACAATGGAGTTGATGAAAAATGAAATAATGTATTACTGAAAGTAAATCAGCAATGAAGACAAGGACTGCCTCAATTTCAATTGCACATCAATTTCAATTGCACATATAAGCTTATACTTTACCCTTTTCTAGTTCCAATGATTCAGCTTTTCGTTATAATTATTACTCTTGCAAATTTGTAAGGTGGACTCAGTTTCAGGCTTCCTCTTCCATTGTTTCAGACAGAAAGTTTTCACCCTATGCTGAACCCTCCTGCATCTGTAGGTAGATTTTTCTAATCTTTAAACTGTTCATATATTTCTGCAATGATTCCTTTGTAATTAAATACTTACAATTTTAAGGACTATGGTAGTTATTGGAGCTTAAAAATGGGGAAACTTTATAATTGTCATTTGATAAACTGTGATACTTGGATGAACTTCCATCTTCGAAAAGTCATCTGTTCTTCAAAGACAACTTGTTCATCAACTTGCATTTTTTGGGGATATATATATATCGAGTGCAAATAGTTTATAGTTTGAGAACTAAGGGGGTGGAATTTTAATGTAGGATGAACATGGAGAGTTGGGTTTTAGAATTTGGAGGATGCCTTAATGTTACTGATCATTGCATACAATTAACTATCGTCGAGTCCGGTGAAGAGGAGCTTGGAGCTGCTTTTCCTTATAACAATTTTCGTGTACATTTGCTCTCTTTCGCCTCTGGGATGATGCTTCTTTAGCCAAATCAGACATTTTGATGTGCTCCTTAATGCATCCATTTCAAAGTTATTTTTTTGCTGCGCTTTCTATAGGGCAGTGGTTACCTCTTAGTAACTGTAATCTAGCTTTGGATGATGGGATGCCTTTTGTTGAAGCGCATCCTCTGATGATACCATCGGGATTGGTTGCTTGTCTGACCAGTGGCAGTTTCCCTTTTCCTCCGTTTATCACGAGCCTTCATATTTGCCACGGAGGTTACTCGGTGACCGGACAAATGTTCTTCAGAACATCGTAGATTCTCTGTTGCTTTGGGGTCATCTATATCATAGAAATTATCTGTCTTACGAGTTTGACCGATGATTTCTTATTGAGCAAGTGGGCGATTGTTTATGTTTCTGCTTCTCGTGCATTTGATTATGTAAACAACTTATTTTATCTGTGCATTCAGCAAACTTATAATGCTCTATATTGAAACAGGTAAGGAACGAGAGTGCAGATGTGATTTTCAATAGTTTCAGAAATTTGATAGAAACAGTTCGGTTGACTCGAAGCATTCAGTTACCTTTACAAAAGCGATCAAGCGGAAAGATCTGTCGTGCTGCACTGCTGTTCAGATGATGGTGGAGGAGGGCAGGTTGTTGTAACCAAGTCCAACAACCAATGGAGATTGAAATTTCGGGTGGCCAGGTCGATATGTGGAGGATGAAGTACATGTTTCTTCCATTCAAATGGATCGGGATGAATGCAATGCTGGTTGATGTCAATAGCTGCTGAAGGGATATTTGCAGGCATCATAAACTGATGGTATTACGAGGACCCGCATAATACATTGGTGGGTTTTTATCCTTTTTTCGGTTTTCTTCCGTTTTCAATAACAAGCATATATACCACTTGACATTGAGAAATTATTGGTGTGATATCGATTCAGTTCGGTCTCAGGATCAATTCAGTTCTTGATTATTGTACTAATTTTGAGAACTATTTTTTATTTTTTCGATTTCTTTTCTATACTCGGCCCTAAAAATCATATCCATAGATATAATTCAACAAAATCATAAGCCAAAAATTGCTGGAAAACAAACTATATTTTATACCTCAATCAAAGTTCAAAACCCTCAAAACCATGTACTCCATATTATATCCCTAAAAGAGGAAAAAGAAAACAAAATCAACGCCGAAGACTCAATTTAACACTTGACTTCCTTCAAGCCATAGGCAAAGTAAAGGAAGGTCGGATCGGTGGCGCTTTCCTTGTAGTTAGTGGCAAAATTTAAAGTAAAAGTTTGAGGGCTAACTTAAATTTTTAAATTTTTTTGCAAGATTGAACGAAAATTTTCAAAAAAATTGAGGGTTTAACTAAAATTTTAATAATTTTAAGAGATTGAGCAAAAAAATTTCAAAAATTTGAAAGGAAATTTAATTAAATATATTCAAAAATTTAAAGCTTAATATGAATTTTTAAAATTTTGAGGGGTCAAATTAAAATTTTTAAAATTTTAAAGACAAAATTTGAATTTTTTAAAATTTTGGGGGGACCGTGGCCCCGACCTGCCTCTTAAAGCTTCCGCCACTGCTTGTAGTACGCAAACACTAAGTTACCATCATCATGCATGCTCTAACCCACAAAGCTGCAACAACAACAACATAATGTTAAATTCAAATGATAAAAAACGACCATAATAAAAAAAGAAAAAGAAAAGAGAGAAAATTTATGAAAACAGTTTTATGAATCAGAAAAGAGAGAATTTATGAAAACCTTACTTCCCTCACCCTAGTTTCACTTAAGCATAAAATATCTACTTGCAACTTATTCATACGTTGCAAAACCTTCCTCTGTTTCTGTGGGTGATTAAACCCTCTAATATTCCAAAAAGCAATAGTTATTGAGCACGACTTCCCCCTCTGAACCACGGACTTCAGAACCTTTCACCTTACTCTTAATCACCTTCTTGGCCTTCAGTTCATGCAAGAGTGTGGTAACACCTAGGGAAGCTATTCAGGGCTTCCTAGGCTCCTTTAAAGTTTCTGTTCCAACACTATTAAGTGTATTTTCGGAGCCAACAAACGCAACAGTCTTACCATTGTTACCCTTACCCTTCTCTTTCTAACTTCTGGATTTTGCAAGGGGTAAACTCCTCAGTTGGGATGGCTACAGCTCCAACCAATACTTGATACTCTTGCACCCCATGCATCTCTTTGCAAATGGCCTTAGCCCCTTTAGCCAGCTCAACAGTAGTGGATTCTACACTAGTAGGGATGCTAGTGGCCTCAGCAGCAGCTAGCTCAACACTAGCACCCTTTGGATCAGTAGAGCCACTAATGGCCTCGGCTATAGGAACTGACGCAACATTCGTATCTGCACTACCAAGAGCATCACTACTGGCCTCAGCAACTAAGCCTAACTCAACATTAGTATCCTGGACACTAATGGTCTCAGGTATAGCAGCTAGCTCAATAGTAGGATGCACCCCTACAGATACTTTCCCAGTTTTTACCCTCCACTCAGGGCCTTTCTCAGGAGCCTTCTCAATATGTTTCTCAGGACACAAGACGTCCGGGTGTCCAAAAATTTGACAACAAGAGCAGCAAGGAGGCATTCAAGGGACTTTAACCTTCATATAAACTACTGATTTATCTGGTAGTTTAACAGGGATAGTTCGTGGGATTCTACTCCCAACAACAGCCTCTATAACCCCCTTGACCCGGCCTAGACGCCCAACCGAATCAAGATGGCCACATTAGGTTTGCCGTAGCAAACCAAAGAGATTCAGCCAACCTGGTCAATTTTTTTCTTTTTATCTTATCTAGATGCCAATTATTAATCCTACATGTTCATACAGATAATAGGTGTAATCCCAACTCAATCGGTCATCACTTTGACATCCAATTGATTCCGTTTACCACTTAGGGACCAAATTGTAAATTGACGAAGTTTCAAGTCAAAAACCCACTTTTAAATTACCAACCTTAGATTAGTCAGGTTTCATGCGTATGTCTCATATTCCAACTCAAACCAATCATTTTAACCATGTATTAATGCATTAGCAAGATTCAGGAACTAAAATGCGAAGCAAGCAAAATTGTGAGCCGATGCAACAGAAAACAACCTTGAGTATTAGTACTGGTGTTACCGTACCGATACGCATAAAGATGCACCGTACCGATACACCACGGCTCGTATTGATACGCAATAACCAACTTACCTAACTTCTGATTTGTTCTAACATCCGTACCGGTATGCTTACGTGGGTATCAGTACAAGGGTTTGGGTTTAAAAAATGAGATTCTAGAGGCTAGAACCTGTACCGATACTCATTGCCCGTATCAGTACGCCATGCCAAAATTACCTAGGCGTACCGGTACTCCCTTATGCGTACCGATCCTCCAGGCTAGAAAATGCCTAGCCGTACTGATACGGTTCCCTGCGTATCAGTACGCCTGGACCTGTAATGCCACAAATTGCTGATTTTTCAACCCAAAAACATTCTCAAACCATTCCAGCATGCTTATAACACCATACCAACATGCCAAACATACCATAAGCAACCTAGCAACACAAATCTAACAGCACAACAAGGCTTCATGCATCGAATGGAAATCTATAGGCATGCTTTCTAAAGTTGCATCCATACAATATACCAAAAGACAAACCAGCACCAAAATCAATCTTTAAAGGCCATTTACAAACCAAAAGCAACCTAAGAAACATGCTCAAATAGGGAGTTCCCCAAAACATCTCCCAAATCATAACAAGTACCCCATTGCCCTTATTCATTATAGTCTAGTCTCTAACATACTTTGGAACCAAGTCTTGCCAAGATCCCATTGCTTCTTGTTGCCTTCCGGAACTTTAATTCTCTGTATTGATGGAAAAAAATAGCGTAAGCATACAAGGCTTAGTGAGGAAAGCTCATAACAAAACACCATCAATGCATTTAAAACCATTTCTCAACATCATCTTTTAAAACAACATGCCTCTTTTAAAACATGCACTTACAACATTAAAACCAGCATATCAAACCATATGCTACATGTATCATTAACCAACAACAAGTCACATTGCTAACCTTCTACTTAAACCTTCCCATGCATTACTACCAAATGCAAAGCTTAAGGAGAAAACATGTATAAATCACATTATACAACATAAACTATTTCAATGATACATTAACAATTATATTGGCTTTCAAGTGATCTTTAACAAGTCCATTAACAAAAGAGTTCATCGGATACACGGATTCAACAAGTGTTAACCCAACACTTCAAGCCATCTCAACCGGAATAGCGATACAATCACAATCGTGGTACAATAACAACCGGGTACACTCTCAACCCACAGGGATACCAATCATTCTCATTGGTTACATGCTTAACCCACTAACGAGAGTATTCGGTACTGTTTAACCCCTCAACCGTTAGGGTACTTGGATGGAGTATTCGGTACACCGTATAAACCCCTCAACATCCAAGACGACTTATTTTACAGTGCATTCAATCCTATGGCTGGCCAACTGTATCCGATAACAATTTTAAAGCCACATCACTTGCCAATATAATTAACCAAACAACATTTACCTCATTGTTTTTAACAAGCATTAAACCATGCCCTTTCCAAAGCAACAACCATGCTTTAAAACACAAGTATAAACCATACTTACAAGGATCACTTACCATGTGCATCCTTCATCAAAACATGCTTAAAAATATTACATCAAATACTTTAAATCATGCTTAAACAGTAGGTACAATGTAAATCAAAACAAGTCCATAAAACCATTTCAAGCTAGCACGACCGAGAAAGTAAAACCACTTTACTTACTTTCGAGCTTAGGTAAGCGTTTCAAGCTCTACCTAAATTCCCCAAAACCATCTTTAAATCATTCCAACGCTGGAATCCACGTTTTCACTCACCGTCACGCGAAACCTCTTTTCTCCGACGCAAAAACGAGTATCTAAAGCCTCCTACGCTTCTCCACTTACTTCCGGATCAACCTCCTCTACTTTTACCACAAAATCACAGAGGATTAATGCATCATAATGCATTCTAAAAACAACAACCAAAATCATTCTCGGATTCCCACAAAACTCTCACAATTAACTCTCCACAACAACCGAAAACATAACCAAAACACTTCAATTCATAACCCAGCCAACATCTATCAACCTAGCACCACTTTTATCATCAAAACACATCTAAAAACAGAATCAAAACAACCTAACACCTCCAACAACCAAACAACCACCACAACTCCACAAAAACACAAGTCTAACAACCTAAACAAATAAAGATTCAAGAGTTTCGAGATTCCATTAACAAAAATGACTTATCAACATTATTATACATCCATAATATGTTCAAAATCAATCTACATCACTGGAAAACATATCCAACTCCGATCTTTCACTATTTCATCAATCTTACCCAATTAAATCAATTAATTCAATATAAAAAAACACAAAATCAGATTATAAACCATAAATCAAGGATCAAATACTTGAGAATATAAATAAAGAACCATTCAATAGAGGATATCATGAACCTTACCCCTATTGTGTGATTTCTCCCTCAATTGGCTTGTTTAAAACTAGGAAAACACAAGATTTCAATAAGATTTTGTAAATAAAAGTTAAATAATCAATTGTAGATCAAGATTCTGAGTAAAATTGATCTCTCACCTCTTGTTTTTGATGAAATCTGAGTGTTTGGCAGAAAAGAAGTGGAGAGAAAAGTTACGTCAATTTTCATTAAAACCAAATAACTAACTTTAATATCTAAAATCCCTTTTAATTAAATTTTAAAACACATGTTAAAATGATTTAATTGAAGAGAGAAATCACCAACAAAAAATTGGTAAAATAGCTCCTTAAGGATTCTAAGAATTTGACCCTTTTCATTTTAGTCACTTTAAAAATAGTTTTCAAAAGTTGCATTTTGGTCACTAGCCAAAATGTCACACCTCCCAATCTCATTTTCCAAAATTGATTCCACCAAAATTAATCATATATTAAAACATGATTTTTAACCATTTTCCATAATTTTTCCCACACCGAAAATATACGATCCCGAAACCGATCAAATCTACTACTCCACCACCGACCGCCTAATAACCCACTAAACCGCTAAGCCCTAAAACTGGGGCGTTACAACTCCCCCTCTTAAGAAATTTCATCCTCGAAATTTACTGGAGGAAACAGGTTCCTCATCGTAAGAGAGATCCGATCTCAACTCAATCTCTTCCACCGGCATGACATGCGATGGATCTGACCTATACCTCCGCAACACCGAAACATGGAACACATCATGGATCTTCCCCAACTCCGGAGGTAACCTCAACCGATATAAAATAGGACCCACACGTTCAACAACCTCGTATGGTCCAATAAACCTCGGGCTAAGCTTCTATTTTCGCCCAAAACGCAACACTTTCTTCCAAGGCGACACATTCAAAAACACTTTATCACCCATACACACACTAGTCAATGGTTGCAATTGGTGTATATTTGGTTATTCTTTTTTTTTTTTTTTCCTTTGCAGGTTGTGTTGTATAGGTTGCACATTCACATGTAGGGAAGAAAAATTAAAATTTTAATTAAAAAATATTTGTTAATTTATTGTGCGTGATAGACAAATTTTACATAAAAATAAATATAAAATAATTAAAAATTTTATAAAATACATTAATATTTTTTTTTCTTGTGAACATTTAATTTAATTCATTTTAAACACTTATTTTTTTTAGAATCTCGTACGATACTATATATGTCTAAAACCACCCTTGATCCTTTTGTGTTGCAAACCTTGTTCTAAACAAACTACAAACTTACATCAATCTCTCATTTTCATATTATTTTTTAAAGAAAGAGATATTAGGTAATAGTCTCTTTTGTTAATGGTTTTTTGGTTTTTAATTTTTTTTAAAAATCATTAATTGAAATAATTTATAAAAATAGTAAAAATATTAAGTTGACTTACATTATTTTATATTTTTGTCGATACGTCAATTATTTTTATCTTTTTGCCCAAAAACATAAAAAATATGTAAAAACAATAAACAATTATTAAAAATTATAAATTTAATAAAAATATTAAAAATTAAAAGATACAAAAAATTACTTAACCTGTTACTTTTTCTATTAATTGTTTCAATATAACAAAAAAAAAAGTAATTCTGATTCATGGTATTTGAAAAATGTTCTGTTACTACCATATAATCATAGATTGACACCCTTGCAGTACAATCATGACCTATTTAGTATAAAAACCGGTCAAATACAAAGGTAGATTTCCTTCCGCCCATTGGTTTCTTTATATATTTATATATAGCCGTGGCCGACTCTTCTTCGTTATATATAAAGGGAAGAATTTTAATTGTTTCTCACCGCAAAATCGTTTCTTTTTCTTTTATTCATCTAAAAAAAGGTTTAATTTCTGCAAAATGGTGGAAGCTAAGAGCAAGATTGAATCTATAAGGGAATTGGTCGTCGATCACAAGCTTAGAACTGTCGGTAATTATTTGAACTTAATACTTTCAAATACAAGGGTTAAATTTTAGGAAAAAACTTTGATACATAAGCTGTGTAAACTTTAATTTACACGTGGCTTTTAGTTTTAGGGGTTAGGGTTTTAGTTTAGGGGTTTAGGTTGTAGGGTTTAGAATTTAGGGTTTAGGGTTTAGAGTGTGGGTTTAATTTTTTAGGGTTAGGGTTAGAAATTTAGGATTTAGGTTTTTATAGTGTAAATACACAGGCTTGTGTAAAATTAATTTTACACAGCTCGTGTATCAAAGTTTTACCCTAAATTTTAATTATTGAACCAACGTAACATTATATAATATTTTACCATAAATATTATATATCTCAAACCACTTGAGACAAATTTAAATTATTTTATAAAATAAAATATTAATATATAAAAATATAAAACATATTATTTGTATATATATATATATATATAAATAAAAATTTATTATTTTATATTTTATTTAAAAACCCAAAATATCCATAAAAATAATATATTTATATTATAAATAATATATAAAACCCCTAAATCACAAAGTCCAAACCTCAAACCCTAAACCTTAAGGTTTGAGGTTTAGGATTTTTATATATTATTTATAATATAAATATATTATTTTTATAAATATTTTTAGTTTTCTAAAAATAATATATTTTATATTATAAATAATATAAAAATTATATTTTTATTTATATATGTTGATATACATATTTTATAATATTTATATATTAATATTATTTATAATATCATTTTTCATAAATTAACTTCGTTGAGCCAAATAGATAAATTTATATAATTTAAATAAAAATATATTATTTTTTATATATTAAATATAAATATATAATTTTTAAAAATTTTAAAATATTCAAAAAAATAATATATAAAAAAACCCCTTAAACCCTAAACTCTAAGGTTTAGGTTTGAGTTAATAATGTAGGGTTTAAGGTTTTTTATATATTATTAATAATATAAATATATTATTTTTATGAATATTTTGAGTTTTTTAAATATTATATTTATATTATTAGTAATATATAAAAATATAAAACAATGTATTTTTATTTTTATATATTGATATATATAAAATAATATATTTTATATTTTTTATATTAATATTATTTATAGTATTATTTATTTCATAAAATAATTTAAATTAATCTCAAGTAGTTTGAGATATATAATATTTGTTGTAAAATATTTTATAATGTAATGTTAGTTTAGTGGTTAAGGCTTAGCCCTTTTATTTGAAGGTCTTGGGTTTAAATCCCTCCAAACGCATGATTTTAATATTTTCCTTCCAGCAACACGATGTTGTTTTGGTATGTCGTTTTGACTTAACACGATGTTAAGAGTTAACGATGAAGTAGTATTTTCGAGTCAAAAACTGAAATTCAGTGTTAGATTTGTACTTTTTTAAAGTTTTGTGGCATTTTCGAGTCATGACCATAGTTAAGTGGTATGTGGTGTAGATAATTTTTTTTTTAATTTTGATTTGTTTGTTGTTTTAAATGGTGTGATTGTATTTGTGTTTATAGCCGTTGGTTTCGAGTAGATGGAGATAACATCCCTTCGTTGTTAGATGATTCAAATTATGCTATATTTGATATCATTTCGTTGGAACATACATACATACTGTTCGCAAGATATGAGAAGAAAATTGGGAACTTACTAAGGTCTTAGGTTTCTACATTTTCCAATACAATTAGAGTCTCCACATCAACTGGTATTTTTTCCATGAAAAGCAAATATGAGATAACAAGTCCATTCTTTCACTAAGATTTCAATAGCAGTCCTGAGTCTGAGTCGATTATGCTTCGCCGCTTACTCAGAGAAAGATGATCAAACAATTCCCAATCTTGGTCCTAGTGAATTGAATCATCCATATAATATACAGAAAGAAACTCCGGATATTTGACAACCTTTTATAGCTATAGTAATAATGTGCTATTTTGCAGAAGATTTCTGATATCCTATCGATGTTTACTTTAAGTAGAACTAGTAAACTGACTTTCTAAACCATAAAAGATTTCGAAACCATTAGAATGGTTTTAGTTGGTCTATAATGAGTGGAGTTTTTGGGTATATATGTTGAAAATACCCTGCCTTTTCACCATTGATTTTGCTTGAGCTTTGGTGTGATATTATCAGTTTTGGTTGTGCAAAGTTTATTTGTTAGGCCTGACATGTTAACTTAATGTACTATGAAGCTTTCTTTTATGGCTGAATTGTCGAATCTGACTTTCTTTAATGCCTTGTTTGTTAACTCATTGGCAACTGCCTGCAATTCGGGTTGCATGCGCAAGCCCTTACGTTGGCTGCATTAGCTGGTGCTGCGGCAGTCGAATACTATGATCATAGAAACAGAACCAAACCTGATCCGTACGCAAAGTTCCTTCTGGTCGATGGATACTCGCGCAAGGAGTAGACGACCCGAGATTATGACTCGGATAGGCGCTTAAGTCTGTAACTTACTAGGTTTGATAAAAGTTGTTCATTTTTTTGGTTGTTTGAAGAGGCATTGCGTTTGCCACTTATCATATTCGTTTCAACTCTTTCCCTTGCTTGTGTCTTATGCCCAATGGTATAGTAGAGTTTAAACCTGAGAATTTAAAAGAAAGAGAGCAGCCTTCTTATCATCATTAAAATATAGTTTTTGCTCACTATCATGATAGAGCCAGAATTAGGGTTAAGAGGCTTAACCGTTAAATAAGTATTCAAATTATATCTTTTTTTTTTAGATATGTGCCTAAACTATATTTTAAGTCAAATATGTGTCTAACGTTTTATTTCGTAACCCATTTAAGGTTTTTTCGTGACATAATTTTTTTTTTCTATTATCCAATGAAATTTGAACATATGACATGGATTATCATTTTCTAAAATTAAAATCTAAAAAATAGAAAAATAAAATAATAAAATATATTAATTAACCCAACAATGTTTAATTTCTCTAAAAAAATCAACCCTAACCTTAATTTTCTAAATTCCTTCACCCGCCACCTATTCAACCACCACTGGCTATCTTTGTTTTTATTGGACCCTCTTTACCGAAAGTCTCATCATCTCGTCGTCAAAAATTGACGAATAAACTGTCGATTTTTATCGTCGACGAACACCCAATAATGAAAAAAAAAAAGGTCGATTGGGTTCTGATCGACAATTAGAGGGTAAAAAATATCGAATGGTGAGATACCCAACACTTGGGCGGTGAACGATGAACCACCGACGTGTGAGAAATGCCGGACGATGAGGGGATGTGATTTGGGGGTTTGATTGAAAAGAAATTAAAACTTAGGAATATTTTAAAAAATTCAGATTTCTAAAGATTTCTAAAGAAATTTAGAAATAAAAAAAAAAAAAATAAGCCACGTGTCTTGTTTTAATTGGATCACGAAATTTTTTTAACGTTCATTGACGGAAAAATTTTAAATGGACCACAAAATAAAACCTATTTAGCTTGAAATTTAGTTTAGGCACATATCTAAAAAAATGTATAATTTAAACACTTATTTACCGATTAAACCTTCTATTTTTAAAATAGATATATAATAATAAAAGGTAAAAGATTTATGATTAGGGACAAGTGTCTCTCCCACTTGCTACACAGCTCCGTCACAGTCTATTATGCAATAATTTTAATTATGCGACATAATTTAAAATTCATAAAAAAATAACATATGACATAATCTATTTTTTTAATTATTTTCTTAATGTTGGTAAGTCAAATTGATTGAAGTCGTTATTTTTATAACATTACGAGGATATATGTCCAAGAGTAAAAGGGACTTTAATATTTTAAATATTGTATAATTTTTTTAATAAACAACAATACATGTTAATTGTATTTACAGCTAATTATATATATGTTACATTTTTGGTCAATCATTGTAAATTTTGGATCCATTCAATTGAGTGATTAAAAATTCTTTTATAATTTTAATTACAATTTTCAATGCTCATGAGAAAGTGAGAGTTTATTTAATTATACATATAATTATTTTTAAATTTTATAATTAATATTATTTTAAAATTTAAATTTATACAATTGTGTAATTACAATTTGTATTATTAAACATAACACATCGAATTAAGATATAATTATACTCCCATTAAATGCTTTAAAAACCCTGACTTTCTTCTTCGTGGTCTTCTTCTTGGTTGCCGCCTTTCTACATAGCTTCGACGTGTTCTTCACGGGTAACTCTCTTTTCCCTTTAGTAGTAAGATATGGCTAGTTATAAGCGTTGCTGTGTGAGAAATTACTGAATTAATATAATATCTGAAAAAAGGGGAAAAAAACTACTAAAAAAGTTTCACTTTTGTATTTTTGCTACTGAAGCAATTCCTCTGTTTTCATGGTGTAATTTAGTTCATGCTTTTGTTAGAGTGACCCAATGTTATATATGTCAAAGATAGGTTACTTAAGTATTGACATTATGTAGTATGGCGGGATCGAAAGGGAAGAAGAAGGGAGTTACCTTCACTATCGATTGTTCGAAGCCAGTGGATGATAAAATCATGGACATTGCCTCACTGGAAAAGTTTCTTCAAGAGAGAATTAAGGTCAGAGGCAAGGCCGGTGCACTTGGTGAAACCGTAACAATCACCCGCGAGAAGAGTAAAATCACTGTCACTTCCGATGGCGATTTCTCCAAGAGGTAAAATGATAAGAGATTTCTTGATTTGTGTTAGGATAGGATTGTACTTCTCTGCTGGCATGAGGTCTCTTTGTATCATAATCCTTCTTAGAGTATATGTACTTAGAAAACATTGAAGAAGATACTCAATTAACCTTTCCGGTTTACTTCGAATTGAGGTTGGTTTTTATTGTCTGCTGTTATGGTAGCATCATTTGTTTGGACATCGGAGCAATAACTTTGCTTCAAGCTCTGAGTAATGGCTCTAGTGTTGGCATGTGTGGTCGGTCGGTCTTGGTTTCGTCACAAATGGATTATCTGGCATTGTGCTTGGGCATGTTCGCCCTACATCAAAAGAAGTGAACCGTTTTAAGTGCTGACGATGGCCACCGCTCCACTCTCGTCACCATCAACAAAATTCAATTTATTGGATTATAAAATTCCCCCCTTCTAGAAATCTTTATCATTCTCTCTTTTCCTACATTAAGAAGGTTGATCCGTCTGCCTCTCTTCGCCTTACATCAAAAGAAGTGAATCGTTTTAAGTGTTGACGATAGCTGCCGTTTTATTCTCACTATCAACGAAATCCTATTTATCGGATTATATAATTCGTCCCTTCTAGACCTGTTCAACATAAAACGAATAAGTAAACTAATTTGTACAAGCAAAATTACTTGAATCCCAAATGTTTCTACATTGAAACACTATGAACTTGAAATGATATAAATTTTTTAAAGATAAACTTGTGCAGATGATAATATATATATTTTTGTAATTTGAGAGATAAGATTTAAATTATAAACGAGGACGAAGAGGCTGTCAACAACAATAATGCATTTAATATAACATTTTTGAGCATATTAGTAAGGAAATATATCTCAATGCACTGACAGTGGAAACGAAAAATTTCTACAAATGTCTTAGTTTTAGACTTTAGGGATCTGGTTTAGGGTTTTGAGGGTAAAGGTTTAAAATTTAGGGTTAGATTTTAAGGTTTAGAGGTTCGAGTTTAGTTTTTAGGATAATATGATTAAAGATTTAGCTTTTAACCTATAAACCTTAAATTTTAACTATGAACTCTAAATTCTAACAATACCCCTTAAATTTAAAACTCGTAAACACTACACCCTAAATGAAATCTCTAAATCCTAAAACTAAAGCTCTTATATAAATTTTATTTATACAAGCGTTTGTGCATTGAATAAAACCGTATTATAAATATAAAATGTAATGTTGCAAGAACCAGATTGAATCGATCATGTCATTGATTATCAATTTAACGGAACAAACCATCGACTTTTAACTCTCAGCGTTCACTGGGGTAAGGACATTTGTAGGACCATTGGATCTTATTTTGATTAAAGTAAAATCTAAAATCTTATATTTTTTTCAGACTAGTACCCTTACAATAAACTTGCCGCACTAGCACGACGAGTTCTAAAAATATATTATTATTTTATTTAAACTCGCCGTAGACGCACAGAGAGTTCCTATTTTTTTAATATCTTGTTTAAACCTTAATCACGAGATTAACCTAATCTCAAACCGAACTCGCCGTATGGACACGGCGAGTTCCCTATGACTTAACGGCCGCTACAGATTTTACGAAAAAAATAACGGGTTCTTTTAGATTTTTTGCAAATTAGGGATTTTTTATTTTCTTATAAATAGATAGTTTTGTTTAGGGTTTAAAACACGCTAAATTTTTTTAACTTTTTTTGTTCGAGCAAAGAAAAAGAGTTTGTGAAGCCGTGACATTTTTTAGACGACACCGAAAGAAGCAAGCTCACACAAAATTCGGAAAGTTAAAGGTAACGTTTGTTAACTTTTTTAGAGTACGATTAATTTTTTTGAATATGATTTATTTATTCGAAATTTTTTATATATGCATACTTTTTTAATCCGAATAGTAAATTGTGTTGTAAATATTTTAATAAAAAATATTTAAAAATTCGATTGGTTTGTGATATTTTAGGCATTTAATTGCGCATAACTATTGAGAAAAAATGACGTTGTTAAGACTTCAATATTCTCACATCATGAATAACACATAATTATTGGTAAGAATTTATGGTTTTTTTTTGCAACTTTTAATTTATTGTTTTTAAATGATAAAGTACTATTTTAATTTAAACTTTGTGCTTGTAGGAAGAGGATTCAAAATTTCAGCCTCGCTTGATATGGAGCGATCCGCCAAGTCAATATATAATGGGATATCTGGAGAATTTTGATTTTAGGTACGTGTCAAAGATTCGTGAGTTTAAAATGGTGCCACAATTGATTAATGGGTTGGTGGAGCATTGGAGTCTAGAGACACATACCTTCCACATGCCGTGCGGGGAGTGCACAATCATCCTCGAAGATGTTGCTATGTATCTCGGTGTCCTAATTTTAGGCAGTCCAATCATTGGTCAAAATAATTATTTTGTTAATAATTACTGCTCCAAGTATTTGGGGAAGAAATTATCGGTTTATGCTGTTGATGATAAACGTGTGAAGCTGACATGATTGAAGAGTAATTTTTAAGTAGATGGAAATTCCACATCGGCAAAAATTGATTTTGCTGCTCGAGCCTATATATTGCTCCTTATTGGTGGTATGCTAATGCCGGACAAATTGAGTTCTCACGTGCACACACAATACCTGCTGTTCTTGCAGACGTCGTGGGGAACAAAAAATTTCAGTTAGGGATCTGCAATATTAGGTTTCTTGTACCGTGAATTGTGCAAGGCAACGACCCAGATAGACGTCAACGACAAATTCGTGCACGCCGATATTAGCGGGTGTGTGGTGCTGATATAATCATGGGCCTGGTACATACTTCCATTCTTGGCACCTATGTGCGATCCTCCGTTTGAATTCTCACTCGCTTCAAGGTAATAATGTTAATTCTCATAATTATTTTAAATGATATTTAGGGAAACCACGATCCATCTATGTATTTGTATTATGTAGATGGGCCCAAAAATTCAAAAAGAATGCGTTGGAGGTAAAATTAATCATCAAAGTTAGAGTAAAGATTGGCATGTATTGCGAAAAATAGGTAATGCAAATTTGCTTTAGATCAAAATTTGAAAATTTGAATTTATTTTGATCTAATTTTCTAGTTATGTACATATTATTGTAGTTCCGATGGATGCCATATGATGAGGACGATGATATTTGCCAGGTGATTCCGAACGATGTCTACGAAGATGTCAAAAATTAGGGCTCGATGATGTCGTTGTTAAATTTTATGATTGTCGAGCTATTTTACGACAATCAGATTCTTAGGCAGTTAAGATACCACAAACCTATACTGGAGGATTCGACTAATATGGATGAGTTTGAACATCTGACTTACGGGGTAAGAGCGAAGAGAATTGACCAAAAAGATATTCGTCATACATAACATGGTGGCATGACAGGTCAAGCAGGTTGCCAGCTCGTGATCTCATTCGACTGAATAATTTCAATTTCTCGAATTCTGAGTATCATCAGTGGTTTGTGGCAAACAGTAAATCGAAGTTGACAAATGAAGCTCAATGACAAGCTTATCTTCTTTTGTTTCAAACCCGATAAAGCCCATGACGAGGGAGTATCGAGTAAGTCATCATCGGGTGTCGGGTCATCTGGAGGTAGATCTGGGGAGAAGAGGTAGAGGTAGATCTACAGGAAGAGGTAAACGCTTAAGAAGAGAGCCCAAACAGGAACCGTTATAGAAACCTAATTCAGAACCCAAACCCGAATCTGACTTGGGATCAAGCTCTGCAGAGTACATAGAGGTTTAATTATTAATTTGAGTTGAGTTGACAAAATTTATTATGTTTCGTATGCAATAATTTTGTTTCTTAATTTTAGATGTTTGTCTTTTAATAAATTTTGGACCCATTGAATGAATTCATAATTTAATAATGATTTGAGTTTAGTTGACAAAAATTGTTATGTTTTTTTTTTCATTTAACGAACTATGTAGAGTGTTGCAATCGATCGGATATAACGAATTACTACATTTAGAACATTAAGATATATTTAGAACACAAAAAATTGACAACTTATTATACATTACTCTCCAAACTTGAATACATATGCTTGAGTACATGTAAATAATTTGTTGTAGTATACAACAGATTAACTCAATACTAGACTTTGTGCCAAATACCAAATTGTTTGACATGAACAGGGTTGTTCGTGTAAAAAACAGGGTCAGTCAACATGGAATATGACATGCAATACCCGTATAGGTCATTATAGAGCATAAGGGTGCTGCATGAAATAAAAATAAGAGCAACATTGCACGCTTGTAGCCTAGTGACGACATTTGGGTTACATCCCAAATAATGTTTCATCACACAGTTTCACGAAAAACTAATGTTGTAAGCAGAACTTCGTAATATGAGATAATACAACAGCAATTGGAAAGTGAAATGAAAAAAATCTGGCTACATCGCTGGGAAAGTGAAATATAAAATAGAGTTGTGGTATGGAAGAAAAGGCGTTCTTAATTAATATAGTGTCGTGATCATTTTCAATTTGGTACGTATAAAAAATATAAAATAGAGCTGTGGTATGGAAGAAAAGGCGTTCTTTTATTGCTATTTATACTGAAAATCTGGCTATGTCGCTGGGAAAGTGAAATGACAGGGAAAACTGGTCGTGATGACTTAGCGAGTTACCCGAACTCACCGTGAATACGCGGTGAGTTCCGTCTATCATTTCCACCTTCCCAGACTTTCAGCAGCATTTTTTAGAAGTTTCATGTACGATTTTCAACACATTTTTCGGAGCGGTTTTTGAATATTGGACCGAACAACAGACACTTAGTCGTATATATAAACACTTGTACTTGATGTTAACATAAAAAACTTGGCCCAAAAACGTTCAGAGATAGCGTAAAATGTGCCTAAAACCCCTTATGGGAGTTCTCTTGGTAGGGTTTTCAACGTATTTTTTGAAGTAGCTTTTGAATGTTGGACCGAACGACGAACACTTAGTCGTATAGATAAACACTTGTATTTGATGTTAACGTAAAAAATTTGGCCAAAAATATATCTGGAGACAGCGTAAAACGCGTCTAAACACCCATATGAGAGTTATCTTGGTAGGGTTTTCAATGCATTTTTCGGAGCAGTTTTTGAATATTGGACCGAATGGTAGACACTTAGTCGTATATATAATCACTTGTACTTGATGTTAACATAAAAAATTTGGCCCATAAAACATCCAGATACGGTATAAAATGCGCCTAAACACCCCTATGACAGTTAGCATAGTTGGCTTATTTTAAATTAAACTCAACTAATAATCTAAAACAAAAAATATACATTTCACATAGTAGGCAACGAGTAAAAAAATAATACAGTTATAATGCATACAAAATTTTATAAATTTAATAAACTTGTATTATATGCAGCTCTGAAAGACCTTCTCGTTTGTGCTACACAGTTTGGTAAAGGGTGCTAGTTTTGTCTTTAACCCTGGAGATACACAGAATATGGAGAAAAACAGTGGTTGCTACACAAAGTTACTCAACATGGGATATGCAGCTGTCACGAATTTCGCACAATTGGTGGTTTGAACTGGTCCATGTAAGAAACTGGTTGGACATTGACACCATGATCTCCCCTTACTTGGTTAATTTTGTAAGGAAAACTTTGTTCGTGCAACTAAGAGCCACCAATACATAAAACGACCCCAAATTTTAATACATTTTGAGACATAAAATATATAATTTTGAAATGTAGGTTTTAGACAATCGAACATCACGTTATCAATTATTGATAGTTGGGCATTTGAACATAAACTCGCTTTGTATGTAAGTCAAGTTACACTCGTCTTGTCTGAGCAGCAAATTGGTGAGATGACAGATGAAACTCGCCGTCTAGGTACGACGAGTTTGGCTTATCATGTCACCAATTTGTTACTCAGGATTAAAATTACACTGCAGGTTTATATTTCTATTATGAACACAATTAACGAGGATTACGTTAAGGGAATTCACCTTATATACATGTCGAGTTTGAAACTGACTAAGTCTTATAACCCCAGCTAATTTACTTGTTATTTTCTACAACACTCAAATAAACCTTCTAATCTCTCTTTCAATTCAAAATTTTCCCAAACTCATACAAACAGGCACTAGCACCAATCTCAGCAATTGTATAATACGATGGCCACTATATGGTAGATAATAGCGGGAAACACTTTGAGTTCGAAAATTTTTTCCTATCACATTTATTCGCAAAGCTCTTGAGGGGCTGGTAAAAAAGATCAAACGACTAGTACTTGTCGGGTATAACAGGCCACTACAAGCTCTCTATTACAGGTTACATACATCATTATTTCTAGTGGCATACGGTACGACGAGAATTGACAATCAATTCGATGAGTATGAAGAGAAATTTACAATTTGTATATAGATTTTAGTGGAGAAATTGCAGTTAATGAAAATTAAGTCGCAACTCAGGCGACAACATATGATTTCAGCTCGTTGATAGGGGATTATAATCTTGGCATTCCTGCTTATACCTCTGCATCTCATGATGAACCCGCATGTTCAATAACACGACACTCATTCGCTAAACTCTTCGACCTAAATGTTGAATAACTATCAACTCAACATTTCACCTTTAACCCATACGTTGATGAACATCAACCGAGAATTGGTGGATCACATTTTTCAGGGGGCGACACTCTTGCGCAACATCCTTTAATCTAAATGAGCCAACTATGCCCCTCTTAATTTGTTCTCTAGGTCTACAACTATGACTTCTGCACCTGTTCATGTATTCACGGATAGTGATAAAGGTTACTCATCCCTAGAAGAACTGATTTACGAGTACGATCCTGATGGTGTTGAGGTTGGGTTATTCATGGAGCCTAAAGATGTTGGTGCCGATTTCGCCTCTAAAATTGAAAGTGACACTAATAATGATGATGACGCCTTTGAAAACTTTAAAGAAAATCAATTAGGACATGTTGCAAGCAATAGTGTCCTCACACCGTATGAGCCTCCATCGTACATACACGACATCGACTTGGCGACATTGGACGTGCTAGAGTTTCATAACGTGCCTAACGTTGGCTTCGACGATTTTTACTTTGTAATAAAAAAGATGACTTGTGGCAAAAAATACAATTCAGAACAAGCGACGAAGCAAAAGCTGCTATTAAACACTACAACAAACGTAATGGTGTGCATTCCAAGGTGATATACTCGACATAAAAAATACGTATGTGAATGTAAACAGAAAGTGGCACAAGGATGCAACTCGAATGTCCAGGTCTAAAAGAAAAAAAAAGGAAATACAACATCTGGAAGATCACAGTCTACAACAGCCCTCATACTTGTTGTGCCGTCAGTTATAGGCAGGATCATCCACACCTGGACTAAAAAATCATCGCTGGGAGCGTTCAAACAATTGTCCAAGCAAGCCATAAAGTTACTATTTCTACGTTGATGGCTCATGTTACGACAGTATACGAGTACATTCTATCATACAAAAAGACTTGGAGGGGAAGAAATATGGCAATCATGAATTTGCATAGGGAATATGTCTCTTCTTACAACGAGCTCCCAGTGTGGATAAACATCATGAAGAAATACAACTACGAAATAATCGCAGATCTAGAGACCAAACCATATTACAAGAACGACCGCGTTGTTTCTGATGTCTGCCAATTCAAACGACTTTTTTGGGATATTTCCCCAGTGTATTAATGCATACAAGAATTGCAAGCCTGTCGTACAGATCGATGGCACATTCTTGTATGGAAGATACAAGTAAGTTTTGATGTTAACCGTTGTTCAAGACACGAATCACAAAACAATACCCATAGCGTTCGCACTCGTGCCGAGAGAAGATACTAAATTATGCAGGTTTTTTCTCAAGAAGCTACGCCATTACATTATAAAAAAGATCGAGTTTGCTTGATCTTAGATCGAGGAGGTAGGATCAAGCCACCGATCTAATATTTAGGCAGTAAGTTTCAATCTCCAAACATTGAACACCGTTACTGCATACACCATATTGTTGTAAACTATCATGGCCGGTATAAGAAGGACGATGAACGTAAACTCGTTATACGTATGGGTACGTATTAAGATTTATTGTATTTGTCACTACTTTCCCTATATCTCATTTGTACACTATGTCGTTTCTTAGGGTATGTACTAGTTCAACACAAATTTGAACAAATGCTTCAAGACTTGTGAGAGAGGAATGACCAGGGCTACAAGTACGTTGCAAAAATTCCTAAGGAAAAATAGACCAATGTATACGTAGCAGTTTTAGATATGGACACATGACAACCAACTTAGTTGATGCAACCAATTCTTCCTTGAAGGGGTTTAAAATTTGCCAGTGACTGTCATATTGAAAGCTACGTACTTTCATTTTGGAAAGTTGTTCGCAACTTTGGGGGAAGAAGCCGTCGTTATGCAACAAAAGGGTCTCGCATCTCACCCGATGATACAAGAAGATATTCAAAAAATCGTTGTTAAATCCAATAGGTTGCATGTGCTGCCAATGTCGCGTAACGACAACTATTTTCGTGTCTACCACGGCCTATGCATATTTTTTAACCCAACATCGTACAAGGTGGATCTCGAACACAAAATGTGCGATTGTTGCTCATTCCAAGCATTGAAGCTTCCGTGCGAGCATGTCAACACTGCATGCTCCACTGCCAGGATCGATTACAAGGAATACATGGATCCTGTATACTGGCTTCATTTAGTATTTAAGGTCTAGAAAATGGAATTCCCACCAATCGGCAGCGAAACTGAATGGAATGCTGAGCAGACATGGACTACAATTTTACCTGACTAAATTCTATGAAGGGATAAAGCTGGACGTCTAAGATCCAAAAGGATTCAGAATGATATGGACGATATGCATCACCGTCAGCTTACCAGACAACCTAGACTCTGCAGGAATTGTAGACTTCCGGGGTCATAGAATGCCAAACTGTTCATCTTGAACATAAATATGTTATTTTATTTTTATACTAAGTACCCATGTTTCAACATAAATATTAGTATGAAACTTCACTTTACTTCATTTCGATCTAACTTTTCAGCACTTCATAATTCACCTAAAGCGTTATAATTTTAAATTAAATAATTCATTTCAACTCCTAAATTTTCTTTAAAACATTATACAACTTACTACTTATAATATTTGTGTAGTAAAATACAATTAATGTTAGGTAATTTACAACTTTCACAAATTTAAATTTTAATAAAACACTTTTTTAAAACCTTTATCTTTTTAAAAAAATTTAAATATAACTGACATAATTTATAACCCAAACTTCACAATACTTTCGGTTTAAATCTTAATACCTAATACAAAACCAAACTCATCGTGCACACATGGCGAGTTCAATTTGTTTAAAACGTAGTTATGCTTAGCCCTAGAACACCGTTATGTCAGAGAAACTCGCCGTGTCCATACAGCGAGTTCGGTTTGGGATTATGTTAATCCTGTGATTAAGGTTTAAACATGATATTAAAAAAATTAAAACTCGTTGTGCATCTACGACGTATTTGAATAAAAGGATAATATATTTTTGGAACCCGCCGAGCTAGTGCGGCGAGTTTACTGTAAGAGTGTTAATTCAGAAAATATAAGATTTTGGATCCTACTTTGGTCAAAATAGGATCCAATGGTTCTACAAATGTCCTTACCCAGCGTTCACTCTATTTCTGTTTTATACAACCATCTGATTCTATTAGATAATGTTGTAAGAGCCCGATCCATTATATATGATTCAGACAAGACATATAAAATAAAATGATAGATACATTGGACTTGGTGGGAATGGTGAAAAAAAGTGAAAACTACCGTAAAGAGGGGGGGGGGGGGTTGGAGCAAGGAATTGTAAATTCCTACCAAAGAAAAGGAATCGTATCTACCTAGGAAGTAGGAACTCACCATGTTCTCCCCAAAATCAACACACTGTTCCTTCAATAACACGCAACCCCCAACGTGCAGCGTTCTTCCACCATTACTTGGCCTGTGTCTACATTTTCTCATCACCATTTTTTTTCAATCTTTCATTCATACCCCATCAATCCTTTGGTCAAATGTCAAGCGCCAGCATTTTCCATATTGGATTTCTTTCTGCATTTGATGGTTTTTGCTTGACTTACTATCCAACTTTCTTTTTACTGATTTTACTCATTCTACCATCCTTGCACTCAAACTCCCTCTTTTAAATGCAGGTGTTTATTAGTCAAAACTTTTAATAAATTTATTTTAAATTTTTATGATAACATGTCATATTCTAAGTCATTAACATGAGTTGATTTATTCACGAGCCAGGGGCGGACCTACCATTAATTTTTTGGATAAATTACATTTGTGGCCATCTACCTATTGTTCTTTTCTGTTTTGGTCATCGAATTATTATTTTTGGTAAAATCTCACTAAAATTATATTTTTCTATTTTAGTCACTAATGTTACGTTTTTTCCTGTTTTGATCACCAACCTATTATTTCTTTTCTATATTTTGTCACGGAATTATTATTTTTTGTTAATTTTTTAAAGATAGGTGTCCAAAACTGAAAAAACGTAATGTTAGTGACGATTTTGTCAAAAAATAATAGTTTGATGACCAAAGTATGAAAAAAGAAATAGGTTGGTGATCACAAGTATAGTTTATCGTAATTTTTTGTTTAAATTAAAATTCAGTCATTAAATTTTATTTTTTATTTTAAACTTTAAATTATTTTTATCAAATAATATATTGGATAATCATGTCAATAATACATTAAAAATTTCAATTTAAATTAAAAGTTAACTTTTTAATATGTCATTGTTAACTGTCAGGTCATCTTGAAACTAAACTATATTAACAATTTGATCAAACGAATCCATCCCACCATTGGGATTGATTGGCAACGTCTCCATTCATCGAAATTTTGGCCTTGGTGGAGATTTTGAAATATTGGGGTTCTTTTTTGGAAAAAAGACTCTAACGTGTCACATCAGTATTTTTTAACGGTAATGGTTGCAGTGAGAGCTTTTCGATTTTAGTGACCAGGGTGAATACACTCTAAAAGTTTTGTAACTACCATTATAGTTGACCCTAAAATATTAAGTATATTTTTGTTTAAATGAAAAATTAACCCTTAAATTATTTTAATTTTTACTTTGAGCTCATAAACTATTTTTGGTCAAAACAAGTATCCAAACTATTATTTTATAACTATTTTAAGTATATTTGTTAATCTCGTCAAAAAAGTCTTGATTAAATACATTGGAATTCATGTCAAATAATTTAACTAAAACTTTGATTTAAAAATTTTAAAATAATTAAAATTTAATTTAAATAAAATTAAAAGCTAGTAAAATATTTTTAGTTCTCAAATAAACATGTTTACCTCCAAGAACATTTTTTTTTCTAATTTTGTAATCATCTTCATTTGGAAAAACACTTATGGTTCAAACCATTTTTGAAACCTAAATTCCTTTTCGCTTTTTTTTTTCGATAAGTTGTAATCGATTTGGGTATTTGACACTTAAAACGATTTTGATTTCGTAATCGTTTTGAAAAATCCTAGAACTCCAAATTGATTTTAAAATATAAAATTTATGTTTGCTTGCACAACAATTGTCACTATCAATACTTAATTTTACTAGAGCAAGTTTTTCTACTCTCTAAAACACAATTACACCGCTGCAAGATAGTTCTTATTTCTTAAACATATTTACACAATATAGATTTATTTTTCAATGTTAATATGTCTCTGACTATAAACCATATTTGCTTGCACAACAATTATTCCATATTAATACATTATTACACCGATATAAAATGATTTAGATTATTATACTAGTTGGTGAACTACCAAGATTAAATTTCTGGATCCGCCCTTACACGAACGATATATCAAATATTAATTCATAAAAAATGCATTAATAACTATATATATCAAACTATAATAGGGATTAAATTAAGGGTAAAACTTTGATACACAGACTGTGTAAAATTAATTTTACACAAGCCTCTGTATTTACACTATAAAAACCCAAATCCTAAATTCCTAACCCTAACCCTAAAAACTAAACCCTAAACCTTAAACCCTATATACTAAATTATAAACACTAACCTTAAATTCTAAACCCTACAACCTAAACCCCTAAACTAAAACCCTAACCCCTAAAACTAAAAGGCACGTGTAAACTAAGGTTTACACGGCCTGTGTATCAAAATTTTTTCCTTAAATTAGTACACATAAAGAGTAGAGATTTTATATACAATCTGGTCGAATTCTTTGCTTGTATAATGGTATTGAGAAAAAAATTCTCTTAAATGGAGTGGTTGAAAAATTATTTCATTCAAGTAGAGATGTTGTTACAATGAACGAAAAAATATTTATGAAAAAAAATAACTTGAAATAAATTTTTAAAATAAAACCTTAAGTTGTCATCTCTTCCCGACAACTTACTAAAATCGCCTATCGTAACAACGTTTCTATTTGGTAAAATAATTTTTCACCGACCCACTTCATAATTTTTTTTTTCTTCTCAAAGAGCAATGTCTAAACAAATAACCCCAATCTGGCCTCATAATAATAGTATGTATATTTCAAGAGGGTAACTTTAATTGGAAACACGTTAAATATCTGAAGTGAGTTAATGCAAACAGGATGGCAGTAAAAAGTAAATAATAAAGGACCATACCAATCTCACTGTCTCTATCCATTGCCTAAAGCAGCAATTAGACTCCAGTTTTGACACTGGTTTAAGTAAAAACACCTGCAACTATGAATTTAACAACTAAAATGATGAGATATTAAGAATTTTAAAGTTTCAATACAGATTTTTTTTTTCTTGTGATGACATGATGATGATAAGCAAAATTTAGATTAAAAAAGAAAATCTGACATAACTTTTTAGAGGTTGTTTATTTAAGGACATATTCTTTTAAGACAGTCGAATAAGGGCATATCAGTTTTGAATATGTTCAAATAAGAGTTTGTAGATACTTAGATATGATCACTTCTATTTATCGTTGAGGGACATATCTTCTGGTAGTATGTTCAAAATAATAACGGAATATGACACATTTTTTTTATTATCTTTATCATTTCCATTATTCGATCATTTAAAAACATTAAATCCTTATTTAAACACACGTACATAAATCCACTGATGAAAAACCGGTGAAGAAATAAGAATCAGTGTCAGAGACGGACGCATAATTTTATGTATAAGGATGCGAAATTATAAAATTTCAGAGAGTACAAAATTAAAATATCAATAAAAATTATAAAGAAAATATCTAAACTAAAAGAAAATTTAAAACTTTTAGAGGGTGCAACTGCCGCCTTCAACCCATCTTGGTCCATACTGACCACCGCAAAATCTATCGAATTTCAAGGTCATATCCATGGGGGTGATACCATCAATGAATCAAATTCCAGAACAACACAGCTTTGATTCTCATTGCTTGAGCCAGTGGTGATTGAAATTAGGATCTTAGAGAGTGTCATGAATCAATGGGTTTGCATCATTTTTCATAGGGTATGGCCTTTTTGGTCTATATGATACATGAAAAAGAAAACTTTTATAATTATATTGGGGAAGTGTCTTTAAAGAATGCCCACTTCTAGACTCAATCTCAATAACTCTTTCACTTTCCCCCCACCTTTTCCTTTCTCTATCTTGTAAAATCTGTGTATAAATACAAGAGGGTTTCTTTCCCTTTTCTCCACTCAATACTCATAATCTTTAATTTACTTCAAAACAATTTGATTTGTGTTCTGTGTTGTTTTTGCCATGGTGGTTTGGGGTGAGTAGCTCTTGTTGGAGAAGCAGGGCACGTGCAAGTTTCACAAGTCTGGAATGTGCTTTGCACGTGCTCCCCTTCTCCGCCATGAGTTCCTCTCCTTTGTGATTTGTATCTCAGTCACTACAGTGCAAGAATACTTGTGACAATTGCAGACATGTTCAGAAAGGTAAAATCATATGGCTCAAATATTGCTAACTGCCATGATTTGTTCTTCTTGTTATTGCATTTGTAATAATATCTGGAAAAAACAAGTTTCATGTAAGAACAGTTTGCCAAGAGAATCACACTTTCAGTTTTCTCTGACAGTATAATGCTACATGCATGTAAGCATTCTATATGTAGTGGTCAAAGTTTCCTGTTAGGAGATTCTATGCTTGCATTAAGGCAATATGCTCATTCCATGAGTTGAGTACACTACATACATACATGCACGTATACATATACATGGATGAATTTTCACACTTCACAGAGTTTTTGGATGAGAGACCATTGGAACAGAAAATGACTGGGGGGTTTGACCAAACCTAGCTTTCAGCGTGATGCAATTGCAATTAAAATTGTACTTTGCACTGTTGACTTCTTGTTGCCCTGTCTCTGGATCTAGGGTAAGTATTTGATTGAGTAAAAAAAATTGTGCACTACTTTATAACTTAAAACTTTATTTAAATTTTTTTTCGATTTGGGTAGAATTGTTTAAGTTTCTATTCAAACTTCTTTTTATATAAATATTTATAACGTTATAGTACTATTTAATTTCAATTTAAACAATTTTTATAATCATATACAATATGCATATATCATGAAGAGTTGCGAGACTCGACTTGAACTTGAAAATGGATCATTAATTACTAAAAATTTTGAGCTATTCAAGTCTCATTTTATAACTTAAACTTTATTTAAAATTTTTCGAATTGAATTTATGAAATTATGATCCGAATTAAATCATTAAAAAATTGATTTTTCAAAACAAGTCAAGTTTTACTCCCCTAACCTTTATCTCTATTGAGTATATACATAGATAACCTATATACATATATATTAAGTTATTTCTACTGAGTATATATATATATGCACACGCTTGGTTTGGAAGTGTCTCATACCGTTAGTGAGAGAAGGAAAGCGAAGGTGGCGTAAGAGTTTATATAAATGGCAGTAAATATGGATGGATTTTGTAAGCAAAGTGGCCGTACTGTCCTGCACAGTTTGGCTTAAGAACCGGGGGAATCTTTTTGTTTTGGAGTATGGATAGGGGAAATAGGTGTTGGAAATTGAAATGGCAGATTGTAGCAGATAACCTTAAAATGCAAGCAATGGTGTAAATAATAATATCTTGACATTTGACAGTCGAAGAGAGGAAAGGAGTGAGTCCAAAGATATATGAATTTGTTTCTGTCGGGGATGTATTTGGACACGCAATTGTCACCGACCGCAAGCCTGCGACCGAGATAAGTGCAACCATGGCAGCCCAATCCTATTTCTATAGCATTTTAGGCTTGCCAAATGGCCTAAAAAAGCTGGCCTTTTACCATGGTGAAATGAACAAGCAGAGTATTTACCATGGTAAAATCCAATAAGGCATCTTACTTATCATTTTTGTGCTTATTTGTAAAGATAATTCCCACTTTATCTCTTATTTGAAATTCAAATGTTGTAGATAGGATAGGCTCTCATCTGGATCATTGATCCATTGTAATCGTGACCGTTGATTATACCGAGCTCTCACTATAAAAGGAGGCTCAACCCAGTTCATTTCATCATTCATCACTTACTTCAGTTTGTAAGCTTTTACCCAGGGTAATACAACTCAGTATTCACTCACTTTCTCTTGTTCTTTTGCCATCGCCTTTCTTTTGTTTCACAGCGGTTTCTAAGTATTCCTACTTAGGAGTTTTTCAGGTGACTTAGCCCAGTTTTCAATCGAGAAAGCAGCTAAGGCCGCACGGTTGTCTAGCAAAAGACTAGCCCCGTGTCAAGTGGTATCAGAGCGAGGTTTTGCTGAAAAGTTGTTAATTCGAGATGACACGTGATGGAGAGAACACTGCAGTGAAGAAGGGTGCAGAGGCCACAACTGACAAATCCAAGAGGGGTTCGTCGAATGACATGATCACATCGATCCAGGGAAGGGTTACCAAGCTTGAAGAATCCATGGCGGAGGCCAAGGCGACGTTGGAACCGTTGGAGTCGATGGACATTGATAAGCTGAGTTCGTTGGATTTCAAAAAGCTCGAGTCCTTGGAGGGAATTCAGGATGATGTTCAGGAGGCTCTTAATGGGATGGATGTGAAGATGTCTAAGCGTGGCGATGCCTTAGAGGCCATAGTGGTTGCTCTAAGGGATGAGGTTGAGGAGCTCAAGGTAAAGAGTTCCGAGTCTGAGAAATATGAAATAAAGAAGGAAGTGGAGCTACTCTAGACCGAGTTGCTTGTGATGAAAGCTGCGATTGCGAACAGTGTGACTGTTGCAGCACCTAGAACCTCGGAAGATATCCACAAACTAGAAAAGTTCAAGGGGACGAGGTCTGCCCAAGAAGTGGAGAATTTTCTTTGGAGAATGGAGCAATACTTCAAAGTCGTGGGCATCGTGGAAGATGCTAAGAAGGTAAGCTTTGCAAGTATTTACTTAACTGATCTTGCACAAACGTGGTGGCGACGTAGGTACAAAGATGTGAAGCATGGAAACGCTGCCATCGAGACTTGGAAGGAGTTCCAGGAGGAGTTCAATGAGCAGTTCTATCCTCCGTATGCTAAAGATGGAAGCACGGTCAAAACTGAGGCGACTCAGGTAAGAAGATGCCAAATCTTTGAGGGACCATGTCTGAAAGTTCGTGGAGTTGAGTTTTCAGGTCCCGAGTTTGAGCGAAGAGGATGGGTTTTTCACCTTCATGGATGGGTTGCAACCATGGGCGAAGATGGAGTTGCAGCGATTGGGCGTAAGAAACCTGATTCCTCCAAACCAAATCTCTGCTACCTTAACTGCTACCGAGTCCATCATTGAGATTGGGTGTAAGAAACTTGATTCCTTCAAACCAAAACCGAAGCACAAAAGTCATGGTGGAGACGAGGAGAAGTCAAGTCGATCCGACAAAGATTCGAGTGGCGGGAGTAAGCCTTCGAATGGGAAACAAGCAGATTCGAGGGACAAGCAGCATGGCAAGTGCTTCCATTGCCACAAAGAATGGCATATTGCCAGAGATTGTCCCCAAAAGAGTAGAATCGCTGCCGTCAAGGAGACAACTGATGGCGAGACTAGTGAGGCTCTGAAGCTTGGCTTCAGCATTAGTACAATGAAGGTCAAGAAGGGTCGAAAGAAGAAAGGGTTGATGTTCGTCGACATCACTATTGCTGGCCAGAAGTTGCGTGCACTAGTTGACATTGGTGCCTCTGAACTGTTCATGTCCGAGTAGACTGCCGAGAAACTTGGCCTTACTATCGAGAAGTCCAGTGGATCCATCAAGACAGTGAATGCCAAGGAAGTACTGATTGCTGGAGTCGCAAAAGGAGTTCAACTTGACATTGAAGGTTAGACCGGTAAGGAAGCTGTCAAGGTAATCCCACTCGATGACTTTGATTTTGTGCTTGGGTTAAGTTTTCTAGACCGGATCAACGCTTTCCCTGTTCCTTTTACGGATTATCTGTGTATTCTAGATCTGAAGCATCAATACATTGTTCCAGTGAGCTGAGGGTAAGGAGTAGGTGCAAAAGTTATATCCGCAATCCAGTTTTCAAAGGCGGTGCGCAAGGAGGAGCCGACCTTTCTGGCAGCCTTGGTGTGCGATGAGCCTGTCGCAACCGATGGAGTGCCTGATAAGGTAGGACGAGTCTTGGCAGAATTTGAAGATGTGATGCCTGCCGAGTTGCCAAAGAAGTTGCCTCCAAAGAGGAATGTTGATCACAAGATTGAGCTTGTGCCAGATGCGGAGCCCTCCGCTCGAGCCCCTTACCGGCTAGCCCCGCCTGAGTTAGAGGAGATGCGCAGACAGTTGAACGATCTCCTAGATACTGGTTACATCCTATCATCCAAGGCACCCTACGGTGTGCCGGTGCTGTTCTAGAAGAATCACGATGGGTCCCTACGGATATGCATCGACTACAGGGCTTTGAATAAGCTCACATTGAAGAACAAGTATTTGATTCCTCTCATTGCGGACTTGTTCGACCAGCTTGGTGGTGCAAGGTGGTTCACCAAGTTAGACTTGCGATCGGGCTACTACCAAGTCAGAATAGCCGATGGTGATGAGCCGAAGACAGCTCGCGTAACGAGGTATGGTTTTTTCGAGTATCTTGTGATGCATTTCGGCCCCACGAATGCTCCAGCTACTTTATGTACCTTGATGAACAAGGTGCTACAACCGTTCCTAGGATAAGTTTATTGTAGTCTACCTCGATGACATCGTCATCTACAACAAGACATTGGAGGAGCATGTCGAACACTTACGGGATGTGTTCAAAGTCTTGCGAGAAAATGAGTTGTATGTCAAGAAGGAGAAGTGCTCATTTGCCCAACAAGATGTTCCTTTCCTTGGCCACATTGTGGAGAAGGCATGATCTGAATGGACAAGGAGAAGGTTCGAGCCATTGTAGAATAGGAGGCGCCAACTAAGGTAACCGGACTGAGATCTTTCCTGGGGTTGGCGAATTACTATCGGAGGTTTATCAAAAGTTACTCCAAAATTGCCGCACCATTGACCGACTTGCTGAAGAAAGACAAGGCGTGGGATTGGGGATCAGAGTGCTAGAAAGCCTTTGATGAGATCAAGCTCGCCATGGTGAGTGAGCATGTCTTGGTGTTGCCAGATTACACCAAACCTTTCGAAGTTCACACTAATGCATCCGACATTGCCATTGGTGGGGTCCTAATGCAAGAGGGACATCCGGTTGCATATGAAAGCCGGAAGCTCAATGAGACCTAGTAGAGATACATAGTCCATGAGAAGGAAATGACGGCGGTGGTGCATTGTCTACGCACATGAAAACGTTATGTGCTTGGGTCCAAGTTTGTGGTGTACACAGACAATGCCGCCAATAGTTACTTCTTGACTCAGAATAAGTTGTCCTCGAAGCAAGCTCATTGGCAGGAGTTTCTTGCCGAGTTCGATGTTACTTTGGAGCACAAACCAAGGAAGGTGAATTTCGTGGCCGATGCCCTAAGCCGAAGGTATACCATGGAGTTTGCGAGTTTGCCAGAGGGACTGATGCTGGAACGCATCAAGGAGGGATTGACACATGACCCAACGACCAAGTCATTGATCGAACTTGCCAAGGATGGCAAAACCTGAAGGTTTTGGCTAGAGGAAGGCTTGTGCCTTTTTATGCCTCAGTTTGATGGAATCTGAAATGAGCTTATGAAGGAATGCCATAATTCCATGTGGGCGGGACATCCGGGGATGCACCGGACATTGGCCTTAATGGCGAGCACTATTATTGACCACACATAGGCAGTGATGTCAAAGTTTATGTGAAGACTTGCCTTGTGTGCCAGCAAGACAAGATCGAGCAGATGAGTCCAGCGGGGTTGTTGCAGCCTTTTCCAATTCTGGAGAAACCATAGGTAAGTGTTTCCATGGATTTTATAGTCGGTTTGCCAGTTGTTGATGGAAAGTCTAGTATTATGGTGGTCGTATACAGATTTTCCAAGTATGCGACATTTATCCCAGCACCCAATGTGTGTCTAGCTGAGGAGGCAGCTAGGCTTTTTCTCAAGCACGTGGTGAAGTACTGGGGGTGTTCTACAATCGATTATTAGTGATTGAGACACGAGGTTCACGTAGAGGTTCTGGACATAGTTGTTCAAGTTGTTGGGCTCAAACTTAAACTTCTCAACGAGTGTCCACCCGCAGACCGCGTTTGGCGTAAGCGGCTGCTGCCCGGTTACAATCTCGAACGGACTCTGGTTTGTCGCCTTGCTCCGCTGCAAGTTGTAAGAGAACTGGGCTACATCTAACAGCTTCGGCCAGTCACGCTGATTAGCACTCACATAGTGCCTCAAGTAGATCTCAACGTGTGTCCACCCGCAGATCGTAAGCCCGCGACCGAGACAAGTGCAACCATGGTAGCCCAAGCCTATCTCTACAGCATTTTGGGCTTGCCAAATGGCCCAAGAAAACTGGCCTTTTACCATGGTGAAATGAGCAAGCAGAGTATTTACCATGGTGAAATCCGATAAGGCATCTTACTTATCATTTTTGTGCTTATTTGTAAAGATAATTCTCACTTTATCTCTTATTTGAAATTCAAATGTTGTAGATAGGATTGGCTCTCATCTGGACCATTGATCCATTGTAATCTTGACCGTTGATTGTACTTAGCTCTCACTATAAAAGGAGGCTCAACCCAGGTCATTTCATCATTCATCACTTACTTCAGTTTGTAAGCTTTTACCCAGAGTAATACAACTCAGTATTCACTCACTTTCTCTTGTTCTTTTGCCATCGCCTTTCTTTTGTTTCACAGCAGTTTCTAAGTATTCCTACTTAGGAGTTTTTTAGGTGACTTATCCCAGTTTTCAATCGAGAAAGTAGCTAAGGCCGCGCGGTTGTCTAGCAGAAGACTAGCCCCGTGTCACAATGCACTAATTTCTACTCTTGGGAATACCATTACTTTTTTTATATCACTTACTTTCCCTTTATGAATATCTTTAAATACAAAATTAAATTTATTATTTTAATTAGTTATTTAATGAGTAATATTTTGATACTCATCTAAATAATAAAGATTAATTGTTGAAATATTTTTGTTAAGTTTTTTTAAGTTTGGTGTAATTTTGTTTTTTATTTTATGATATACGGTGATTTTCATCACATCAGTAGAATAATCAATGGGTAATGTTGGAGTGACGCTAGAAGTCGGCTTGTAGTATGACCGATTTCCTCTTTATTCGCTTGGAGTCGGCATGTAGTCTGACATATTTCTAATTTTACTGTTGCAAATGCAATATAATATGAAATAAAATAGAAGAATATAGATCATGAAATGTTTTTTTTTTCAACAATAATTTAAAAAATAGCTACAATAATTTTGAAACTCGTCGAAAAATGTTGCGTCTTTTGAATGTCATCGAAAAATTTTAACGATTTTAGTGTATTTCTGGCTCGTATCTTCCTCGTTTGTACTTCACCGTTGAAATAATTTTATCTAAATTTGTCAGTATTTCCCGACGTTTTTTCTAAAATCGTCTACACTTCTCGACAAATTTTCATGCACTGTTCAAATTTCTCTATTTCACAAAATAAAAACAAATTCACCCAAAATGATGAAATAAAAAACCCCACATCTTTACCTAGGTAAAAAAAATCCCACAGGTATAAAAAATTATACAAGTATATATATATATATATATATTTACTCTTTAAAAATAATTTAAATCTCTAACCTTTAAACTTAACCACTAAATTTTAACTATAAACCTTAAATTATAAGACCTGTAAACTAAACTCCAAAATTCTAAACTCTGAATTGATTTTCTAACTTCTAAAACAGAAAGAGATGTGATGTGTATCAAAATTGTTCTCATGTTATAATGTTATTAACGATAAAATATTATTCTAGATATTTAATTGAAAATTGTTTCAAGTTGTAAAGAATATTTAATTCTTAACAATTATAAAAAACATCTAAATAACCTAAATATATTTTTGAAATAAAATATATTCTCAAATATAATTTAAATAATTGTTTTTTTATCAAATATATGAGATTATCACATATACTTCAAACATCATTTAAAGTTAATAATTAATCAAGTTATATTAAAAATCCTTATATAAATAAGAAATTAATATATAGATCATTCAATTAAGCTTAATAATGTTATATTAAAAAATTAATTTTTATAATCTAATTAATATTAATTTATATAAAATATTGATAACTAATAAACTAGTCAAATAAGCATTGAATATAATCACGTCCTTATATATCATTTTGCTTGTTAATATAATCGACTAATGTAATCAGCTAATCAATTCAACTGTCACAATCCGCTATCATCTATCCACTAATTGTCAAACGTGACTAATATATTGTTACTAAGGGCTTTTTCTAATCTTTTCAACCTTTAATATTTAACTTATAATACAAGATGTCTAATTTTCATATCCCATAAATTACATAATATATAAAAACAAATAGAAAATAATGCATTGCAATTTTATTCGGATTGAATCAAATTCGGAATTTAAATATTTGAGTCCAACCTAAAATACCATTGACTCTATGCTTCAAGCCCCTGGTAATAAGCAGGTCAATTTGCAAAGCAATTTATCATTTAGTATTAAAATAACTTGTAAGCTCTCCGCTTCTTTTGAGCTCCACAAGCTTTGCTTCTAGTGCAATTGTTCTCACCCACAACATGAGACTTGGTCAAGTCCTCACCTTTTCATTATAAAAAGATAATTACTTTGGTCTGATCTTTTTAAAAGTTATAAAATTCTCATTAAATTTATCGAACTGTTATAAGATGGTTACCGAACGTTATAAAATTGTATGACAGTTCAATTAATTTAATGACCATTCTGTAACAAATCAATAAAATTTAATGATCATTTTGTAACGGCTTGATAAATTTAATGATCATTTTAAAATAATGTGATAAATTCACTGATCATTTTATAACTTTTGTAAGGTCAGTAACCAAAACAGTCATTTTTCATAGTTTAGTGACTAGTTATATACTTTACTCTAATTGTTGGGGCCAATTTTAATAATAGTATTATCACAAAGTGGATAGGGAGTTTCATACCTTTAGATAGTGAAATGTACATTTCTATTATTTGGGTTGTATTTGTTCCATTCATTGTATCCATATAATAGAATAAAAAATCCTACCTCTATGAGCCATTTGAACTTTAGTCTACAATTATTAACACTATAGTATTATAATATTTTATCTATTTATTTGATGAAAAAACTTTACAGATATTTTATAAAGATATAATGATAAATTTAGTTCATAAAATTTATTCTTTTAAATTAATTATTTTTTTCTGAAAAAGTTGTATTGACTATTAAAATTTGTATCCAAATAATACATTATTAATGGTGAAAAAACTTTGTAGTCATTTTACAAAGGTGTACTGACGAATTTAGTCATTAACATTTACGTCTTTTTATAATTTTGGTCATTAATTTTTTAGGATTTATGATACTCAACCTTTAAAATGTAGTCAATTTATTTTATTTTGGATGAAAAAAAGTTAATTGGATTGTTAAGATTTTAATAATATTAACTGATAGCTTGTGTGGTAGTTCATGTATACTTTATAAAAATAAAAAAATATAAAAATTTATTAAAGATTAAAAAAATCATAAAAACTCATAGTTTTTAAACATTCATGCTGGCGAGAAATTATTTTATGGGATCGGTTCGCTATGTCATCCATAGTTCCCATCTATTAAAAATTAGCCAATTAATCCTCTTTTTCAATGTCACTAATCTATTTATAATCAACTTTCATGTAACCGCATACTCTATATTTATATGACATAAAAAAGTAAAGATTTATCTTTAAAAAATGACATGAAAAAAAGAAATTATATGGCTGGTTTTTGGTGGCCTAGATCATGGATGACGTGGTAGGCCGAGACCATATAATAATTTTCTCATGCTAGAAATGAAGTATACGTGACTTGCCACGTAGGTTGCCGTATAATACCATTAAAATACCATTGGGCTTTACTATATTAGTTCCATTCATTGTATCCAAAAAATAAAATATAAATATCCTACCTCCTTTAGTCAGTATATAAATATTAACATTATTATGATAATACATTTGTATTTATTTATTTGGTGAAAAAAAATATAAGTTAAAGTTTATAAATAGTCACTAAACTTTAGTTAATTATTTAATTTGGCAACATATTTTTTAATTGTTTTAATATTTCTATTAAACTTTATGATTTGCTTTAATCTAGTCACTGAGCTCTTAATGGACGTTAAGAGAGTAACGTGTCAGCTAACAAATTTTGTATAATAACATATTTAGTCTTTTATATTTGCATCTTCAAATAATTTAGTCCTAATTTAAAAAATAATAATAAATTTAACCCTTTCAATTTGGCCCTATTTTTAATTAAAAATAATTTAACCCCAAACCCTAAACTTAAAACCCTAAATCCAAAATACTAAACCTAAAACCCCAATCCATAAACCTCAAACCCATAACCTCAAACTCTAAACCTAGAACACAAGACACTAAAACCATAAACCTAGAACGCACTGCTCTGCTGCAACCAATTTTGAATTTCCAGGTCCAGATTATTCGGTGTTTATTTAAAGATCTGAAATGTGTGATTTGAGTCGAGAACGAGCAGAGAAGTACAAATAATTATAAAATTATGGTTAAACTACATTTTTTCATCACTCAATTTGTAATCACTCATTTTTGTCCGAATTTTAATATTATTAGTATTATTTTAATAGTAATATTATTAATATACAATTAATGAAAAAATTAAAAATAATAATAATAATAATTTATAAAAAAGTAAAAAAAATTAATTAAAAAATTAAAAACAAAAAAAAAGAATTTTTTCGTGGATATTAAATCTCCACGTCACCCCACCCACCCATTTTGCCTATTTAAAGGCAGGGTAGGGGGCTTGAAATCACACACCGAATTGGCCATGAGCCAAAGCATTCGGCACCCACAATTTTGGGAGCAGTTGGGGCAATCCCTCGACTTCAGTTGGTTCGATTCAACATTCGATCTGAGTCTTATTTTAGATTCGATCTAGTTAATTTTTGAAGAGGTCGTAGTAAATTTCGGTGGGGTTCAGTTGAGGTTCGTCATTCGAGCTCCTAGTTAGGTATACTTTCTTCCCTTTTTATCTGTGTTGTAATTTTTATGATTTAATGAAGTATTAGTTAATTTAAAATTGTATTCATATTTTTAGTTTGTATGTTTATTTATGTTTTAGATTAGTATTTATTTATGTTTTAAATTTATGTTTTAGATTAATATTTTATTTATATTAGATTAATTTTTATTTATGTGTTAGATTAATATTTATGTATGTATGTTTTAGATTAGTATTTTATTTATGTTAGATTAGTATTTATGTTAGTATTTATTCATTTATGTTTTTAATTTTTATTGCATTGTATTTAAATTATTTGCCATGTTAGTATGCATATCAGATATAAATTATCAATGCGGTGCCCTTTTATATGAGCGTAAACGGGGCCAGTATCAGGCGTAGTGATGGTGGTTGGACGTTTACTCTCGGATAACGGGGCTTTTAAAATTTACTCGCACATATAACCAAATTTTGGTCATTCCTCTGGATTTTAAAGATTCTCATATTTGCGCATGATGACGGAACAAGATGCCCCAAGATTCACCTGACCATGTTCTGCAAAAAGATGAAGGGCTGCATTGAGAATGAAAAATTATTGTTCCACTACTTCCACGACAGTCTGGCAGGACCTACCATGATATGGTACAACTGTTTGAGTAGAGACCAAGTGTAGTCATGCGGAGACTTAACCGACGTCTTTATGGGCAACACATATATGCTTTAGACCTAGCACCAAGTCGTCAGTATCTCCAGGTACGAGAATGGAATCTGATGAGAGTTTCAAGGAATGCGCTTTGAGGTGGTTGTGTTTAGTGACCCAGGTGCAGCCTCCCGTAGACGAAGAGGAAAATGACTTTCATGTTTCATGCCACCTTTCATATTTCTTCTTTGATAAGATGCTCAAAAAAATAAAGGCCAGCTTTAAGGACTTCATGACAGTCGGAGAGAGAATCGAACATGCACTCCGGGACCTAAGTTTAAAGACAAGACCTACCTAGGAGCAGAAAGAAAGAAAGAGATAAATGGATACCACTTTCAAGGTTCTCGTGATCATAAGAGAAGAAGATAGACAGATTCCTCCGAATCACCGAGAAAAATTTCTCGAACAAGTATATATTTAGAGATATTCGGAGTATTCCATTTCGGACATATGGATTCATCTGGTCAAGGGTTAGTACCTTACCTCCGGGCCGATAAAGATTACACCCAGCTCATCTGCTCACAGTTTTGATCCATATAGTACATGTGAATTCTACATTAAGGCACTGGGGCATGGCTAAGAAATTTGGGGTCGTTAATAGAAGAAATCAAGAAGCTGGTTGACGAGGGAGTCATGATAAGAGAGTTGATCCAGCGGTGGAAAAACAAAAAAGTGGCACAAGCCTACACTACATTGAAAGGGCCGGAATGAGTTAGTACCTGAGGGATAGTCTGAAAGTTCTTACGGTTTTCTCATCATTTTACAAAGATATTCTCAACATAAAAAACTCATTGTTTGTCAGAATAACAAATCACATATCCATTTAGAAAGCATTTTTACATTTTTGATTCTTTAAACATTTTATTTTTATAGGGTAGTTTTTGTTCTCCCATATGCATATACACGCATTTTTGAATGGACATATGTATATATTATTTCTATACCAGGTCCTCGAATTTTGAATGCAACAACACCTTTGTTTTAGATCCAGAGATCAACTCTAAGTTGCTTATATTTAGAAGAGATTGAATGTTGTGAGGATACTGTAAATGTGAGTATCTGCTAGTTTACTTAGGCCAATAGAGGAACAAAATGAGAGTTTAGATAATGGACAGTTCCCATTTTAGGAATTTTCTTTCCCAGCACTTGTTATTTAAGATCCTTGAATCGAGAGTTAACCCTAAACCTTTACCCCCTGAAGGCTTTCTCAGGACATCTATGAATGGAGGGATGAATGGTATTCTTTCACTTTACTAAGAGAAATAGATGAAACCAGATAGATTGGACATGAAGGCCATAGAACTACTAGAGGAAAATGGATGAAGACAAGTTTATACTCAGAAAGTAAACCAAACAATATAAGAAATGGCAATAAGAATGCCGAAACAGTCAAGAGCGAGTACACTAAGTTAAAGAAGAAGATACATGAAGACTCTACCGTTCAATAGGCACCAGTTTAAAGGAGCTGGGTAGAATTGATTATGTTCAAGCGGGAACAAGCGACAATGTCCGGTATAGATATAGTTTGATTCGAGAATACATCCACAAACTCGAACAAGAGGAAAGAGACTCTAGGCTGAAAACCCAAAATGGGCAGTCTAAAAAAAGAGAGAAAAGAAAGAAAAAAGAAAAAAAAAAGAGATTACACTCCACTGTTTGGGTTTACTAAAAGGTATTCCTAGATAAGAGTGTTTGCAAAGAGAGAAATAAGTAGAATTTTTTAGGACACTCCGTTGTAGTGAAAAGCTCAGAAGGTGGTTGTATGCTTCATCCATCTTTTTAAGTCAAAAGTGGAGTAGCTACATGAGTGATATATTCAAATCATGACTATGCTGAGTAACTCGGGGTTCTGTTGTATGCTCCATCATTATCCTCGAGACAAAGGACTGTGATGAGTTGAATTCCCTTAGAAGAAAAAAAAAGAAGAAGAAGGGAGAAAAGAAAAAGAGAGATAAATAGAAAGAGAGAAAAAAAGACAAAAGAAATAAAAAGAAAATATTGTATATACTTTACACATAGATCAAACAATACAAGATCAAGACTTCAACTGTAAGAAATGAGCAAGAAATACATAAAGAATCCACAATTTTGAAGATTTGTATAGAAGCTTGAATTGAAGCCAAGTCAAGACAAGTCGGCCTGAAGATTGCCAATTTCGAAAAGGGAAATGACCTTTAGGGTGAAAACCCAAAAATGGGCAGTCTAGAGCGATCCCGAAAATGAAGAGAAAAGCATGCATGAGCATGTTGGCATCAATATCCAACCAAAATACAATGATCTGAAGATACAGAAAAAGGAAGTGAACTCTAGGGTGAAAGCCCAAAGGTAGGCAGTCTAGAACAATCCAAAAAAGAAGAAAGAAGAAAAGAGAAAAAAAAGAAACATTTCATCTGGGCATACCAATCACAAGAATTCTCAGAAATGTACATAATCCTTCATTCAAGGGACTTTGGAGGATCAATCATTTTTTTACGGAAAACAAGCATCAATACACAGCCAGAATGCAAGGCGGATCAAAAGAAAGAGAGTGAGGAAATGAACTCTAGGGTAAAAACTCGAAAATGGGCAGTCTAGAGTGATCCCGAAAAAAAAGGAAAAAAAAAGAATACTCTATGTGATCATACAAGCACAGAGATACGGCTTCGTCTAACCTTGAACCAAAGGCCTATATCACAAGCCTCCAAAGACCATTCTGATCATCCATAGATATCCAAGTTGAATGAAAATGTCTTCAGATTTTATTCCACCTATAAGGGTTAACCTTGCTTCAAGGAACGTCAAACTTCGAAGTGCTTGATCAACACCCAAATGAGGGAAGAATAAGGCATGGTGAGTTAGTGAGATTAAGAGAACCACCTTAAATGAGTTAGAAATTAGGTGTGAGATTGTGCCTCTTGAAAGCCTAATAGACTAAAAGAAACTATACATTTCCATATATCTCCACAATAGTATCTTCTAAATATGCGCTTCATTAGAGTTAATTTCTGGCAATTTAAAGCAGATGTGCTATGGTGTTTGATATTTTGGGGGCAAACATGTTTTAAAAGGTTTTTTCTCCCAGAGTTTTGATGTTTACCATTTCCCCCAAACATTAGTTTTTAAAATGTTTGGCAATATACTTCAAATTTTGTTTACCATTCTCCAAACATTTTTTCAAAAATGTTTGGCCTTTAAAAAAAGAGAGAAAAAAGAAAAAAGATGTTTACTATTTGTTCCAAACAATGTTTTTAAAATGTTTGGTATTCCCTCCAAGTTGTGATTTTCAAAATGACTGTTATCTTTTCAAACAATCGTTATTTTTTGTATTGAAATATACACAAGTAAATTACCTTTTGCATTACTTTAAAAATGAATGATGATGAGATTTAAAGCATAGGGACCGAGAGTAGTTCCCGTCGAAATGCTACGAGAAAATCAAGGATGAGCTCAGGGGATAGAAGCATTTTTGCTCACCCTAGTGATTAGAAATAGATCAAGGCTTGTAGCGATGTCTCTTTTCTTTTATCGCTAAAAAAACAATGGATTTTTAAAAAGGTGTTTAAAAGGTGTTAATAAGGTGTTTGTGACTCTTTTGGATATAAAATATTTATTTCGTGGGGTTTTAAAATAAACCGTATTAAAAAATGGAGTCGCCACCGGCCACTTAGGTAGGCCGGACACCATAAAACCAGAGATTCAAAAAAAGATTGGGTTCGGGAGTCGGTTACGGATGGGGAAGGATTAGCACCCCCACACCGCCCAAAATTGGTACTTTAATAATTACCGCTTTATCAATATTGGATTTTCCGGATTAAAGTGACAATTATTTTAAAATTCGGTCACAATTGCGAGTTAATTTTAAGGGCCCCGTTATCCGAGAATAAACGTCCAACCACTATCACTACGCCTGATACTGGCCCCGTTTACGCTCGGATAAAAGGGCACCGCATTAACAATTTATATCTCGATATGCAAACTTAGTGAGCAAAATATAAAACATGGCAAATAATTTAAATACAGTAAATATTCACATAACAGAATACTAATCTAACATAAAATGCTAAACTAAAACATACATATATACATATTAATCTAACTCATAAATAAAAACATATCTAGCATAAACAAAATACTAATATTCATAAATATTAATCTAACACATAAATAAAAACAAACTCAACATAAATAAAATACTATTCTAAAACATACATAAATAAATATTAATCTAACTCATAAATAAAAACATATCTAACATAAATAAAATATTAATATAAAACACAAATTTAAAACATATTAAATATTAATCTAAAACATAAACATACAAAATAAAAAATAAGACCACAATTTTAAAATAACTAATACTTCATTAAATTATAAAAATTACAACACTAATAAAAAAGGGAAGAAAATATACCTAACTAGGAGCTCGAACGACGAACTCCGACTGAACCCCACCGAGATCTACCGCGACCCCTCCAAAAATATTAACTAGATCGGACCTAAAATAGGACCCCGATCAAATGTTGGATCGAACCAACTGGGGCCGAGGGCACTGCCCCGATCCTGGGCTAGCCGGGAGCCTAAGCTCCCTTATTTGGCCAAGCCCAGCCGATTGCCTCTTCAAATTGCTTGATTGCAATTCAATTTGCTTCCTCAATTCTTGCTGCCAATTGCTTCTATTTATAGGGGTGAGGAGGGTGACGTGGAGCTTTGTGATCCACTCCCCTCCCCATTTTTTTATTATTATTATATTATATATATATATATTTGCTTTTTTTTTTTGCTTTTTTTATATATAATTTTAGTATTATAATAACACTAAAACCCGGTCAAAAATGAGTGATTACAAGGCTCTTTATGATGAGTCAGGAAATTCGAAGCAGTGGAGCCTGTGATTAAATGGGGCAACGCCAAGCAAAGAAGATGACAAGGGTTCTTATAAGAATAATATAAGGACTAGAAGATCATTTATGAAGACAGGTGATAACCCTGAAGACAAGAACGCCTTCCGTACGAAAGATTTGAAAGCATATTAATTAATATTCGAAGTGATTGATCAAATGAGAATTTAAGAGCATACAGTGAAGAAATCTGAGGAACGACCTTTCAGGGTGTAAGACTTTAGAACAGAAAAAGATTGAAAGAAAAAGAAAAAGAAAAAAGAGAGAGAGAAGAGGGTGAGAAAAAAAGAAATGAGAAAAAAGAAAAAAAAAGAAAAAAAAGAAGAAGAAGAAGAAAAAGAAGAAGATAATAATAAGAAGAAAAAAGCATTACATTGTATGCATCATATAGATAGAGGCATGTCAATTTTTATTTGTTTTAGACAGGTATTTGAAGAATTGTTAAAAAGTTTGAAGAAGCAGAATTCATTAAATGAAGAAATTTCGGCAGCCATAGTCGCGTGAGGCCAGATGACGGTAGCCAAAGTAGCGTAAAGCCATATATTAAGTCTTTCAGGCCATCAGTAAGACCTTCGGGCATGATGATAAGACCTTCGGACCATCAGTAAGTCTTTCGAGCATGGTGATAAGTCATTCGGGCCATCAATAAGTCATTTGAGCATGATGCATCAGCCATAGTAGCGTGAGGCCAGATGACGGTAGCCATAATAGCGTGAGGCCAGATGACGGTAGCCAGAGTAGCGTAAAGCCAGATATTAAGTCCTTCGGGTCATTAGTAAGACCTTCGGGCATGATAATAAGACCTTCAGGCCACCAGTAAGTCTTTCGAGCATGGTGATAAGTCATTCGGGCCATCAATAAGTTCTTCGGGCATGATGCGGCAGCCATAGTAGTGTGAGGCCAGATGTCGATAGTCATAGTAGCGTGAGGCCAGATGACGGTAGCCAGAGTAGCGTAAAGCCAGATATTAAGTCATTCGGGCTATCAGTAAGACCTTCGGGCACGATGATAAGACCTTCGGGCCATCAGTAAGTCTTTTGAGCATGGTGATAAGTCTTTCGGGCCATCAATAAGTCATTCGGGAATAATGTGGCAGCCATAGTAGCGTGAGGCCAAATGTAGGCAGCCTTAGTAGCGTTAGTCCAGAAAGATCAGCAGCCTTAGTAGCGTGAGTCTAGAAATATCGACAGCCTTAGTAGCGTGAGTCTAGAAAGATCGGCAGCCTTAGTAGCGTGAGTCCAAAAAGATCGGAATCCTTAGTAGCGTGAGTCCAGAAATATCGGCAGCCTTAGTAGCATGAGTCCAGAAAGTTCGGCAGTCATAGTAGCGAGAGTCTAGAAAGATCGGTGGCCATTTTCAGCGTAAATCCCCAAATTTGAAGAAAGTTCAGCAGCCATAGTAGCGTGAGTCTAGAAAGATCGGTAGCCATTTTCGGCATGAATCCCCAAATTTTTAGAAAGATAGGTAGCCATTTTCGGCGTGCATCCCCAAATTTGAAGGAAGATTTTGGCAGCCTTAGTAGCGTGAGTCCAGGAAGATCGGTAGCCATTTTGGCGTGAATCCCAAATGCGAAGATAAAAGTTCTATATATGAAGGACCCATATTTTCGAGCACTTGCAGCAAGAGGTTCTATATAGGAAGAACCCACAGCTCCGAGATTTCAGAAGCTAAAAGTTCTATATAGGAATGACTCGCGGCTCCATGGTTTGAAGACTAGCAGTTCTATATAGGAAGAACTCCCAATTGGAAAATCCATCCGTGAGGCAGATGGTTTTATATAGGAAAAAGCCGTCGCGTTGAAGGCGAAGAGTTCTATATAGGAATGACTCCAAGCTTTGCCGTTTTAGAGTGGAAAGTTCTATATAAGAGGGACTCCTAACTCAAGACGTCAGAATGAAATGTTCTATATAGGAAGGACCTGTAGTTCCAAGAACAGAAGGTGAAGAAGTTCTATATAGGAAGAACTTACGAGCCTGAAGATTCGGCTAAGGAGAAGCGGAGGGTTTCAGAAGAACACGTGACTCCGAAGCTACAAACAAGGAAGTAGGATAAAAATGAGTGCTTTTGATCTTTGCTTTGTTCTCGTTTCACAAGAACAATCAAAGAGGGGCAACTGTAATCACTCATTTTTGTCCGGGTTTTAATATTATTAGTATTATTTTAATAGTAATATTATTAATATAAAATTAATAAAAAAATCAAAAAATAATACTAAAAATAATTTATAAAAAAGTAAAAAAAATTAATTAAAAAATTAAAAAGCAAAAAAAAGGAAAGTGAATTTTTTAGTTGAGATTAAATCTCCACGTCACCCCACCTACCCATTTTGCCTATATAAAGGCAGGGGGAGGGGGCTTGAAATCACACACCGAATTGGCCATGAGCCAAAGCATTCGGCACCCACAATTTTGGGAGCCATGGCCGGGGGCAGTGCCCTCGACACGAGTTGGTTCGATCCAACATTCAATCGGGGTCCTATTTTAGATCCGATTTAGTTAATTTTTGAAGAGGTCGTGGTAGATCGCGGTGGTGTTCAATCGGGGTTCGTCATTCGAGCTCCTAGTTAGGTATATTTTCTTCCCTTTTTATTTGTCTTGTAATTTTTATGATTTAAGGAAGTATTAGTTAATTTAAAATTGTATTCTTATTTTTAGTTTGTATGTTTATTTATGTTTTAGATTAGTATTTATTTATGTTTTAGATTAATATTTTATTTATGTTAGATTAGTTTTTATTTATGTGTTATATTAATATTTACGTATGTTTTAGATTAGTATTTTATTTATGTTAAATTAGTATTTATGTTAGTATTTATTCATTTATGTTTTTAATTTTTATCGCATTGTATTTAAATTATTTGCCATGTTAGTATGCATATCAGATATAAATTGTCAATGCGGTGTCCTTTTATCCGAGCGTAAACGGGGCCAGTATCAGGCGTAGTGATGGTGGTTGGGCTTTTACTCTCGGATAACAGGGCTTTTAAAATTTACTCACACATATAACCAAATTTTAATTTAATTGTCATTTTAATTCGGATAGTATAATATTAATAAAACGGTAATTATTAAAGTACCAATTTTGGGCGGTGTGAGCGTGCTAATCCTTCCTCATCCGTAACCGACTCTTGAACCCAACATTTTTAAAATCTCTGGTTTTACGGTGTCCGGTCCACCTAAGTGGTCGATGGCGACTCCAATTTCAAAATAATATACGGTTTTCTAAAAATCCCACAAAAGACATTATTTTCAAAATAAAATAAAATAAAAATATTTTTTAGCGAACTTAAAAGAGGGACATCGCTACACAACTTTGACCGTATTTTTGTTTGGGTCACTCAACTTTAAACTTTTTAATTAATTACTCAACTTTCGAATCTGTTTTGGTCGTTCATACGTTAAATTAGAAACTTCAGGATGACATGGACTGTTTTATGTTGACATGTTGTCCATTTCATTTTTTCGATTTCTTCTTCCCTACGAAGATTAAAATCTAAGAGTTTTATCTCTATGTCATGTTGTCATTGACACCATCAATTTTTAATATCTTGTTCGATCACTCAAGACACCAATAAACGTGTCTCATCATTTCATAACACTAATCAATTTTTTTTTCAAAATCACTTTAAAAGTCTTTAAACTCAACCCAAACCTTAAAATCTCATTAAAGATCACGAAACTCAACCCAAACACAGAGGAAAACATTTCTGGTTTACAATCCACACCATTCGATCAGTGTGTAGAATCAAGAGATATAGCTAATTTGTGTATGACTAATTGCTGTTTATGGTTGGGCTAATATTTGACTTGTAACCATGTGTTATGGTTGAATTGCATTTTTGTATGACTAATTTCTGGTTTCACCATGAAGTTTCAGTATTTATAATTTGGCCCTTAATTTCATAATGTTGTAAAATTGAGTATGTTCAAGATGTCCGTTTCAAGTGAAATTTTATATGCTAGTTCGTTCAAGTTAAGGTAACTTCGGTGATCAATATGACATTTGTCACTCGAGTTTTTTCCTTTTAGGCTGGGTGATGGGTGTTATATTAAAACTATTTGTATGTAATTATCATACAACAAACAACGATGTTGATTGTTCTCAAAATTTAAAGTAAAAGTATTGTTACATGAACATCATCAGCAGGGCTTCCAATGTTATTGATAATAGCCATTAAGCAAAGATGTGGTGATGGGTATACAATTACAAGCATCTTACAGTAAGCAAAATGGAAAGCAGGTGCACTGTAAATGCATTAAACAACATTGTTTAAATAAATTCCTAACAGCTAACAAATATTAATAAAGATTTTCCTTCAGTGTGTAAAAGTTGCACCGTAAAGCTACCTACATTATAATTGTACTTTCATTCAAGATATTCGAAATGATGGATAAAGCTAAATCCTGCATTTATTTAATATAATGTTATTACTATAACTAATATATTAACAAAACTTGAAAACAAAAAAAATGATTGCCCTTAAACACTCGTGCATGATGCAACAAACAATCGTTGTTATGGACTTTTATGTACAGAGTAATCTTTCTTACCTCTACTTCAGGCATCACTTTTCCAGATACTTGCGAGTATATGACAATTTAAGTACAAGAAGTAGGCTTATTGAATCCTTGCTCTTTTTTCAACCTGTACATTAAGAGTTATATAGACTTTTGTATTCTGTTGTCATCTTTCAAGCATCTTTCTTGCTTTCCTCAACTTGTACTTGGTACTTGATGAGTTTAAGGGGTTTAGGGTTTAGAGTTTTGGGTTTCAAGGTTTTGGGTTTATGAGTTCAAGGTTTTTGGTTTTGGAGTTTTAAGTTTAGTGTTTTGAATTTAGGGTTTTAGGTTTAGGGTTTATGGTTAAATTATCTTTAATTAAAAAAAATTGAAATAATGTGAAATATTGAGGATTAAATTTATTATTATTTTTCAAATTAAGACTAATTGTTTGAATGTGTAAATGTGGAGGATTAAATATGTTATTATACAAAATTTATTAACAGCCAAGTCACTTTCTTAAGTCCGTTAAGAACTCAGTGACCAAATCGAAGCAAAACACAAAGTTTAATGGTAACATTGAAATAATTGAAAGTTTGTTACCAAATTAAATAATTAATCAAAGTTTAATGATTATTTGTGAACTTTACCTAAAATTATAACCATTTTACAAAGATATAATGACACAACGTTTATACTATTTATCGCATTTGGTCTTAATTCTTTTATCCGACATTATTGTCACATTCAATTATATGAGCTTATTTACATGTCATCCTTCATACGAGACTGTAACTCGTGACTCGCCCATAGATGCAACTCTCGAACTATACGAAGCTTCTATCGAGATAGGGATGTCAACGGAAAGGATTTTTGGTCGTCCTGAACTCGACCTGAAATTTAAATCTTTCGATTTGATTTTAGTTCGATTTGAGTTTAAAATGTTTTATCTTCGATCTGATCCGACATAATAAAAGCATACCCAATATCGACATTTTAATGAAAAACCCGACTAAACCCAATATAATCGGAAAAAAATTAATAAAAATCTTAAATATAATATATATTAAATATATCGGGTTGGGTGAAGAAATTTTCAACCTAAATCCGAACCCGCACCATCCCGACTCGTTTTTTTTAAACTCGTATGCCCGCCCTGAACCTGATTTTTTTTATTAAAAAAATCCACCCCTATAGTCAGGTTAAGATCCGACAGGTATGCATTATTTTACCATCCCTATATCTAAAGTATGTAGAGATATTAAAAAACAAATAGCGAACTTCTGAAAACTCAATGAAATAATCGAAAGCAAACAACATATAGAAGAATAGTTACAATAAGAGACGGAGTCAGAAGTTAAAATTTGAAAAAAAAAACATAAAAGTTATGAAAATAAAAAATAAATTTATAAATAAACTAATTTTTAAGAAATTGTCCCTTAATAGCTCTGATACTGGTTACGATTATAGTCTCAATCAATCTATACATAAGGTATACTTCGTAGCTAAACGAACACACAAATCAACCAACCCATATACTAATGGCATAAGGTCCCATCCCACACACCAACAATAACATCGAGTGCCCCCAATTCACACACCAATTGAATAAAATATCAATTAACAGTCAAGCACTAAAGTATAATCTGTACCCTTTCAAACCTGTAAGTAGACCTTTTAGATAATGCTCATACCTTATAGATAAAACTATTCGAATTCAGATTTTCTAAGATAAATATTACTCTTTTTTATTGAAGTTATTTATTGAATTCAAGTAACAAGATTACTGATTTAATAACAATCTTGTATTCAAATTAGAAAACTAGACATGAATAATGGAGAAGAATTTTCATTTGTTTTACATTAACTATGATTCATAATTTCAAAATCCATTAGATTGACACCCTCCTCTGAGTTCAAAAGTCATTAGAAACAAATTCCTCCTCCTACGTTAAAATTGTTTTAAAAAAAACTATAATACATAATTTCAATGATCATAATGTGTGGTTCTCTATTCCTGATTAATCAATTTAGTTACTGCAATTAATTTTCGGAGTGACTGATTTGTTAAATTTATTAACCATGACTAGGCGAACTCAATTCTCAATTATTTAATTAATAAAATTTATTACAACGGTTGAAGATTAAAGTACAAAATAAACAAAAAATTTCTGCCACTTTCTATTCCCCAGTGGGTGTTGGTGAATTGCTTCAGGATGACCTTGTTGGATGAAGTCATGTACTTTGTAGGTTTGGTTGTTTGGTATCATTTCGAGTCATCATTTGTTGGGTGATTGTTTGTTTAGGTTTTTAATGTCGAGGTTATCTCAAAGGTTCTGTAATATATTGTTATGGGTACTACTTTTTTTTATCTAAGTTTAGGGAAGTTTTTAACGAGGTTTCTTTCTCTTTTATAAGAAAAACTAAACTCAAACTCTATTTTCTAAATTTTAAATCCTAAATTCTAAACCTAAAAGCTAAATCATACGCCCTAAATACTAACATTAAACCCTAAATCATATTTTTAATAGGAAAATTTACATAAATAATAGTGACATATTTTCGCGTTACTGTTTTAATACCCAACTATTTTTTGGCAAAATAGTACATAATATTACGTTTTATTTTCTTCTTTTTTTTAATGAAAATGAGGCTAAAGCCATTACAAATTTAACCCCCATAGAGGTATAAGGAGGGCCATGAACGTCACGATAAAAAATTAACGACAGAGTTGATGTGTTTTTTTTATATCCTACCGTTAAAAAAATTAACGACAGAGCTGACATGATTTTTTAAATTATTTTTAATTTTCAATTTTCTCTTAATTACCAAGCCACATGTTATTTTTTTAATAATTTTAATAAACCAATTAAATGATGACAAGTGTTACCGTTTGATTAGTTGAACAAAACTAAAGAAAAGAAAAAGTTGCCTTTTGCGTAAGTTGGGGTTTGAACATTGAACCCTTACATAGAGAGTCCACAGCTTAACCACTAAACTTTGGACATTTTAAATAAGGATCATATAATTACTTATTAATCTGAGTTAGTAATTCGAGTAAATTTTACCAAAGCTGATATTTAAATTCTGCAGTGTCACCATCAAAACTAAATAAATAACTATATTTAAAAAAAATTAATATTAAAGCATTCTAAAAATTAACATTGTAATATTTATCTGACATAGAATATAAATTTAAATTATTTTAATTTTTATATTATCTAATACACTATTATAAAAATTAGATGTTATTTAAAAATAAACTTATATGTTATTTAAAATAATAAATAATTTTTAATTTTTTAAAAAATAAACTTATATGTTATTTAAAAATTAAAATCCTTAATTATTTTTAAATTCAATTAAATAACTATTTATTTTTTATTATTTATATAAGATATAGTTTAAATTTAAAAAAACTAATTAAATAATTGTTTATTTTTTATAATAGTGAATTATATAATATAAAATTTCAAATATTAAATTTAAATTTAAATAATTATTCTTAAATAATTTAAAATATATATTTTATGCCAAAAAATATTACAAAGTTAATTTTTAGAATTCTTTAATATTAATTTTTTTAAAAAATAAATAGTTATATAAATAGTTTGGCGGTGACATTGCATAATTTAAATAATAATTTTGATAAAATTTACTCAAATTACTATCCCAACTTAATGACTAATTATGTGATCCTTGTTTAAAATGTCCCAAATTTGATTCTCTACGGAAGCATTTTTACTTAATTTTAAGATACTAGCTTAGATTGTTAAATACATATTTTGGTGGAACCATATCATATTCTAGAGGTAGCTCGGTGGTTAAATTGTTTCAAACCCCACCTCATGCAAGATTCAACCTTTTCCTTTGTTTAGTTTTGTTCAACCAATCATACAGTAACACTTGTTATCATTCGATTGGTTGAATTAAATCATTAAAAATAACACGAGACTTAGTGATTAGGAGTAAGAAAATTATGTAGAAATTTAAAAAATAATAATTAAAAAAGTCACGTTAGCTCTGGCATTAATTTTTTAACGATGAGGTACCAAAATGAAAACAAATCGCAACGTTAGGTACCATTTTACCAAAAAATAGTTGAAATACTAAAACAGTAACGCAAAAATATATGAGATACTATTTATATAATTTTCCCTTTTTAATATTGAGATATACATAAAGCACTAAAAGGGGCGTGAGATTTTTATTCGGACAAAATTTAGGATTCACATGTGAATCCCATCCCAGTAAAAGATCACTTGAATTTAAAATTAAATTGAATTTAATCATACAATCACTTTAAAATAATAATAATTTGAATTTAAATATTAATATTTAAATTTCTTAATAATCAGATTGGGACCTATTTTATGGGGAAAAAAGGGTAAGCTTTTAAAAGATATGGAGTGAGTTAAATAGTTAGGAAAAGAATTTGACTTAAATGTGTATTTGGACAAAGAGAAGAAGAAGAATTTCAAAGAGATGTCCACTTGCAACCCAACTTTGATTAAATCATTTTCCCATCAAAAATTCCTTAAAACAACAAAATTGAGACACTGCTCTCCTTTTAAACAGACCAATAATAGTAGATTAATGTATTATAATACTCTTCCCGTCCCACAAAAAACGTTTATTGTTGATTTTTTACATAGTTTTAGGAAAAAAAGTTTGTCTAAGAAAGATGATGTAAAATAATTGAAACGACAATTTTATCATTGAAAAGTTAAATTTTGTTTTGTCGGGAAACTAAAAAAGGGTATAAAAGAAAATATAGTTTTTAAAAGTTATTTATTTTTTCAATAAAGTATTTTAAGTGAGACAATTTTAAAACACAAAAAGGACATATTGAGTGGGACATAAGGAATAGTTTTTAAGTTACACTTATATTTATGATTTTTTTTAAAAAAAATATAATTAAAATTAATACATTCATACAATTAAAATCAAAATTAATTAATTGATACAATACATTACAAATTACGATAAAAATCAACTATTACAATTTGACGTTTTCATGAGTCAAATGGTTTGTCTAGTTCGGCTTAGCTCGGATCAGATTTGGACGAAAATTTTCAGTCCGAATGTAAAACTACATAATCTAAAATATTTATTTATTTATTGGCCAAGAAAATATTTATTTATTTATAATTATAAAATATATTATAAAATTATATATTCTATACTTTTTATATAAAAAATAACTCATATAGGCTTGAATTTTTTTAGAATCAGACTTTAATTCAACCCATTAACACTTTTATTTACAACAATCAAAATATATTTATATAAAACAAAAAATAACTTCAAACAAAAGTCATAATATTTACACATATTAAGTATCAAATTTAGAGATCAAGATTTTATATTGGCAAAAAGTATATTATATATTTTGAAATTATTAATTATTTCAAATGATAAGGCGGCGTGTTTTATTTAGATGAGTCAAATTAAAATAATTTAATTTATAAATATATATATATATTTATTTGGATTTAAAATCTGGTACAAATATTACTAGATAGATTATTAAATTTAAAAAGTCTTAAAATAAAAAAGAGGACTAATTATTGCCCTGATAGATGCAATATTATATCAGAAGGCGGCTGAGAATCTAACGGCATCTGCCATGTAATTTTCATTTTAAAGAAAGGCTATTAACAATCCAACTGAATAAATTAAGGGCATTTTCGACCTTTTCTTCTTTGTAAAACACGACCTAGTCACGTGACATGCCCTGAGCGCCAAAGATCTCCGAGTTTTTTGGTCGTGACTGATCTTATCCTCAACTACGTGTTCCTCGATCCAGCTTCCACGCCACAACCTTTTTCAGATCTAAATCAACGGTCCAGGTTCGCCTCAACTTGTTCGACATTTAACCTTCATTTCGTCGTTAAATATGTTATCGCTCCACTTAAATTTCTCTCTATCCTGGCTATCGAGTTCTTTGTTGATCTTTAAGCTACGCCGATCACCGTTAGTTTTCCGATCACATGGGGCTGCTTGACCAGTTGTGGGATGATACAGTTGCGGGTCCCCGACCCGATAACGGCCTCGGCAAGCTCCGAAAGCATTCCACTTTCACTTTCCGGCCTAACTCCGCCAAGGGTACGCTTAGGCCTCCCCTCCACCAATCGTGCGTTATATCACGCCGACGGAACTATAATTCCTCGCTTAAAGGAATCAATTGTCACTACAAGTAATTCAAATTTCAAAGTGTTAACCGAAGCAAATATAATTCGCAAACAAAACGGAAAACTGTTGCGAATGAAATTCATCGTTTCCTCTTTATTATCATTGTTCATATTTAACTTTTATTTGATTTGGTGCGGTCTACTGAACAGAATCTGATGGCGGGAGTGTAAGATCGTACGGCGATGAAACGCCGGAGGAAGCAACGAGAGTGACACGTAGTATTATGATCATAAAACCTCCTGGTCTCCAGACCGGATCGCCGCCAGTTTCGCCTGCTGGGTCGACTCCTCCGGTGTCTCCTTTTTCCGGTAATATTTTATTCTTCCTAACTTCCCGAATTTATCCCTGATCTATTTCTTAAATCCCGAAACTGTCCCCCCTTCTCGAAAGGTTAATGTGTCTAGAAACATCTTCATAAGTACAGTATTGATGGGTAGTTACGTTAACTTGATTATTTCCCCCTGATAAGTGGACTCTAGCAGGGTAGTTATGTCATTTTAGGAGCTTTGTATGTAACTATGTTTCCTAAACGGATAATTAAAGAAATTGGAATGTTAGGTGTGATGCAGTTTGCGATTAGCGAAATCACAAACTTGCCCTCGTTAACGTAGAAACATCATGCATGAATATTTTAGATAAATATATATGCATATGAATTACAATTTAATATATCAGGGAAGATCGACAATCCAATATAGTTAGATCTTGTTTTATGATAGTTTATCGATGCAATCAGAAACGTTAGTGGAATAATATGTAAAATTTATTTTCTCGATTTTTACTCGTACATCAATACAATCTTTAGTTGGAAGAGACATAAAGATTTCCACGATGGTGTTTGGTTTTTTTTTTATAGAAAATGAACCACATATTTAATGGCCCATTTAGGTTGCCTTCTTAAAACAATAATTAATGGTGTATTTATTTTTTATATGTTTTTGGCCTTTCATTACCTATGTGGGGTATAATGCACAATAATGTAATGTCACATCAATATTATATATATTAATGTAGAAATCATAGCCATGACGCAAGTTTTTATTGTGCAGCTAATGTATGCCTCAACCATGCCACATTTGTATGATGTTAGATGTCATTTTTATATGATTGCTAAAGTTTTGGATTCATGTGGCCTAAATTTAGTGAATTTAGGGTTTCATAATTTCGTGCATTACACTGACATAGATAGGGACGGTTAAGGTTAAAGGTATATAGGTTAGCTTATTGTAATGGAAAGTATAAATGTGGATGTATAGTTTTGCTTATGTGGGTGGAATTTTGTTAGGAGGCAGAGAGTCGTTTCGATTTCGGAGAAGGTCAATATCAGACACGTACGAGAAGGCTAACGAGGTTGGATCAAGGAGCCCTCGTACTCCTTACAACGTGTGAGGTGTGAGCTGTCGACAATCAAATACCTATGCAGCTTGAGTTTCAATGTATGTCAAAGCTAGGTTTGGGTACCTTTTGCATGCGTAGTTCTTTTGAATGTGTGAACCTATGTAGACGGGGTCCGAAAAGCTGTACTATGTAGAGAACTATGGTAATGTCGTGTTAGGTCGAAGTATACAACATCTGTTTATAGAGCTTGTAATCGTCTTCCACCACTGCTGTTCGGTTGTTGTCTTGAAACTCGTCGAATAAGATTTTGGTGCTGGTTTCTCTTGCTAATGAATCTTCAAACAATTTTGTGTGTTGGTTTCTCTTGCTAATGAATCTTCAAACGATTATAGTGGAGTTGGATTCCGAGTAGAATTGTGTTTTCTAAAGGTAGAACAGATGGGGTTATCGACTAGTGGTGGGGGCTATTCGATGATTAATGTGGCTATTCGATGATTAATGTTATGGAATTAATACATATTGTGGGAATCTGCCTTTTGGGGGATCAATTTGGTTGTTTGATTTGATTTGGGCATGAATATGAAGGCGTTAATCTTCCAACATCGTTATGATGTGGAATAAAGAGTAATAGAAATTGATGAGTTAAATATGTAAATTATTATTAAATTTTATTTTCATACCTATTTTAATTACTGAAATTTTATATGTTATAGTCTACCTCATAACGGTGCTAGAAGTTTAACTAAAGAGTGATGAAAAAAATTAATATATAAAGTTCAACGTTTTAAAATTTTATTGACCAAAATAAGTCAAAAAGTAAAGTTAAGTGATGATTTATGTATTTTATTCAAAAATTTATAATAAGATAATAAAACATTAAAATATGTTAAATTATTCATATTTAAAATAAAATATATATTTAAAATGAATTTGGATTAATTATATGAATAAGTTAGGATAATATTTTGAGTAGTATTTTAGTTTAGTTTTAAATTTAAATAAATTTATATTTATATTATCTGAATTTATATTATGAAACGAATATATCATTTTTTATAATTGAAATCACTCAATGCATTCAATAAAATTTAATATTATAAGTTGGATGGGCATTAATTATATTAAGGCTTCATATACTATTTAGTATAAAAATGTCACTTTCTATAAATACGTCACTTATATTTTTGAACTATTTTCACACCTATATTTGATAAATATTATATATTTAATATTTGAGCTGATATTTTTTCATAATTGTGGTGCATGTGTTTTTATAAATTGATTTATATCTAAATTTGATATTTGTATTTGTCAAATTACACATATAATACTTATACGCCTCGTTTATTACAACGAATGTAAAAAATGTGTGTTAAATAACACTTGGTATATTAAAAAAATGAATGGAATATGATTGTTAGTTGTTACCACATCAAGGTGTTTGTTTATGAAAATTATGATAAAATTAAAAAATAAGTGTTATGCATGAATATACCCTTTTACCCTTCAAATTTTATCTTCATATTGTCCCTTTGTTTTGACATTGATTTTTATATTATTTGGCTTAGATGAAAAATCAGCTATTAAATTATGCCTTTTGTTTGCTTTTAGTCCTTAAACTATTTGTTGGTCAAAATAAGTCTTTAACTATCATTTTTTGTCACTTTAAGTTCTTAAACTATTTTTTGGTCGAAATAAGTACTTAAATTATGTCATTTTTTCTTTTAGTCCCTGAACTATCTATTGGTCAAACTTTTTTTGTGATGTAATTTTTTTGACTTAGATAACTACCGGACTTAAAATGACTATAAATGATAGTTTAGGAACTTATTTTGACCAAACAATAGTTTAAGGGCTAAAAGCAAACAAAAATATAGTTTAGAGGTTGATTTTTTATTTAAGCCTATTACTTTTAGGGTTTATGATTTATGATTTGGGGTTTAGTGTTTGGACTTTAATGTTTAGGGTTTGGGCTTGTATTTTAGGGTTCTTGATTGAGGGTTTGGAGTTTAGAGCTAGAATTTGGGTTTTTATTTCATAGTTTAGTGTTTAATGTTTGGGGTTTGGGGTTTGGGGTTTGGGGTTTATTGTTTAGGGTTTAGATTTTGTGGTTTGATGTTTTGTGGTTTAGGGTTTAAGTTTTGGAGTGTGGGGCTTATGGTTTAAGATTTATGGGTTTATGGTTTGGGGTTGATATTAATTGTTTATGGTTTGATTTGGGGTTGGATTTTAGGGTTTAAGATTTAAAGTTCATGATTTAGAGTTTATGGTTTGAGGGTTATGATTTATTGTTTGGAGTTTATGGTTTGATATTTAGGGTTGGGGTTGGGCTTCATTGTTTAAGGTTTGAGGTTGGGTGTTGGGATCCTTGTTTAGGGTTAGCATATTTACAATGATGTAAATACGTGAAAAATAGTATGAGGATATAATTGACAAAACTAGCGTAAAATTGATGTGTTAAATAAACACTACCTCTCCCCCGTAATGAATATCACCCAATTTGCGCATAAAATAATACGTCATATTAAATTTCACTTTTATCAAACACATATAAAAATAAATTTTATAATAAAGACGTATTAAATAATACAACAAGCAAGTTAAAACTTAACCAATCGAGGCGGTATTTGTTAAACATTATTGAAAACAATTTATATTAAATAATACCAAATAGTTCTCAGAAAAAGAAGAAAAAACACATGCTTAAAAGAGATAAAGCAGGGGAAAAAACGTTCAGTAGATCCAAAACCCCTTGGGCTACTCGCATGAGACAATGGAAGCGTTAACCAAGAGGAGAAAGGGCATAGCACAGTGGACTGGAGGCCTAAGCAAATACTTTGAAGAAAAATCTATGGCGGGTCCAACCTGCGTCGATCTTCAGAGGCAGCAGTAAGCACTTGAGGTGGAGCATCCTCGATCCAGAAATGATCCTCAACAGCAGATCGTCCTGCCAATGCCAATGCCATTGCATGTGCGGTTCGATTACCCTCCCGGCTCGTAAAAGAGAAATTGAAGCATCGGAAGAGGTCGGCCGCCACTCTGACATCATGAATGATAGGCCGTATCACAGAGAGGTCAGCAGTTGGAGAAGTCAATTTCTGCACTACAGACTTAGCATCACCTTCGACAATCACATCATGAAAACCCAAATCTCTAGCAAATTGAAGACCCTGAAGGAAAGCGAGAGTTTCCGCTTCAAAAATTGAACCCCCACTGTCATTGATTCGGTAAGCTGCTCCAAGAATCTGGCCGTCAATGTCACGAATAATAATTTCTGACCATGATATAAATAGGCCATCATACATGTTTGACGGATATAAATATTAAATTGATTAAAAATGCATACTATATATGTAAAAGTGATGAATCCAAAATGCAAGAAGTTCTGAAAATCTAACTTATGGGGCAAGGCCTTGATGCTTGGTTTAAAAAAGTCTGAAAAGAGAAGAAGATTACGGTTAAGGCACTTAAAAAGAGACTACAAGAACTAAATAACCTGCAGGCCACTGATGATATTCTAGGGGACATCACAGATACAAAGATTGCCTTGAATTTAGAGGCGGATAGAGAGGAGATTTACTGGGAACAAAGAGCACGTGTCAACTGGTTAAAAAATGGGAACATGAACACTGATTTTTTCCACAAATTCGCATCTCAACGACGGAACAAAAACAAAATCCTGTCACTTCGAGATGAAGCCAATCATACTGTTGATCAACTGAAGGTATTCATAGTGTTGCTTTGGATTATTTTCGGTCCCTCTTTACTTCTCAAGGGACAGGAGACTTTTCTGCCGTTCTTAATGGGATCGACTCATGCATTTCTCCCTTTATGAATGAGGCTTTATTCGCCGATTTCACTCATGAAGATGTTCTGCGCGCAATCCAGTCCATGGGTCCTTTAAAAGCTTCTGGTGAGGACGGGCTAGGAGCGGTTTTCTATCAACGCTTTTGGCACATTGTTGGTCATGATGTTGCTGCTTATTGTATTGATGCTATTAAGGGTGATCAACCCCTTCATGTGATTAATGCTACCCGTATTGTTCTTATTCCCAAGGTAACGAATCCCACACAAATGTCTCATTTCCGCCCCAACAGTTTATGCAATCCACTTTTTAAAATTATTTCGAAGATGATTGCTAATCATTTTCAAGGAGTGCTTCATGCTTGCATAGATGAGTCCCAAAGTGCATTTATTCTGGGGCGTGTTATTACAGACAATGTTATTTCTGCCTATGAAGTTTTCCACCCTCTTAAACACAGACGAACGGGACATAAAGGCTTCTTTGCACTCAAACTTGATATGAGTAAAGCCTATGATAGAATTGAGTGGGTCTTTCTGAAAGCTGTTTTGAGGAAGATGGGCTTCGCTGAAAGTTGGATATCCTGTATCGTTCGTTGTATCAGCTCTGTCTCCTATTCGGTGGTTGCCAATGGTTGTGTCGGTAAGAGCTTCGTGCCATCTAGGGGATTACGGCAGGGGGACCCCCTTAGTCCGTATCTGTTTCTGATATGCAACGAAGGTTTCTCATCCTTACTTCAACAGGCTGTACAACACGGTCACATGCAAGGTGTCCGCATTGCGAGAGGTGCTCCGTTACTGACTCACCTTCTTTTTGCCAGTGATTCCGTTATTTTTGGGGACGCCACTGCCGCGGGAGCTTTGGTCCTTAAGAATACTTTGGCTACTTATTCTCAGTGCTCTGGCCAATTAATTAACTTTGAAACATCCAGCGTATTCTTCAGCTCCAATGTGATTGCAGAAAACATTTCTGATGTGTGCCATATTCTACAGGTACGACGGTAAACTAGTCTGAAGTTTATTTGGGTTTGCCTTCAATGATTGGGCGAAATAAAAGAGAATCTCTTTTGAATTTGAAGGATAAATGCCTCAAATATCTGGCTAGCTGGAGTACTAGACATTTGTCACTAGGAGGTAAGAAGGTGTATATCAAAGCTGTCTTGGAAGCCATTCCCCTATATGCCATGGTTGTCTTCCTCCTTCCACAAACTCTTTGTAAGGAGCTTGAGGTCTTATTTGCTAAATTTTGGTGGCAACATAATTCTGGAAAAAAAGAGGTGTACATTGGTACAAGTGGCAAACACTATGTCTTCCTAAAGAAAATGGAGGGATGGGGTTCTGCAATCTCGGTAAATTTAACATTGCCCTTTTAGCCAAGTAAGGGTGGAGACTCTTATCGAATCCAGATTCCCTTGTTGCCCGTCTCCTAAGGGAAAAATATTGTCCTCAAGGTGGCTTTATGACTTCAAATTTAGGCTCAAATCCGGCCTATATTTGGCGAAGCATCTGGTCTTCTAGGAGGACTCTTGAATTAGGCCTATACTGGAAAGTGGATACAAGATCGTCCATTTCTATATGAAACAACTTTTGGTTACCAACAAACCCAGTTCGATTGATCACCTCTCCTCAAGTTGACAATCTTCACTGGGTTGATGATCTTATCAACCAAAAAACTAGGCAATGAAATGCTCCTTTGATCTATTCTTATTTTTCTCCTGAAGATGCTGCTGTTATCTTGGATATTCGGCTCTCATCTTCGAGTCAGGAAGATGTATTAGTATGGACAGGGGAAAACACTGGTCTTTACTTTGTTAAGAGTGGTTACCGTTGTCTACAAAGTCAGCTTACCAATGCCTACACTGGTGAGATTTTTAAAAGGCTTTGGCTTATTAATTGCCCGTCCAAGATCAAGATTCTTTGCTGAAAATTTGTTTGCAATTACGTTCCCACTATGCATAATCTATATAAAAAAAAGAATTGCAAATAGTGATTTATGTCCTAAATGGCTGAGCTATACAAAGACTGTAAGCCATGTTAGTCGACAATGCACATTACAGCACAAGTATGGGGTACACTTAATTTTCAGTGGTCGGCTCAATATTGACCAGTATGATTTTCATGATTGGTTCGAATGAACTCTTAAACAATACAGCAGCCAAAGACATGTAGAAATACGTATTGAGTTCATGAATGTGTCAAACAAGAAGTAACTGCAATTGTTACCTGTGTTCACAGTTTTCTTGTTGAGTGGGGTGCCATTTCTCATCAGCTTATGCATCCGCATACTCTGTCTGAAGTAATTTGGTCCCCACCGCCTGAGCCAATGGTGAAAGTTAATTTTGATGCTGCTTTTTCTGTGGGGGAACAAAAATCATGGTCAAGGTTTATCATAAGGGATTCGAATGGTGAGATTTTAGTCTCTGCTTACCGTTCAAATTCCAACATTCGGTCGGTTTTTGAAGCTGAAGCGATGGCGGCCCTTCGAGACAAAAATGCACTGCTAAATTGTACCGATAGCCAATAGGGGTATTCATGGTAAGTTAACCGTACCGTTTAGTCTAAACGGTCGGTTAGCCGTTATAAGGGTTGTTGAATTTTGCTAAAAGTAACATAATCATTAAGAAACGGTTAACCATTAAGAGGCAGTTAACCGACAGTTCGGTTATAAGTTAACCTGTAACCTATTATAATTTTTTCTCACATGTTCACTATTTTTTTAGAGAATAATATAATTATCTTTTCTATAAATATTATATTAAAATATTCATAAAAATACTTAAATAAAGATATTCTAATCACTTACGCTATAATTAAAAAAAGTTATTTTATATTTGTATCTATAAATGTAACCCCTAGACCGGCCTATGGTAAAGTCTCAATCTAGGAGATCACATTAAATATTAAAGACTTTTTCACATAAATGTTTAAACGTTTAAAAGGGGATTAATGTATTAAAAATAACGGTTAATTTAAGCATAAGTTAAATTAGTTATCCAAAATAAACCATATTCAGCAATACTATATCATAATCCCCATGGGGTAACATAATAAGTCGAACAATAACAAAATATGGGCTCATGTCACCGTAGAGAGGTAGTCAGGAAGATGGAAATATTACAACAAAAATCAAGTACAAATATGTCGATCCTCCAAGTGCCAGATCCGTAGAGCCTATCCAAGAATATCTGAAAGGAAAAGTTTAAGGGTGTGAGCTAGGGAGCTCAGTGTGTCCCGATAAGTGCAGATAATCATATAATATTCCATTCAAGTTTTTATTTCATACCTAGCCACCCTCCAACCGAACACCGATGTACAGTCTCCCATGAACTGCACCCAGAAGGTCTTACCTTAGGTCCGCAAGCGTAGGAGGCTACCTAAGGTTATGCCTTAGGTCCAGAAAGACTTACCCTAAGCCCATTGGGCATAGGAGCTTAACAGAAGAATTTACCAGCTGGATCAGGGTTGTACCTGCACACTTTAAATCATATCCCAATAGTATACCCCAAGTAAATATATAGAATCATCAAAATTAATTTGCAGATATGCATATAACTGAATAAAATATGAATCAGATATTTCAAGTTCAGATCAGGCATATGGCATATTTTCACAAATAAGATAGCATGCTTTTATAACGGAAAAATATTCATGTTCAGATCAGAAAGCCATCCAGTAATACATATGTATATATATTCAGAGAAATTATTTTTAACAGATAATTAAAACGGTAATATAGCACACACGTAACACACCTCAAAAAGCTGATTATGAGGGTCTACTAGGCACCTGCCTTGCCACGATCTGCAGCGGTGCTAGATCCTAAAATATTTTGGTATAAGGTTACATTAGAGTAAATTTAAATTTTACTTAATTTAATTTACTGAGTTCAGGGTCATACGAGTAACTATGGGGGCGCGCTGATGAGCGGATCGGGAAGAACTAGGCTGAGCTGACGAACAATCAAACGAGTCTCGGGTACCTTTAACAAAATAATAAATCAAATCAGAATTCTTAATCTGAACTTTACTCGTAAAATAAATAATTTAAGAACTTATGCATGATCGTATTTAAGGTCAATTTCAAAGGCTTTCAGGTTAGAATCTCGCAAAATGGGCTTCAAAACGGACTCAGGATGTCGAAAAACGTAAAATAGGGGTTTTCGAAAAAAAAGTTGACTTTTTGGTCAAAGTCAACGCTAACGTTGATGTCATGCTGACGTCAACAGTCAATGTTGAAGTCAGCGGTCAAAGGTTTGACTCAGGTGAGTTGACTCACTGGGTTGACTTGGTCGAGTTAACTAGGTCGAGTTGACTCAACTCGGTCAGACGGGTCTGGTCGAGTAAGATCGGATTGGGTCGGACGGGTCGAGTCAGATCGGTTCAGAATCGGTTCACAACAGGACCGGTTCAATACAAAACTGGTTCGAGGTCAGCTCAGACCCGGTTTACCCTGGCCATCGTCCAAGGCGGCCGAAAATCGCCCTGGCGGCGTGTGCACTCCACTGGCGGCCTTTCATGGCCAGAAATGACCCGAAATAGACGATTTTGGTCAGATTTCAACCTAAAAACAGGTAAACAACCCAAATTTATTCAAAGATTCGAAAAAAAACCAACCAAACTCACCGTACGTACCAAAATCGTTCGATCTCCGACGAGGGTCTGAACGACGACGATTGGCGGCCAGTGGCTAGGGGTTTGTTCGCCTTCGCACGGTGAGCACACCTGGACCCACGATGTGTCCTATTGGCGACGGAAACGTCTGAAAAAAGTAATGAACTGATGGGTTTCCAAACCCTAAGACTGACGAAGCTTTCGGCTTTGATTGCTGGCGATCAGACGGGTGGTTTGGCATGTGGATAAGAGGGTTTTGTTCGGACGGGGACAAGGAACACGGTGGTAGGGGCGGTGAGGGCTACGACAGCGCGGCAGTGGCAGATCGGTTGGTGGCCGGTTAGGTTGAGGAGGGGAGAAAATATTTGGGGTTTAGGGAAATTTTGGCTCGAATAAAACTGGTAGATGAGGAGTCAACAGGTTCTTTTATTATTTGTTACCCCAAGCTAACAATAATTCAAAAGAAACTTGTGGAGGAATATTTCATTAAGAAGTGGTAGCTCAGATGGTTGGGTGCTTTGCATAAAAGTCACAAGTCATGGGTTCAAATCTCATGACTTACAAACTCCATTATTTTTTCTTTCACTAGACTGTTATATGTGAGTTGATTTTTTTAAAAGTTATTTTATATTTTAAATATATATAAATAATTTAATAACGGTTAACCTATATTTGTATTTTTTAAAAGTTATTTTATATTTTAAATATATATAAATAATTTAATAACGGTTAACCTATATTTTTATTTGTGAGTTGATTTTTTAAAAGTTATTTTATATTTTAAATATATATAAATAATTTAATAACGGTTAAGAGTTGATTTTTTTAAAAGTTATTTTATATTTTAAATATATATAAATAATTTAATAACGGTTAACCTATATTTGTATCTGTGAGTTGATTTTTTAAAAGTTATTTTATATTTTAAATATATATAAATAATTTAATAACGGTTCCATTAGTCAAAATTCGTAACTGTAACCATTAACTATCATTTTTAACGGTTCGGTTAACCGAAACCGTTTAACTTTAACGGTTCGGTTAACCGAAACCGTTTAACTTTAACGGTTCGGTTAATTAACATGTAAAATGTAACGGTTATACCGGTTAACGGTTACGGTTAATTATGCACACCCCTAGCCAATAGGCACGCACGCCAGACGATGTGACGGCGTTTTAGTTCTAAATAAAATTCGTCTTGTTCGAAGCCTGGGGACAAGTGCTTTTCTTGTAGAATGCCATTGTCGGTTTTTTGTTCGATTCGATTCGATTCCTAGTCATTTTTATCGGTTCTTCATATTTTGATTTAACAGATTCAATCGGTTCATAAAGTCCAATTCCAATAATTTTGTTAGACGGTTATTGAACATATATCGTCTGTTCATTTTTAATTCTTTGATAATGTACACGCTTTATAGATAAAATTGTTCAAATTAAATCTACTAAAATAAACAATCTTTCACTAGAATCACTAGTTGAGTTACTGTTAAATGATTTCCCTGTAGATTTTAGAAAGTTATACTGTACTAAATTTAAAGAATGTGAAATTATAAAATTTTAAAGGATATAAAAATTAAATTATAAGTAAAAATACGGAATAATACATAAACTAGGTAAATTTTAAAATTTTGAAGAGTATACATTTCTCGGTCCATCTGTACATGGCCTAATCTAACATGTTAGGTAGGGATGTAAATTCATGTACTAAGTCGAGTTTCAGGTCGGGTCAGATTGAATTTGAGTTATGTTGGTCAAATAATGGTTTAACTCGTGTCGAGTTGGATCTGAGTTCACTCGGGTTCGGGTCAATGTCAAGTTGATCTCAACTCAGACTCGGTTCGAATTTGGGTCGGGTCAATTTCAAGTCTGGTCAAAACGGTTCGAGCCAAGCGATTAATGATCGAGTTAATTCGGGTTTGGATGAACTTGTGGGTCGGGTCATTGCAGATATCAGGTCAATTTTAAGTCACGTCATGTCGATTTCAAATAAAATTCAGGTCGGTTTGATCCGATTTCGGATGAACTTCGGGTCGGATTAATTCACGTCGTTTTCGGATAAAATTCAACAAGCATATATATATATATAATTATATTAAAATTTTAAAAATTATTAAATAGCATTACAAATCTTTAAAAGTTATATGAATAATCTTTAAAAAATATTAAATAACATTACAAATCTTTAAAAATTATATGAATAATCTTTAAATTTTTTACAATTTAAAATCCTAATACAATGAGTATATATATATATATATAAATATAATTCTACTAAAATTTTAAAAATCATGTGAATAATCTTTAAAACTTATTAAATAATATTGTAATCACTCATTTTTACCTATAAATACATATTAGTGTTGCATGTATACATATTATATTATATGTTTATTATTTGCATGAGTGTTACTAATATATATATATAAGGTGTGGTGTGTGCATGTATATTATAAGCTATGTATGTATACGTATTAATGGTGTATGTGTGTCGCGTATGCATCTATATTTAGTACGAGCGTATTTGTTTAATGTGTATAGATGTTATGTTAATTATGTGTGTGATTATATATGTATGAATACTGGTATGTTATAATTAATGTTTGTATAGGTATATACGTATGTATGTGTATTGCTGTTATAATTATACTATTACTAATATTATTGGGCTAATATATAAAATGAAATCTAAAAAAAATATATATTAAACCAAATAAATAAATTACAGTCCAAGTCCAATTACAAATATTATTACAAGGCCCGGTTGGCCCAAACCCTATCTAATTACAATTATTGTGTGTGCAGGTGACTGTGGGCCGTTGGATCAAGATCTGATCCAACGGCCACGATCCAACCAAGGAACAAAATATCTGCCAGCCGCGTGCACTACACGTCTGGACCGTTCGAGTGCCACGCGCGCGCGCAGTCCACGCGCGGACGCTTTGATATCCCACGCGTGCGTGAGCCCCACGCACTCTGACCCCTCGACTGTTGAGCTCCACGTGGCACGATCTGGAGCCGTTTCACCAAATCGAGGCTTCATCTGGGCCGTTCATCCTTCAAGCCATCTCGACCGTTAGATCAGATCTGATCTAACGGCCGAGAACACGTCTGGCCGCAGGCAGAACCCCCACACCGCCACCATGCCGATCTTCAACCACCGCGCTCAGAACATGTCAAACACGGCAAGAAAAGAAATGCCAGTCCAGATCTGAAAAAGCAAATAATATGCAACTTGTACCAAAACCAAAGACAGGCATATATATGTACGAAACAAATATTTTGAAAACGGACAGAGAGTTGTAATCGAAAGGAACAAAGTTGTAACCAGTCAAGTTATAATCAAAAGAAAAAGTCCAGTGGTAAATATTCGTTTCCCCTTTTTTATTTTTTTGCATGCATACACAAAAGAGAGGTAAAAAAAAGAGAAAGTTAGAAGTCTTACCGTCGCCGTCTGTGGGTCTCCCATCACCAGTGACAAGCCTTTTCGGCTTCCCCAAGCCAGATATGGTGAACTGAAAGGAGTGAGAGACCCCTTGGAGTTTCGTTTTGGGTTTAAAAAAATGGGTTTTTCGTTTCGTATTTCCTAGATCTAGGGCAGATGGAGGCTTTTCCTCTGAATCCAACCTCGGATTCGTGTCGAGGGTGAGATTGGGGTTATTTTGGTGTGATTTTGAGGCTCGCCGGGGGCGGAGAATACGACGGCCGACCGCCGGATTCTGGGTTTTATAGAGAGAGTTGAGAGAAAACGAAGAACAAAAGGTTATTATAAATCTGAAAAATGAAACAAAATGGGGGAAAATTGGTTTCGGCCTAAAAGAAGGGTTTTTATAATTGTTATTATTTTGCGAAATGGTTAAATTACATACTAAATCCCCCTGCGTTTCCAATATTTTCACTTCTGTCTCGCCGCATGGTATATTTACAACTCTGGTCCCCCTTGTATTTCAAAATCTTGCAATCCAGTCCCTAAATTACACCGAATCAGTTTTCAAATGGTAAAATTACCCCTTTAACCATCCCGCGTTTTTGAACTTTTCATTTCGGGTCTGCCCCTTGGTCCAATTACAGTTTTGATCCTTTTAGGTTCTGTTTATTTCGCATTTTCGTCCTTAAATTACATATTATTGTTCTTTAATTTCTGCCACTGACTTTTATTTTTTTTCATTTCAGTCCTGTTTCCATGTAAATATTCATGTTCGTATTATAATCGTATATGTTAATGTAGTCTTTTGTCTTATTTTATATCCCTCGTATATGTCATGTATTTTTATATTTACATGTATATGTGTATTAAGTTTATGATAATTATGTATCTTTTTGTTCGGTTATTCATATTAAGCATGTTATGTTCTAGTTGATTCGTACATGGTATATTTTGTATTTTTGTATGTGTGTATGTTCTCTTGTTTTTTTTAGGGTTACATGTTAGTATATTTACCTTTTTTTATGTATAATATATTGTCCCATATATGTTGAGATATGTTTTATTACTAGTATGTATGTCTTCTTGAAATATATGTTCGTCTACACACGTATTTATTCTTGTCTTGTTATTGTGACATGTTAAATTTGCTTTTATTTACTGTTAAGCTTGCTATGTATATGTGTGTTTTAATTACATATTTTATTTATGTTAGATTAGTATTCTGTTATGTGAACATTTACTGTCTTTAAATTATCTGCCATGCTTTATATTTTTGCCACTAAGATTGCATATCGAGATATAAATTGTTAATGCGGTGCCCTTTTATCTGAGCGTAAACGGGGCCAGTATCAGGCGTAGTGATAGTGGTTGGGCGTTTATTCACGGATAACGGGGCCCTTAAAATTTATTCGCAATTATGACCGAATTTTAAAATAATCGTCACTTTAATCCGGAAAGTCCAATATTAATAAAGTGGTAATTATTAAAGTACCAATTTTGGGCGGTGTGGGGGTGCTAATCCTTCCCCATCCGTAACCGACTCCCGAACCCAACATTTTTTAAATCTCTGGTTTTATGGTGTCCGGCCTACCTAAGTGGCTGGTGGTGACTCCATTTTTTAAAATGCGGTTTTTTTAAAACCCCACGGAATAAATATTTTATATCCAAAAGAATCACAAACACCTTTCAAACACCATTTGAAAACCCTCGTTTTTTTAGCGATAAAAAAAAGACATCGCTACAGATGGCGACTCCGCTGGGGACATTTTTTATTTTTTTTCAAAAAAACAAATGAGAGTCAAGCTTTTAAAATAATTACCGCTTTACTAATATTGGAGGTTCCGGATTAAAGTGACTATTAAATTAACATTCGGTCATAATTGCGCGTTTATTTTAACGCATTTAAAATATGGCATATAAACCCGTTTTTTTAAGTGGGGGAAAACGCTAATACTTTTGTGGAGATATCGTTCTCCCGTATGGGCCTAGCAAGTACCTTCGGGGCTCGAGTACCTTATGCTTTCGTAAGGATGTCATTCCTTCATACGGGCATAAGCGAATAGGTCCCCCTGAATTGAACCTGGTTGAAAGGAGCCTATAATGGGTGATGATCGGGGGCCTTGCTACTCTTAGTAGAGGACAACAAGGACAATTCGGGTACCTCCTAGAACCAAGACTGCATGTAGAGAATACATAGAAACCCACCCTGTTAGAGCCATGCGGATAACCTTAGGTGTTCTAGACAGGATAAATAGGGTTGTTTTGTGTGTTTATTCTGTTTAATTTTGTCCTTTTATTTACATATTTATTAATTTTATCTGGTACTGACTTGTTTTCTTTTCGCTTTTGTTTTTTTCTCATACAGCATACATTTGCATTACATAAAGGTACTGGATCAAGTGGTTTGCGTGATCAGAAAGTCTTTCACCATGGAAAAAAGGTGTCTTAGGAAAGAAAAGCTTAATTTGTCAGTCAGACATTGGTCAGAGGTCAACCAGAAAACCCAAGGGGATAGTTTGCCGAACGAACGTGTAATAGCAGGGTACACCTATGTGAGTCTCCAACAGAACGACCTATAGGATCTTCAAAGCATTTGGGAAAGATGGGACCGAAGACTACAAGACTTGTTCTGCGATAGCTATGGCGACATTGCACAGCTGTTATATGTTCGGATTAACCAGCCCCTACTCCGAGCTATAGTCCATTTCTGGAATCCGGCTTTTTGCTGCTTCACCTTCAATGGGCAGGACATGATGCCTACGGTAGAAGAATACACTGCTTTACTTAACCAGAAAAACATTCAGGAAGATTGGATCTATGCGAAACCTCCGAGGAATCAGAATTACACTGCGAAACTCAAAACCTTTGCGGGAATGAGTGACGATTGGGTTAATGGCCTGCTTCAGATCCGAGGAGACAATACAGTTTTTGTATGGAAAAGTATTCGGGACATTATACCAACACATCCAGACGAGGCAAAGAAAATTGACTTGTTCACCTTAGGAATATATGGCTTAGTGATCTTTCCAAGAGTACTCGTGAACATTGACATAGCCATTCTGGACTTATTTGAGCGGGTAAAATGAAAAGCAAACCCAGTACCAGCAATCTTGGTCGAGACTTTCATTTCCTTAAATGCTAGTCGGAAACATGAAGAAGGACGTTTTCGAGGATGCGCACAGCTGTTACAAGTATGGATTCAGAGTCACATGTGGAAGACACCGACGAGGGTCCTGCCGGGGATATCCTTCCAAGGTCTTTCGCCTTTACGGGAGTACTTAGCAAAGGAATAGCGAGAGGATTTGAAAACAAAAATGTGGACTAGTTTCTTCAGGAACATTCAAGATGAAGACATAGCATGGAGGGTCACATGGCTCGGTAAAGTTAATTATTTTCTATACAGTTGTGGTGATTTCAACTGGCTGATGATGTTGGGATTGCATGGAGGGATCGCCTGTGCTCCGCTTTTAGTGTCTCGATAGTTCGGATCACGACAGTTCATTCCCAATACCGCCAGATTAAGCCAAACTGAATTTCTTTTCAAATGGGAGTTCAAAGGAAAAATTTAGACCATCATGAGGGCCTGGGATCATTGTTACCGGATCAGGGTGGAAGGAGATACTGAGCACATGACTACCCCGGACTATGATCTTTGGAGACGTTTGAGGGTTAATAATGTGATTCCCGAATCTGATCAAGGACCAGCAGTGTCACTCGAAGAGCTTACAAGGGTGGTATCGTCTGAAGCTGACATCTTAAGGAATGAACTCGAAGAAATTAAAAAGAAAATGGACATCCAACAGACCCAACATGCGAGCGAGCTCTATAAGGCAAGCTTAGAGGTTGACGAGCGGGACGAGATCATTAGGCAGTTGAGGAAATTAAATGCAGATTTGAACGACAAGAATGCTCTTTATCAAAAAGATGCCCTTCTACTACAAGCAAAAATACAGAAGGCCAGCCGGAGTCAATTCATAGCCGTGGAAAGAGAAAGGATGAATGGTATCCGTTTGGTGGAAGAAGAACAAGAAATCAGCAAGAGGACAATCGAGAAATAGATAGAAAGCTGTCGGTTGGCTATGGAAGAAGAAAAACGATCCTCCAAGAAGGCCATTGATCAGGAAAAGGAAAGACTCGGGCAAGAAATCAGCAAGGGAAAATAAGTTGTCCATCATGAGAAAGAAAGCGTCGCTGTATGGAAAAGAAAATCCATGAGTAGCCGAAATAGACTGTTAGAGATGCAAAAATTGTACAATGACACTATTCAAAGTCTGGACCAAAGCCAAAGTCAGAATGGCGAATTAAAAGGAAAGGTGGCGGAAGTTGAACACTCACTTCGAATGTACTGCCACAGAAATGGTTTCACTGAGCTTCAAGAAAGAGAGCGCAAAGTAAGTATGTTACGAGTACGAATTGAGTCCCTCGAAGCAACTGTTGAGGATTACAAGGAAAGAATTAGTGTGTTCGAGGAAGCTGCAGCAGGAGGGGACACCTATTGGCAAAAGAGACTGCGCGACGCTGCCCGGATGGTACAGGACATGGACCAGTATTACGCAAACCTAATGGTGGACATACAGTGAGTCACCAGCCATGTGAATGATTTAGCTGTCGAGGCTGAAACTCTCCGACCTTTCATAGTCCCAGAAATGGAAGAAGCTCCCAGGTTCCTCAAGCTGCTCAGGGCAATTGGAAAATTAGGAGATAGAGCTAGGGCTTATCTATAGGACTCTGTGTTGTAATTAGATCTTTTGTATTACAGATCTTTATTTTGTAATACGAACTCTGTTGTAATCTAGACCCTTTAATTCCCGTGGAAGTAGTTCAAAAGGATGACTACCAGCGGAATCATTACCTTACCTGTATGCATTCTTGCATTTGCATCATGACATTCGCATCATTATAAATGCATTTATTTCTTGCAACCATATTAACATTATGAATGTTGTGGCATTGTGTGTAGTTAACCCGCAATCATTAATCACCCATACTTTACCCGGTTACAAAGCAAACTCATGGAAGACAGGATAATCAGTCTAGAAAAAGGGCAAAAAGAGCTCGAGACAAGGCTTGAAGAGGCCCAGAGAAGCCTCAGTGATCAGATTGCGCAGTCGCAAGCATATATAGTATCCGACATAACCGTATTGTTGGCTAAGAGTCTTGGAAAAAGAGTGGAAGGAGAAACCATTCAAGAGCCAGAGGGTACCCCAACTCACTACAAGGTTCAACCAACTACACCAAACCCGGCTAGGAAGGTGTATATCGACCTTGCAAGAATGTCATCTAGTTTTTAAATAGGGGCACCTGAGACTCAACCCCTCAATGCTGAAGCACTCTATGAAGAAGAGGTGTCGGACCTGAACATGGTTGAAAGGATCAGGACTGAGGTAGAGAAAAAGTGAGAGGAAAGGTTTCGCCTCATGGAAGAAAAATTTTAAACGTTACAATCTAATGAAGAATCAAGAAATGACGCTAGCGACTTAAGTCTGGTGTCCGATCTTGTCCTACCGCCAAAATTTAAAACGTCAGAGTTCGACAAATACGATGGAACCACATGTCCTTCCGCACATATAACAATGTACTGTCGAAAGATGACGGCCTACCATAAGGACGAAAAGCTACTGATCCATTGTTTCCAGGACAGCCTAACTGGAGCGGCGTTACGGTGGTACACCCAGTTGAGCAAAGTAAATGTTAAGACATGGAAAGATCTGTCAAGAGCATTTACTGAGCAATATAAGCATGTAACAGACATGACCCCCAGTAGAATTATGTTGGAAAATATGGGATAGAAGTCCAACGAAAGTCTGCGGCAATACGCCCAAAGGTGGCGGGAAGTGGCCGCCCAAATTCAGCCACCCATCCCGGAACATGAAATTACGCCGTTATTTGTTAATACTCTGAAAGGGGCACTCTTTGATCGCCTCATTAATAACACAACGCAGTGCTTTGCTGACTTAATCAGGACTGGGGAGTCCCTTGAACTGGCAATTAAGAGTGGTAGAATTGATGGCGGGGAAGGGTCTCGAAAGTATAACAAGAGAAATGAAGTAAACACCACCAGCACTTATACCGCCCCGAAGAACTTCACAGTCTCATAGCCACAGGCACCTGTGGGAAAAACACAAAACTTGAATCAAAGAGATGAGAGAATCGCCAGAAAAGAGAAAGAGAGAAGAACTTTCACTCCCCTACCTGTTTCATACTCAGAACTTTACTCCCAGTTGTATAAAGCAGACCTGGTCCATTCATACATCGTTACTCCTGTCAATCCGCCCTTCTCGTCTTGGTATAATCCGAACGCGCATTGCGACTATCACGGCGGTACCCCTAGATATCCCACTGAGAACTGCCTTGCCTTCAAAAAACTTGTGCAGAACTTAATCGATTTCGGGATATTGAAGTTTGAAGAGCCGAGTGTAGCCAACAACCCGCTGCCTAATCATGGGAGCAGAGGGGTAAATGTTATTGAAGAATACTTTACCAGGAGGATTAAGGATGATGTGTCAGAAATCAAGTCTCCTTTACGGTGGGTATTTCAACAGTTATGCATGGCCCGTATGATCGACAAAGGCATGATAACAAGACAGAAGGGATGTGGAGAGTATTGCGAATTCCACCAGACTGAAGGGCATGAAATCCAAGAGTGCGATGAGTTCAAGAGATTGGTACAGCAATTAATGAATGAAAAACAAATAGAATTCTTCGAGGAGCCCATGGGGAAGAAGGGGTCGAATGTGCACATGACGGATAGCCCCAAATCTAAATACGGGAAGGATAAACCTTTTATCATCTCCCCAGGCCAGGGAACGCAGATGCCTCCCAGGGAGAAACCAGCAAGATAAATCCCAAGATCATTATTTCAGCACCATCTCCATTCTCATTCAAAGATATACGGCAAACCCCCTGGAATTATGCTGTAAATGTGACCACGCCAGAAAAACTAGAACATGGTCAGGTAAAAGAGCCTACGTTGAAAGACCAACAAAGCCAGAACGATGTGAACGTTGGTGAGGCAGGCCATTTCACAAGGAGCGGCAGATGTTATTCCTCCGAGACTTTGAAAGCAGCTGAGAAGGATAAGGGGAAGAATACAGCAGTTAGCCCCACGCAGATATTTGGAGAAGAACCTCCCCCAAAGATAAATGAGCCGGTAACTGAAGCCCAGGCCAAAGAATTTCTGAAGTTCTTGAGACATAGCAAGTACAACGTAGTGGAACAACTACGAAAGCAACCGGCCAGGATCACAATGTTGGAATTACTCTTGAGTTCAGAAAAGCACCGGGAGACGTTATTAAAAGTGCTGAATCAGACTTTCGTGCCCCAAGACATTTATGTGACAAACCTGGACATGATAGTGGGGCATATCACTGCCTATAATCATATAACGTTCAGTGATGATGAGATCCCTGAGGGAGGAATGGGGTCCACAAAGGCCCTTAACATCACTACCCACTGCAAAGGGTATGTAGTACCAGGCGTATTGATCGACAACATGTCAGCATTGAACGTCTTGCCTATGGTGACCCTGCAAAAACTGCCAATAGATGGTTCTCACCTAAAGCCCTGCCACAATTCGGTAAGAGCCTTTGATGGTACGCAAAGAGGAACAATAGGGAAAATTGAGGTACCCCTATTGATCGGACCAACTGAATACGTGATCGATTTTGTGGTGATGGACATAAAACCATCTTACAGCTGCTTAGTAGGAAGACCATGGATCCACTCCTCAGGAGTTGTCCCCTCATCATTGCATCAGAAATTAAAATTTGTAGTCGAAGGCAAATTGGTCACAGTAGAGGCAGAACAGGAAATTGTTGCTTCAGTGACATCAGACGCCCCCTACATTCAAAATGATGAAGATGCTGTAGAATGCTCGTTCCGAGCATTGGAACTAGTGAATGCCACTTTCATTTCGGAGGAAAGTCGGATCCCCTACCCCAGGTTATCTAATTGTACCAAGATGACCGTCGCAGAAACTTTAGGCCGAGGAGCCAAAATAGGAAAAAGGCTGGGGAAGAAATTACAAGGAAACCTAAGACCCAAAAATATGATAACCAAGAAGGATCGTTTCGGGTTGGGTTACCAACCAAGTGTCCAACAGAGGAAAGAGGAATATAAGAGGAAGGAAGAGCAAAGAAAAGCCAGATCTAAAGGAGAAGACATTCCGTGGAGACCAATGTCCTTTCCTAGTTTAAAAACCACTTTTGTCTCCGGAGGGTTCTACCAGCCAGGTCAAGAGGTTAGAGAGGCAATGAAGAAAAATGAAGTACTCAACTAGGAGGAGATACTCAGTGAATTATTTGAAGGGATGTACATCAACATGATAGCTGAAAATGACCGAGGCAGCAACATGTTGACCAACATCCGCCCTTGCCGTCCCGGGAAACACTAGATAATTGGAGCTGCATTGATCGACCTGTAGTTTTTAAGAATAGATCAGAGTAATGTTCCGAATCAACCTTTTGTTTTTTGCCCGTAAACAATGGGGATCTCTTGTACGGGGCACCTATGTTAACTTTTTGATTGAAATGAAAATATCCCCACTTTCTTAAAATGACCAAAGTTTCATTTATTTCATTCATGCATTCTTCATGTTCATTCCCTTCATATAAAGTTGTCTCATTCCCAATACAATTCGTTCTTATTTAATGCAGGTCACTCATGATTGACGATATGAATGATACTGGATCCAATCCTTGAGTGAATTTTGAATGCCCTGAGGTCTCGGGGGGAATGGAGGAAGGGTATGATGAGATAGAATGTGAGGTCCCTGAAGAGTTAAAGAGAATGGTGGACAACGAAGAAAGGCAGATCATGCCCCACCAAGAAGAAACAGAAATTGTAAACTTGGGGACTGAAGAAGAGAGAAAAGAAATAAAAGTAGGAACGACGATTTCCTCAAAAACCAAGCACGAACTGATAACCCTACTTCAGGAATTCAAAGATGTCTTCGCCTGGACTTATCAAGATATGCCAGGGTTGAATACCGACATAGTGGTGCACAAATTGCCAACAAAATCGGAGTGCAAACCAATACAGCAAAAACTTCGGAGAATGAGACCAGATATGTTGTTAAAGATCCGAGAGGAAGTGAAAAAATAGTTTGATGCTGGATTCTTGGAGGTAGCCAAATACCCCGAATGGGTTGCAAACATTGTACCAATACCAAAGAAGGACGGAAAAGTTCGTATGTGTGTAGATTATAGGGATCTGAACCGAGCCAGCCCTAAAGACAATTTCCCCTTACCACATATTGACACACTGGTTGACAACACTGCAGGACATTCATGGTTTTCATTCATGGACGGCTTCTCAGGGTACAACCAGATAAAGATGGACCCTAACGACATGGAGAAGACCACGTTCATAACCATGTAGGGCACTTTTTGTTATCGAGTGATGCCGTTTGGGCTAAAGAACGTAGAGGCAACATACCAAAGAGCCATGGTGACTCTTTTCCATGACATGATGCACAAAGAAATAGAAGTATACGTGGACGACATGATCGCCAAATCCCGAACAGAGGAAGAGCACCTACAGAACTTGAGGAAACTATTCTAAAGACTACGGAAGTACCAATTAAGGCTCAATCCTGCCAAGTGTACCTTCGCCGTTACTTCTGGAAAACTCCTAGGGTTCGTGGTAAGTAGAAGAGGGATTGAGATTGATCCAGATAAAGTGAAATCCATCCAGGATCTCTCACCACCTCGCACTCAGAAAGAAGTTTGTGGTTTCCTGGGGAGGCTGAATTATATCTCTCGTTTCATTTCCCAATTAACCAACCAAAGTGACCCGGTCTTCAGACTTCTTAGAAAGAATAATTCTGGTGTGTTGGATGAGGAATGTCAAAGAGCCCTAGAAAAGATCAAAAAGTACCTGACAAATGCTCCAATTTTAGTCGCACCAGTACCAGGTTGACCATTAATTCTCTACCTGGCAGTTTTTGAGAATTCAATGGGATGCGTATTGGGGCAACACGATGAGTCAAGAAAAAGGGAGTAAGCCATCTATTACCTAAGCAGGAAATTAAATGATTGCGAAACGCGGTACCCGCCGGTGTAGAAGCTGTGTTGTGCTCTAGTTTGGGCTACCAAACGGCTTAGACAGTACATGTTGTACCATACTACTTGGTTGATATCCAAGCTAGACCCATTGAAGTTCTTAATGGAAGCGCCAGCACTAACAGAAAGGATGGCCCGATGGCAGATGCTCTTATCCGAATTCGATATCGTATATATTAACCAGAAAGCCGTAAAGGGGAGTGTCGTAGCAGATTTCCTAGCTAGTCGTGCTTCGGATGACTATGAGGTATTGAACTTTAATTTCCCAGACGAAGACTTGATGTGCATTACAACCGAAGAAGAGGTTTCAGATGATAAACCATGGAAGCTTTACTTCGATGGAGCCTCTAACGCCCTCGGACATGGGATAGGAGCAGTGCTAATTTCTCCTGAGGACGTCTATTATCCTTTCACCAGCAGATTGGAATTCTTCTGTACAAACAATATAGCTGAATACGAAGCTTGCATTATGGGATTGAACTCAGCTATTGAGAGAAAGGTTAAGGAACTTTGAGTATTCGGAGATTCATCCTTAGTCATTTACCAATTGCGTGGGGAATGGGAAACCAGGGACCCGAAATTGGTCAAATATTACGAATTGATCCAAGAGCTCACCAAAGAGTTCGAAAAGGTCAGCTTCAATTACCTGTCCCGAGAATAAAATCAGATGGCAGATGCATTGGCAACCTTGGCATCCATGTTTAAAACAAACACCGGAGCAGAAATGAAGCCCATTGAGATGCAGACATTTGAAAGGCCTGCCCATTGTTGTAATGTACAGGAAGAGGTTGATGGCAACCCATGGTACTATGACATCTTGCAATATGTCAAGCTTCGAAAGTATCCAGAAGGGGCAAACGACAATGACAGAAAAACGCTCAGAAAAATGGCAACAAAATATGTCCTAGATGGGGAGATCCTATATAGGAGAAGTCATGATCAGACATTGCTGAAATGTGTGGATGCCCGGGAGGCGAAAGAGATTTTAGCTGAAGTACATGACGGGCTCTGTGGAATGCATGCAACGGGCTGTCTATAGCCCGGAAAATTATGAGATATGGTTATTTATGGTTAACCATGGAGGGAGATTGCATCAATTACGACAGAAAATGCCACAAATGCCAAATCTATGCTGACAAAATTCACGTACCCCCATCGCCTTTATACACCATGAATTCTCTGTGGCCTTTCGCAGCGTGGGGCATGGACGTCATAGGGCAGATTCATCCGAAAGCTTCCAATGGACACCGTTTCATTTTGGTCTCCATAGACTACTTCACTAAATGGGTAGAGGCAGCGTCTTACGCCAACATCACAAGGACTACAATATGTAAGTTCTTAAAGAAGGAGATTATTTGTCGATACGGATTGCCAGAAAGGGTCATCACCGACAACGCTTCCAATCTGAATAACAAAATGATGACGGACGTGTGCACTCAATTCAAGATAACACACCATAATTCCACAGTCTACCGCCCTAAAATGAATGGAGCAGTGGAAGCAGCAAACAAGAACATAAAGAAGATCATAGCGAAGACTACAAATACCTACAGGGATTGGCATGAGAAGTTGTCTTTTGCCCTTTTCGCCTATAGGACGTCCATTCGCACATCAACGGGGGCAACACCCTACTCCTTGGTGTATGGTACCGAAGCAGTACTCCCAATCGAGGTAGAGATCCCGTCTCTCTGGGTCTTAACCGAAGTAAAATTGGAAGAAGCCGAATGGATGCAGGCCAGATACGACCAGCTAAATCTCATTGATGAAAAGAGACTAAAGGCCATTTGTCATGGTCAGATGTACCAAAAGCGGATGGTGCAGACATACAACAAAAAAGTGCGCCCAAGAGAATTCAAAGAAGGGGATCTGGTGCTCAAAAAAATCCTCACGATCCAGAAAGATGCTCGAGGAAAGTGGATGCCCAACTGGGAAGGACCGTACGTCGTAAAAAAGGCCTTATTAGGAGGAGCCCTAATCCTAACAGAAATGGATGGAGACGAGCTGAAAAACCCTGTAAATTCGGATGCCGTTAAGAAATATTATCTTTGAAAAAAATGAAAAAAAAGAACAAAAATGGAGAGCTCAGGGCGAAAACCCGAAACTGGGCGTCTTGAAGCAAAAGGAGGACCCGAGTTGAAAACCCGTAAAGGGCGGCTCGAGTAAATTGAAAATTTGAATATCTGAAGAGAAGGGTATCCCCATGAACATCATGAAGATGATGCTTCAGGCAAAAAAATTCTACGCCGGTCGACAGGATCATGTATCATTCATATCGAAGATAATGAGGGATCTTGTATTTCATACTTAACTTTTCTTCTTTCTCATGTGTGTCATACCCTTTTTTAAGATATCCTAAGCCCTTAATCATAATAAAATCGTGTTTTTGAGCATCCATTCCATGTCTTCTTGTTAATTTCAGTCAAATAAGTTAACATAGGCTTATAGTGAAACAAGAGATTTCAGAGCATTACTGTGATTTAACTTTAAAAATGCAGGTGATCAAAGAAAACGATGTTAACTCTGTCTTCTAGTTCCCTACATAATGGCTGTTGATAGGGAAGGCGGAAAGCTTCAAACAACCGGATAGGATGACCAATGGCGTACGTCCTGTCTATTCAAGGAAGGCATGCGAGATAACAAGTGAGATCTCTTGGGTGAAAACCCAGAAGGGCACCCCTAAAAAAACACAAAAAAAACTCTCTCTAAAAGTGAAAACCCGAAAGGGCACTTTAGAATTCCAAGTCGTAAGTGGAGAAAAAAAAGGATGGAATGGTTGAACCTGACAGTGAAGTGGGGTATCGACGCCCGTGAGAAAGGAGAAAGTGAACATCAAGATCGAATAAGGACCAAAACAAACCCACCAAGATATTGACACTCATGCATCATGAATAGTCAGACATTACTAGGATTAAGAGCATGTCAATTCATTTGTCATAGCATTTTGTTTTTATCTCAGACAGGTATCTGCAGATTCAAAGAGACATCGATGGCCATCATGATGTGAATCCCAAATGAGAAGACAGTGTTTTCACATACAAAAGGCATATGTTTCCAAGCTCCAGAGAGAGGTTCTATATAGGAAGAATCCTCCGCTCCGAGGCTTCAGAAGCTGAAAGTTCTATATAGGAAGGACTGACAGCTACAGGGTGAAGACTAGCAGTTTTATATAGGAAGGACTCCCAGTCGAAGGAATTCACCCATGACACACAAGATTATATAGGAAATCCTGCTGTGTCGAAAGCGAAGAGTTCTATATAGGAATAATCCTCCGCTCCGAGGCTTCAGAAGCTGAAAGTTCTATATAGGAAGGACTGACGGCTCCAGGGTGAAGACTAGCAGTTCTATATAGGAAGGACTCCCAGTCGAAGGAATTCACCCATGACATACAAGATTATATAGGAAATCCTGCTGTGTCGAAAGCGAAGAGTTCTATATAGGAAGAATCCTCCGCTCCGAGGCTTCAGAAGCTGAAAGTTCTATATAGGAATGACTGACAGCTCATGGGTGAAGACTAGCAGTTCTATATAGGAAGGACTCCCAGTCGAAGGAATTCACCCATGACACACAAGATTATATAGGAAATCCTGCTTGGTCGAAAGCGAAGAGTTCTATATAGGAAGGGCTCTGAGCTTCAATGTCTTAGAGTAAAAGATTCTATATAGGAAGAATCCGTAGCTCCAAGATTTCAAACGCCGAAAAGTTCTATATAGGAAGGACCGACGGCTCCAAGGTGAAGACTCGCAGTTCTATATAGGAAGAACTCTCAGTCGAAGGAATTCACCTATGACACACAAGGTTATATAGGAAACATGTTGTGTCGAAAGCGAAGAGTCTTATATAAGAAAGGCTCCGAGCTTCACTGTCTTAGAGTGAAAGGTTCTATATAGGAAGAACCTGTAGCTCTAAGATTTCAGACGCCAAAAGTTCTATATAGGAAGGACTGACGGCTCCAGGGTTTGAAGACTAGCAGTTCTATAGAGGAGGAACTCCCAGTCGGAAGAATCCATCAGCGGCGCAAAAGGTTTTATATAGGAGAAACCAGCGTTGAAAGCGAAGAGTTCTATATAGGAAGGACTCCAAGCTTTTCTGTCTCGAAGTGAAAAGTTCTATATAGGAGGGACTCATAACTCGAGGCTTCAGAGCGAAGGGTTCTATATAGGAAGAGCCTGTAGCTCCAAGATCGGAAGGTGACGAAGCTCTATATAGGAAGATCTTACGAGCCTGAAGATTCAGCTAAGGAAGAGCGGAGATGTCCAAAAGAACACGTTTTTCCAAAACTACAAACAGGGAAGTCTGATAAAAATGAGTGCTTATGAATCTTTGCTTTGTTTCCCATTCCATGAGAACAAGCAAAGAGGGGCAACTGTAATCACTCATTTTTACCTATAAATACATATTAGTGTTGCATGTATACATATTATATTATATGTTTATTATTTGCATGAGTGTTACTAATATATATATAAGGTGTGGTGTGTGCATGTATATTATAAGCTATGTATGTATACATATTAATGGTGTATGTGTGTCGCGTATGCATCTATATTTAGTACGGGCGTATTTGTTTAATGTGTATAGATGTTATGTTAATTATGTGTGTGATTATATATGTATGAATACTGGTATGTTATAATTAATGTTTGTATAGGTATATACGTATGTATGTGTATTGCTGTTATAATTATACTATTACTACTATTATTGGGCTAATATATAAAATGAAATCCAAAAAAATATATATTAAACCAAATAAATAAATTACAGTCCAAGTCCAATTACAAATATTATTACAAGGCCCGGTTGGCCCAAACCCAAACCCTATCTAATTACAATTATTGTGAGTGCAGATGACTGTGGGCCGTTGGATCAAGATCTGATCCAACGGCCACGATCCAACCAATGAACAAAATATCTGCCAGCCGCGTGCACTACACGTCTGGACCGTTCGAGTGCCACGCGCGCGTGCAGTCCACGCGCGGACGCTTTGATATCCCACGCGTGCGTGAGCCCCACGCGCTCTGACCCCTCGACTGCTGAGCTCCACGTGGCACGATCTGGAGCCGTTTCACCAAATCGAGGCTTCATCTGGGCCGTTCATCCTTCAAGCCATCTCGACCGTTAGATCAGATCTGATCTAACGGCCGAGAACACGTCTGGCTGCAGGCAGAACCCCCACACCGCCACCATGCTGCACCATGCCAATCTTCAACCACCGCGTTTAGAACATGTCAAAAATAGCAAGAAAAGAAATGTCAGTCCAGATCTGAAAAAAGCAAATAATATGCAACTTGTACCAAAACCAAATACAGGCATATATATGTACGAAACAAATATTTTGAAAAAGGACAGAGAGTTGTAATCGAAAGGAACAAAGTTGTAACCAGTCAAGTTATAATCAAAAGAAAAAGTCCAGTGGTAAATATTCGTTTCCCCTTTTTTTATTTTTTTGTATGCATACACAAAAGAGAGGTAAAAAAAAGAAAAAGTTAAAAGTCTTACCGTCGCCGTCTGTGGGTCTCCCCTCACCAGTGACAAGCCTTTTCGGCTTCCCCAAGCCAGATATGGTGAACTGAAAGGAGTGGGAGACCCCTTGGAGTTTCGTTTTGGGTTTAAAAAAATGGGTTTTTCGTTTCGTATTTCCTAGATCTAGGATAGATGGAGGCTTTTCCTCTGAATCCAACCTCGGATTCGTGTCGATGGTGAGATGGGGGTTATTTTGGTGTGATTTTGAGGCTTGCCGGCGCCGGTTAGCGGCGGCCGGCGGCGAAGAATACAGCGGCCGGGCGCCGGATTCTGGGTTTTATAGAGAGAGTTGAGAGAAAACGAAGAACAAAAGGTTATTATAAATCTGAAAAATGAAACAAAATGGGGGGAAATTGGTTTCGGCCTAAAAGAGGGGTTTTTATAGTTGTTATTATTTTGCGAAATGGTTAAATTACATACTAAATCCCCCCGCGTTTCCAATATTTTCACTTCTGTCTCGCCGCATGGTATATTTACAACTCTGGTCCCCCTTGTATTTCAAAATCTTGCAATCCAATCCCTAAATTACACCGAATCAGTTTTCAAATGGTAAAATTACCCCTTTAACCATCCCCGTTTTTGAACTTTTCATTTTCGGTCCGCCCCCTTGGTCCAATTACTGTTTTGATCCTTTTAGGTTCTGTTTATTTCGCATTTTCGTCCTTAAATTACATATTATTGTTCTTTAATTTACGCCACCGACTTTTATTTTTTTTCATTTCATCCTGTTTCCATGTAAATATTCATGTTCGTATTATAATCGTATATGTTAATGTAGTCTTTTGTCTTATTTTATATCCTCGTATATGTCATGTATTTTTATATTTACATGTATATGTGTATTAAGTTTATGATAATTATGTATCTTTTTGTTCGGTTATTCATATTAAGCATGTTATGTTCTAGTTGATTAAATACATGGTATATTTTGTATTTTTGTATGTGTGTATGTTCTCTTTTTTTTAGGGTTACATGTTAGTATATTTACCTTTTTTTATGTATAATATATTGTCCCATATATGTTGAGATATGTTTTATTACTAGTATGTATGTCTTCTTGAAATATATGTTCGTCTACACACGTATTTATTCTTGTCTTGTTATTGTGACATGTTAAATTTGCTTTTATTTACTGTTAAGCTTGCTATGTATATGTGTGTTTTAATTACATATTTTATTTATGTTAGATTAGTATTACATTATGTGAACATTTACTTGTCTTTAAATTATCTGCCATGCTTTATATTTTTGCCACTAAGATTGCATATCGAGATATAAATTGTTAATGTGGTGCCCTTTTATCTGAGCGTAAACGGGGCCAGTATCAGGCGTAGTGATAGTGGTTGGGCGTTTATTCTCGGATAACGGGCCCTTAAAATTTATTCGCAATTATGACCGAATTTTAAAATAATCGTCACTTTAATCCGAAAAATCCAATATTAATAAAGCGGTAATTATTAAAGTATCAATTTTGGGCGGTGTGGGGGTGCTAATCCTTCCCCATCCGTAACCGACTCCCGAACCCAACATTTTTTAAATCTCTGGTTTTATGGTGTCTGGCCTACCTAAGTGGCCGGTGGCGACTCCATTTTTTAAAATGCGGTTTTTTTAAAACCCCACGGAATAAATATTTTATATCCAAAAGAATCACAAACATCTTTCAAACACCATTCGAAAACCCTCGTTTTTTTAGCGATAAAAAAAAGACATCGCTACAAATATTACAAATCTTTAAAATTTATATGAATAATCTTTAAAAAATTTAAAAATATAATACGAGTATTTATATAATTTTATTAAAAATAAAAAAATGTTTAACTTTGCAGGTCGCTCCTAATTCGGAGAACTGGGATGATATTAGGTTAGGTTCGTAATAGGCCGAGTCTGTAACAGGTCAGGTCAAATCAGATATCGGGTCATTTTAAGTCGGGTTATATCATATATTTGTCAGGTTAATTTTGGTTTCGAGTTCATATTAGGCCGGGTTCGATTATCACAATATCGAGTTTAATTCGGGTTCGGGTCGTTTTTAGGTCGAGTACAGGTCAGGTTCGGATCCAAAATCATCATGTCCAACTCGGGTTCATATCGTTCTTAGGTCGAGTTCGGATCCAAAATAACCAAGTTCAACTCAGGTTCGGATTAACATTAGATAAAACTTGATTGAATTCGGGTCATCATCACCTCGGATTACAACCAATTCAGACTAGGGTTTATTTCAGTCGGATTTCCAAAGTGGGGTTAGTTTTTACACCCCTAATGTTGGGTGGACAAAGAAACTGAAATACGAGGCGGAGAAATCTGATCCGAAGCTAAATAATAGAGCCCATCTTTAATGCATCTACGGCAGAGTGGTCCTTAAATCACAAGGAAGATTTAGGGGGCAAAAATTAAGAGAGATCATTTTTGTTGGACCGACAAATAACAAATTTGTATTATATTTTGAAACATAAAAATATTTTCTAACAAAAGATTTCGAGAATCGAAAGGAATATTATTAGGACCACTAGCGAAGTCAGGTTATAGATTGGAGAGTCAATTGATATTCAATTTTTTATAAAACTTTTTTTATACATAAATTGTATATAAAATATTTAAAAGAATATTTTTATCATTTTTTAAAATTATAATATTGTAATTTAAATTTTCTAACTCTACTGTGAATTAAACCGGATATGAATGATGGCTAAGCTTTTAACCAATGCATACAATTTTTGTTACTGCACAATATAAAAAATGGGTGCTTGATTTACAGATTTCCCCTTTAAATTCCCTTGCAATTAGTATCAAACAAAGCATTCAATCTCAAGGAAGATTCCTTGTTTAAGTCCATTTGTTTACAATCGATCGAAAATTTTCATCGAATCGAGCTCGTGGTATTCCCAGTTCCGACAACATCGGCACATCAAATCTTCCCAAGCTTTGTTGGCGGTTCAGGTCAATCATGCAAAACCAAGATTGAATGTTTATTTTAACTTTTAAGAACTATGATAAGATATGGAACTATTGCTTGGTTTGGGGTGTAACATACCTTCTTCAATGGCAACTTGTTTGAACTGCGTGGTGAGGCTTGAGCTGGTTTCAGTATCTCGAACGAGCACATAAGACCTTCGTCGACACTCAAAAAAGCACCCGCGTTGTCGAATTCCCCACCGTAGTTCGGAGCTGAAAATATTGTCACTAATCTCCGTTTAGCGAAGAATTCGTATCCATCCTCCACAACCTGCAACTCAAAGCTTAGAAAAAAGCTCCATTGTATGTGCAAACAAGCACAATTAACTCGTACGAGAAGGTAAGCTTACTTGATGACCACGGCATATGAGATCAAGGTCATTCTTTTTCAAAAACTCGACAACTACGTCAGGTCCAAAAGTAGACGAGATTCCTCGATCACTATCAGCCCAACCCTGGAGCTTGGGATCGGGATCCGACCAAAGTAGATCGCAGATAAGACCATTATCTGGAATTTCAGCCGGCCTTTGAATTTGGCTTATTTGATCCAAACTTTTCAACTCCGGAGATAACCCTCCATGCATACAAAGTATCTTGTCGTCGATGAGTGCGGCCACGGGCAAAGCGTTGAAGCAATCCGTGAATACTCTCCAAAGCCTAACGTTAAACCTTCTTTTACACTCGTCATAAAACCCGTAAATTCTATTGATCTTTGCATCTTCATGGTTTCCCCTTAAGAGAAAGATCTTGTCTGGGTACCTTATCTTGTAGGCCAAAAGCAAACAAATCGTCTCCAAACTTTGCTTGCCTCTATCAACATAATCCCCTAGGAACAAGTAGTTTGAAGCTGGAGGGTACCCTCCATATTCGAATAGCCTCAAGAGATCTTGGTATTGCCCATGTATATCACCTGCAGATGACTTCTGGTGTGAGAATTCATCTCAAATGCATATTGATAAGGCCTAGTTCGGCATTGCTACCGTGCTGAAAAACGTGGTTGAAATGTGCTTTTAAAAAGATTTCGGTTTCTGGTTTGGTTTCGAAAAGCGAAAAAAACCCATTGTTTAACATTGCTTATTGGACGATCAAAAGCAATGCTAAACATGCAGTAAGGCTTGTTATCCAAAAACCAACCTATATACTTAAAAACATACAATCATCCCATTCAAACAGCCTATACGATTAAAAACTTACAATCATTTGAACAAGTAAATGAAAAGGGTTAGTATACAATTTGATACCGAATTTGACTTCAATGTTCAATTTGGTATCTAGATTCTAGACCTAATAGCCTGATGAATATTTGACATATGTGCTCTAAGTAAATAAACATAGGTACTTAATTGGGACAAAGTAAAAACTCATTTACCAAATAAAACATTGAAGCCAAACTCAACTGGGACATAAAAACTCAGTACCAAGTAGAATATTGAAGCTAAACCTAAATGGCATATTAACCCAAATCAAAATGAATTACTGCAGTAGTCAATAATGCTCATGTTGTCTCCACCTTGTGTGGATTCGAATCTCGGCAGTTATCTTGGGAATGTAATATCTCTTCATTTCATAAAAAAATGAATTACTGCAGTTATCCAAGAACCGGATAATTGTCATTCCCAGGATTTTTCAAAACAACTTACTTAGAAACAAGCCATATATCCAAACGAACTTATCACACAGATAATCTGATTTTTTTTTTGGTTTCGTAAGGTATCCAATGACTAATAATTGGTGTTTAGACACAAAAGGTAGACACTGATCATGAAATCTAAAGCTGTTTCATTTTTAACACGAGAATCGAATCCTAGACCACTGTTTAAACCAATAGAAACACCTAGGCACATAGGCCATACCCCCATATTAATTGTTCTGCAATTTCTCAGATTCTAATAAGAACAGTAATCCCAGATTAAAAAAACTTGATACCATCAAAATCCCACCAAGAAAAACCAATCATCAACAATCATACATACATACATACATAGAAAGGGCCAAGGGGAGAAGAAAACTGACCACAGATTCTGATGGGAGCATGAATCCGAAGAAGAGTAGGCTGAGAAAGGAAGATTTGGCGAGAAATAATACAGAGCTGACGAATCTCTCCTTCAGAAAGCTGAACCTGTTTGCTCCCTTTACCTCCCAATAACCTTCTTATTATATCATCCAATACTCCTTTATCCATCATCCTTTCCATCGACATCATCATCATCTTTTACCACGCAAAAACCCTTCCCAGAAATACAGATAATCCAACTCAATTCCCTTTAAAAAAAGATTAAAACTTTGAATAAAAACAGAAAAAAAAAGATTTATGCAGGTAGAAAGGATTCAAAAGAACCAACCTTTACAATAAAGGAGATATTTTTAGATTAATCCATGGGTTTCGGCTGTCATTTTCTTCAATGAATCTTCTATCTTTCTGATATTTATATTTCTGTTCGTGTTTATCTCTTTTGTTTTTTTATGCTAACAGACAAGAAAAGGTTCAAACATCACCAATAGTTTGAAACCTTCAAAACAAAAAAGTGGGTTTTTAAAAACACACAACTGGATAATAAAAACAGAGTCTTGGGGGGTTCAAATTCAAGCACTGCTGCTTTGAATGTCAATAAAAACATGTAATAAAACCGCGTTTTTTGAAGGGTTCGTTCATGTGTAGTTGTTTATACGTGTGCAGGGATGTATTTTGGGAGTGGGACTCCATTTCTTTCTGTATATTTGGATTTGGGGGGGGGGGGGGGGGGGTTGATTGTTTATTACGGTTGACCAACAAAAAAGGAGCAGAACAGAACATGTGTTGCCAATGGAATTCTGCCATGTCCAAAGGGTAAAATGCATAAATGGGCTCCAACTACATACTACTGTTGTTCTAAATCATTCTTCTAGATGAAATTAGGTGTCGTGAATATTAAAAAAAGTATTATTTTTCTTAGCTGTCAGGTGCTCAGGTGTTGTTATAAAATTAAAGTAAAAATCATTGTAAGTCTATGTTTGATCCATTTTACAAGTTATTGGCCATTGAAATCTTCTCCTTTGGGGATAATGAATTATATCTTTGCTTATATTGTTTAAAACCTATGCTTAACTTTTAAATCGTCTAAATAAAAAAGAAAATATTGTCATATTTAATAAATCTGAGTTCAAGCAGCTTATCTATAAAGTATGAGCATTAATAAATAATTAAGAAAAAAAACAATACTACCATAAAATAACATTCTATTTTAAAAAATAAAGAATAAATTAATTTTTTAACGCCTTTAAAGTATTAATATCGGATAAACAATAGTTTAGACAGTTTTGGATTTATTGTTTACAAAATAATTCTCTTAAATTTTATTGTCACTTTATTTTTTAACATGTCCGATTCAAATTATTCATGTGGACTAGATGCACATGCGCTTACAATTTGATTCATGTGCTTTAGATATGCTTCATCTCAAGTCCATACGAGATTCAACACTTATTTTGCTATTAGACAGATGAGGAGACCCGATTATATAATAATGATATTTTACGTACTTTAAATAAACCGATTCAACATTAAAAATAAATTAAAATTTTAATAGTTTGAAAAGTGTGGTGCAATTAGCACCTCCTGAAACGAAAAGTAACCTATATTAATAGTTATTTAGATAAAAACACATGGTCTCTTTCACCGGTGGATTTAGGCAATCACCGAAAGCTGATTCCATTCCAATATAAAACTCATAGTCTTTCAAGGACAACATTCCACTGTAAATAATAGACATTTGATGTTGAAACAATGGAAGAAAGAATGACCGAAACGGCGGTGTTTTATAGATTACAAGATATTAGTCAAAGATGTGCAGGCAAAGTTCTCAATGGTGGTCCCTAATATCTGATATATACTGCCAACAGCATAAGGAGCAGTGGTTAAGGCTTCTTGTTCGAATTCTAAATCCGAAGGATTCTAATATAACTACATGAATGCCGAATGAGATGAACTTTCTTTTACATTTCCGATAAGGTGTCATGCATAATGTTGAAACAACAGAGTTCTCGAAACGCTCCGATAACGATGTGAATAGCTAGATGTTGTGAGCAAGAGACTAATATATGGCCACAAAGTCATACATGTTGCCTTGCTAGTAAGGTTACCAATCGAGTTGCTTTCCCCTTTCAACAAGAGGGAATAGAGAAAAAAAAAAGACAAAGGATCTGTCAAAGATGAAGAAGACAGAATATACTTTTAATTTTCTACTCAGAATCATTCGCTAATCACGGGATAAGTAATGGTCCTTCCGATCCCGAATTTTCGAAAAGGAAAGACAGACTAGAACCATAACCTAATACTTGGTCAATACAGAAACTACCACAGAACAACTAGTTCCAAACCCCCTTTTTATGACTTTAATATGTATGTATGTATTACAACATACTGCAGCCTGAATTGTCCAAAGAGCCCAGTCATTGTTGCACCAGCAGTGGAATTATCATTAATCTTATTCCAGATGTATTAACACGGTCGCAATGCATTCTAATGCTAAAAACGAAGAACATGTAGAAATGTGTGTCCATATCAAGCTCTCAACTAATGCAAAAGACATTGGCTAATCCTACAGAACAACTGGTTCCACACTCCATTTTATGACTTTAATATGTATGTATTACTGCATAGTGCAGCCTGCATTGTCCAAAGAGATCAATCATTGCTGCACCAGCAATACAATTATCATGAATCTCGTTCCGGATGTACTAACACGGTCGCATCGCATCCTAATGCTAAAAACAAAGAACATGTAGAAACTTGTGTCCATATCAAGCTTTCAACTAATGCAAAAGACATTGGCTAATCCCAAACTAAAATTATGAACAGATAGTTCAAGGTTCTGGCAAAAAGCATGCATCATCTACATTTCAACCATATCACAAACTGATCAAAAGACAAAGTAATTTCAATGTATCCAACCAACAATTCTACCAAATTAGCCAAATAAACACAATCCAATTCCATTGACCTACATTGAAACTCAACAAAGACTCCATTTACAAATCAAGAGAATTCAATGGTACAAATTCCCTCTAAAAAGAAGAAACAAGAGGGTTTTCCCCAAATTTCCTTACTTGTTCCTGCAGATAAATAACACCATTGCAATTCACTCCACATCCACATTGGGGACATTCTTCAAAATTATCAACCGGGAAACCAGCAGCAGCAATCCCTACAGAAAACTCAAGATCATTCCCTCTCCTCGAGACCTCAACGATGTTAACCCACATGAACCAGAGCTTCACACTAACACCTTCCAAGCTTGAAATCTTGCCCTTTGACAAATACCCTTTGATGGTATTCCTGTATTTCAATCGGTAAGACCCTTCGAGAGAGAAACTACAACCACCATTGAAATAAGCTGAGAATTTTCCCGATGATGGGTCGAAATCGTAGCCGATCACGCCTTTTGGAAGAAGGCCGATGGGAAAGTCGAAGTCTTTGAGGACTTCGTAAGCTGTTGGGTTATTGTTTTCATGGCCGATTGTTTGTATGAACAAAGATTGTGATGTGAGGAGGAAAAGGACGATTAAATTTGATGAAAAGTTGAATCTTTGGATTATGAAAGAACCCATTTTTCTCTGATTCTCTTTCTCTCTGCTTTTTTCCCTTATTATTACAATATTAAGCGGTGTTTTTTTTTTTTTTGGAATTAGATTGCCATGAAATTGTCGAAATCAAATGTTTCCTTCAACAGCAAGATAACCGGGATCTATTGTTATATAGGAGTACTTTTGGGGGGCATTGTACTTGTATACTATTACTATATAGAAGTATAAAGCATTATACTTGCTTGAATATGTTCGATTATTAAAATGTAACAACTAAAATGTAACAACGATAGCATTTTTTTTTGTTTCTTTGGTCGGTGATCAACAACTAATTTTAAAATTAACTGTCGTTTATCAAAATTTATTATATTTTTTTATAAGTTTTAATAAAAAATTATGTTCTTGTGGCATGTATTTTCTTTGTTTTTATAACACGTTTTATTTTTATTTTTTTGTAGTTCGCTTTATTTATCGTTTTGGCATGATTTTAGCATACCTTAGCGGTCGTTTGGTGCTCGTATAAAGATTTCCACGACGCTAATTTCTGATTATGATTCTATCGATGGTCATGAAAAAATAAATCTCCACTCGGCTGATGGTTGTTTGCCCATGTAATCAGACCTGCGTAGCGGAGCAATCTGTCTAATAGTTTAGTTTGTTCACCACTCATTTTCATCTTCTAAAGCGTCTCGTTTGGATAGAGACAAGAAGATGCATGAAGGTTTCTAAATTTTAACGGTATGCTAATCTCTATAAAAGTATTTACTTTTCTTTGCGCATTTGAATTTTTGTATGAGATTTTGGTGGATTAATCCTCATTATTCTTCTTTTCGGATGCGTTCTATTTATGATATCTCTCATAATTTTTAATAAAAATTCAGTTGTTATTGTCAAAAAAATATAACATTCCAATTTTATAGAAGTTTATCAATTGTGTTATTGAAATATAACATTTTAAAAAATATTAATTAAAATGTTATATTCTAAAGATTATTTTTTCTTTAAAAATATCAAAAGTACCAGTCAAGTTTTTGCTTACGTAACGCTAACATATAGAAAGACCTGACTAATGAAACACGTATTTGATGGGTTTTAAACGAAACATAAACAAGCCAACACCATTAAGGACCAAATAAAGTAAAAAAAAAGTTATTAAAAAAAAGAAATTCAAACGAATTTTGTCTAAATATATATTAACATGTACAATATGTGTCAAAGACCAGCGGAGCAAGAGCCAAACAACAATAGCAATGCATATATATCAATCTTAACTTCAATCACTCAGTCAATGTAGGTTTAAAATGTTATATTTAAAAGGATGAAAAACCTAATACCTAACCAATATGATATTTATACCGAATAAACACATTAGCAGTATTATTTGAGATTCTCTGTAGTCACCAGTCCCTCCTTTCTTAAAAATAAAAACCCCTAGATTTAAACTTTTGTCGGCGGTCAACTGCTGATTTCAAGCAGCTAGCTACCCTCCATTTCCTTCAACCCTTTGTTGACTCTTTTTTCCTTTTTCTTTGATTTTGCTCCTCTACTTCTCTCTAACGTTCTCGATGAATTCTGTTGTTTTCGGTCGTCATAGTGCAAGCTTGGGTCTCATTTTTGGAAGAAGGATGATCGGTCCGCTCTGTCGGCTCAGAATGAGAAAAATTGAGTGGAGAGATTCGATTTTTTCCGGTCCTTTCCTTCTGTGTCTTCATTTTTGTTGGTTCTGTTCTCCATTGTTGATTTTGCAGGGTTATGGATGTCGATGTCGGTGGCGGTGGTGACTTTAGCAACTCTTCCTTTCGATGTTCTCTTTGCATGTGGCATTTGGTTTCTGCTGTTGTGTCGGGTTCTCTTTTGAAGAGGTCTTTTTATTTGAATGGTGCCTCCTCCGCCGTCCTAGTCAACCCGGCCCTTGAATTTTTTATCGGTGTCACCGGTACTCATCGCCAAGCTGTTGTATGCCTTTTGTGGGTGCTAAAATTTGGCCTTTTTTTCTCTCTTGATGGCCACGACAATCTGTTTTTCCTCCCTCCGCTTGATCGCGTGATGTCTTCTATCTTTGATTCTATGTTCTGAGTTTACCTGGTGCCCTAATTTGTATTGTTTCGGATGTTTGTTCTTCGCTTTTAAAGTCAGGTTTATATGAAGTTTCTCTTTCAATGAAGAATTTTCATATTTGGTAAAAAAATAATATGATATTTACGAATTACGTACGAGATCTCACATTGAATAAACATTTTTAAGTAATTAAATATAAATTTTCAACCTAATCTATTCAAATAAAATATTTGACACTTCAGTAGATCTAAACCGACAAAACTCAATAAATAAAAACTGATAGTAAAAGCACGACCTTGTAGAGTTATTGCATAATCTAACTCACTTAACACATGCAGAGACAGATCTAAACCGACATTATTTTGAAAATGTTCGAACAATCTGAGCTCCCCATTGTTTTTCCTCCTTCCCTATGGAGCAGAAGCAGACATGAGGCTCTCATGTTGCCTTCCATCATCACATGTTGTCTTAGATTGTTTAGGTTTCCAATATATTGCATAAAGCACCATCTGAGCAGTTCCAAGAACAAACCCACTCCCATTTGGTATCTGTAAGGAAAAAACATTCCACTCAAAACGATGAGTTAAAGAAGATGAAATGAATGGAGGGTGGGTGGGTGGGAACTCACTCCAATAAACCAGTCATGAGTGAGTACTGCATAAACAGTCCAGGTTAATCCATTCACGAAGAGGATGAAAGAGAGGAGAAACGGCATGTACTTCACACTCTTTGTTCTCACTACTGTTTTCTGCATTTCACTCCCAATAGATTTAGTTGAAAAATCAAGGGTTAGAGTTTAAATTATAAATATGTTCGGTATCGAGTATAATTAGATTGTTTGATAAATGTAAATTTCAAAGCGAAAGTAAACTAAAAAAAAGTGTTAGAAAATATTACTATCCATTTAGTGTAATTTAGGACAAAAATCTTTTTAGTGTACTTTTTTGTGCTCAACGTTAAAAAATTAAATCATAAGTTTTAATCTTAAATTTTAAATTCTACTCTTTACACCTTAAAAATACACACTACACCAATTATTTTAAATCCTAAACATAAGCACTAATTTTGGACCTTAAACCTAATTTTTTAATGATTGAGCATAAATAAGAGTACCGAAAGGGGTAGAAAACTTATACTCTATAGTTTTTCATTGAAAAATATTAAAATATGTTTAATTTTAAATTATAGAACATGCTAAAAATATTTTAATTTTCAATGAATTAAAAAAAAATTAACGGTTTCTCAAACAGATCCTCAATACAAGAGCATGTGAGTAGTAAACGTTGTGTCCAATCTTTAAATTATTATTTTTAGTTATTTTATTTAAGGATTACATAAAAGTATGAAAAAGTATAAAATATTATTATAATAATATAACTTTGTTTAATCTATGCATGCAAATATAAGTTAAGGCTCAATTAAGAGCTAGATTAAATACAAGATTTTTTTTGAAAAAACTCCCGTTCAATGTATACAAAACCATGTACCCTAAAAACCCTAAACCCTAAACCACGAAACCTACACCCTAAACACTAAATCACAAACCCTAACCATAAACTAAAACACTAAATCATAAATACTAAACCTTAAACCCTAAACCAAAATCTATGCTTGTATTTAATTCAAGCTCTTAAACGACCCTTAATCTAAGCTTGTATGCATATGCTAGATAAAGCCTAATAATATTTATCATCATTGAAATAATGATATTTTAATTTTTTTCTCAACTAAATGACAAATTAACTTATGACACCAAATCAATTAAAGACTTTATACATAATATAAATATTCACATAGATGTAATTTACGTAACATAAAAGATAAATAAATAATATTATAATATAAACATTAGAGGAATAAGATGTTTAAATTTAAATTTTTAATAAAAGAAATTTTATATAAAATTATTAAATTAAAAATAATATATTTTAAAAAATGATCGTGGATCAACCATCTGAAAATACGGATAAATTTAAACATAGTATGAGGTTTATGGATCAAATTGAACTTAGTTACTTGGATAAGCATGTGGCATAGTACACATAAATGTGCCTCAACACAATTATACACAATTAAACAACTCCTAATGTAATGCTAGATCTTATTCAACATTAGATTGTCTAAGATTAACATTGAATCACTGCATGAAAAAGATATTTTTTTGGATTAAATAGAGATATTTACATTTTTTAAATTTTTGTCGAGATTCAAATTCATACAAGATAGAGCAACATAAATATAATTGGTTACTTGATCAATTAGTGAATCTCTGATGACAAAGATATTTTGATGTAAAAGAAAAGAGTTAGCCAGTTACCATGATAGAAAGAGGTGACCCATAGGTTGCAACACTGAAAAGCAGAGACAAGAACCCTGAAACATTGATCTGCATTTCTCTATTACACGACATCTTAGTAACCAAGATGGCTCCGATCGGGAACACAACATCCAACATCACGAAAAGTATCGCAGTTATTGTCTGAAATTTTCACCAAATCCAAACAAACACAACTGTCATAATCAGAAAACAAAATGTTAACATCAGAATCTATGATCAATGAGAATTACTGCAACTTACTCTCATTCTAGGAGGTGCAAAGATGAGGAATATGGCCACATATATAAGCTCAAGGACCGAACCAAAGCCATTAATGGTGGCCACAAGTATACTGTTAGGCTTCACAACTCCATAATAAACCCACATGTATCCGTTCAGTAGCTTGAGACGTACGGAAGACAATCGAATTCCTCTGTCGATCGACGTTGCACGATGTACCAGAACGTTTTCCTGGAGAATCACATTAAAACGATTCATGAACGTGCATGAAAGAACGGAACCGGAAAAGAAAAGAGAGAGAGTAAAAGAACTGCCTACGCCGGAGCAAGGTAAATCAGACCGGTCGTGATGTTCCCGAGCAATCCGAAGACGGTGATTAAACTAACCATGTTGAAGATGAACAATATGAACTTTGTCGACTCTTTTAGTATGAAGATGAAGTATATAATGTAGTGATTTTGATTGTGGCATATGCTGGTAAAGTATTAATGCAGAAGTTAATGACATCGACCGGTATGTCGGTTTTCTGATGTGTTTGATTGCATGCATGTATAAATGATTGACTTGGGGTAGGTGGGTAGTTAAATTTAGGGGCCATTTGTTTTGGTTGAATGAGAATCTTTAAACCATTTCTTATATTCTATATTTTTGTGTTTTGAATAAAGTAAATTTAGGGAGAAAATTAAGATCAAATATTAAGAGAATAAAAGTATATAAAGCCTTTAAATTTAAAAATTAGGAGGGATATAAACTTTATTTGATAACTATTTAAATTAAGAATGACAAAATGCTATTACAATGAAAAAATTTGAGAGGGGAAAGAGCCCTCTTTAGTCCAAACATCCATCAAATAGAAATCATCTACCCTTTTTGGTGTCTCTATGATGCCCCACATTAAAAAATAGGTTTAAGGTTTGGAGTTTAGGGTTAATGTTAGAGAATTTGAGGTATGATGTATTTTTAAAGGTATAGGGTTTAGTATTTAGAATTTAGGATTAGGGCTTAGAATTTATTTTTTTTAGTGTTTTTTAGTGTTGGGATATAGAAAGAGGCATCGAAAAGAGGCAAAAAAAATTTATCCTACATCCATCTGCCCTGAGTAAATTAGATTGAGTAGATCGCCCATAGTAGATCTCTAGTACTTGATCAAAATTGATCAATTAATAAATTAAATACATACAAGTATACCAAAAAATTATCACATGCCATTGTCAAGTAAAGCCAAACAATAAAAGTACTGAAGTTTTCTTCTTTTAAAAAGATACTCTTTCTGCTTGCTTTGTTCTCTCGCTACCTTTTCTTCTTCTTTTTTACTTAATCAACGGTGATACCAGTTTTAATATTGGTCGTCAATCGTCCATGATTTATATTTTTTATATTTGAATCTATTTATTTTATTTTTTTATTTCACTCATCTTTTTGTGTTTTTCTCTGTGACACGTTTTTCTCTACCTTTATAACATGTCTTTGCCTTATGCTCGTTTTCTTACTTTTGCAAGCGTTTGATGTTCGTTTGGTGATCCTCACGGCTTTGTTTTTGATTCGTGGTTGTCAGTTGTCATGGATAGTTTGATCTCTTTTGGATTGTTGGTCAATATAATCAGAACTGTGTAATGGATCGTCGTCTTTGGGAATAGGCGTGAAAGATGGTTGCTGATTTTGGGATTTCATCTAGTTCGTATTTTGACAACTCTCCATTCCTACAATGAATCACAAAGATTTTCTTTGATGCAAAGAAAAAGTGTCTAATATGACCTGTGCATCATTTATTTTTTAAAATCTATTATTTTTGGATGTTTTAAACCTTTGGTAGGTTAGTATCTTGTTTTGCTTTTGTTTATTTAATAAATATGCTTGTTTGATGTGTAAAAAAACTCTTTATATCAGAAAATAACGATCGAAAGCGAGTTAATTGTTTCACTCCACCTAGGTAAAATTAGGTGAAAATGCCAATAAAAAGTTGTGAAATAATGTTGGATTTTATTTAGTAAAATATGGTGATTTTTATAGTAGATAATAGTGATGATTATGATAAAATAGTTGAATGATAGTTACGACTTTTAAAGACGGACGATGGTGGAGCAAGAGGGAATCTGACCTCTAAAAATTTAAATAATTAATATTTGACCTTTTAAATTAAAAAAATATGATTATTTTAAAACTTTTAAAATTGTCGTTAAGTTTAAAATTCTTTAAATATTTTTTATTAATTTTTTTTTAAAATTTTTTAAAATTTCCCATTAGCTCTCAAAAAAAGTTTAAAATTCTAAAGTTTTCAAAAATTGTAACCAGACTTCCTCAAATTGTTTTGTTAAGATCCGCGTCTAACAATTTTTATAAAAGAGGACGACTTTGGTGACAAGGGACTAAAATGAAAAAAATAGGAGCATTAATAATACATGCATTTATTTTTTTGATTTCCTAATTTTATATTTATATAGAATTACTTAATTTATGTATGAATGATAATGCTATTTAGTTTGTAACCATACTTTTCTTCCATTTATTCCCACAATATTTACTACTCATAAGAGGATAAAAAGAATTGTAATTTAAAAGAAAGAAAAAAAGTTATGGGCATTTCATGTGTTACTTTTCGTACTTTCCATTTCAAAGTCAATTTCTAATAATAATATTTAACTGCCCTAAACTCTAATTTAAGGACCATAAATCACGCTAATTTTAAATAATTTTTAATAATAACAACAAAATTGCCAGAGCATTTTATAGCTTCATTTTTTTATTAATAAGAGGAATTTGAAATCAAGTTTTAAAATTGAAATTAAAATAATTATTATAAATACCAGTATGTGATCAATGAAATACAATCAATTTCGAACCAAAATTGACGTAATTACTTTCAGATATGTTATGAATATTTATCTATGTGGATGTCTATCACGATAAGAACTTTATCTAGGAGATTTGATTTACTTTATCAGTAGAAATATTATCTTCATTAATTAGAGTTTCATGTATTATGTACTTCTTATGCCTATAAATAGACGATTTGATAAAGGTATTGTAGACACTTGAATATTCAGAATAAATACAAATCTCTCTCTTTCTCTCATCTCATTGTTCTTTGTTCATATTATTGTTCTTCGTTATTTTATTCACAACACGTTATCAGCACGATCTCGCTTAACAATTTTGGCTTTTTGATGATTCTTGAAAAGGATTTCAATATGATATTGGTGACTACATTCACTATATATTCAACTAAGCTTAGAAATTTCGGTATGTTTTTTATTAACCATTCTTAAATTAAGGTTAGTATATTCTGATCCACTGTTAATTTGTTCGTTTTTACTTTATTCTAATATTTCGTGACTAGTTTAATCACGTTAGTACGGTTTCAGATTTTTCATGGATGGTTTATCATTCCATTGCTTGTTTAATCTAATATTCTATGATCGAACTTAAACTTCAATTTCAAGGCGCAAACCAAGTGAATTTAGTGACTTTCACAAGGTGTACACGGTACATGGCACTCATGTTTTTCAAAATCCTTTTTGGTAAGAAATTTTTTTTATCACGCATGCTTATAGTGTTCAACTTGAGGTTATATATTTATTATTTAATATTTATTTATTTGTCACATAATATTTATTTGATAAGAGTTGATGTTTTTAACCGCGTTTTGAGTTTTACATGATATGTTTAAATGGCTTGAAAAGAGACATGATATGAAGTGATTATGAGGAGTTGTCTTGGTCATTTGGTGATTATGAGGCAAGCCAAAAAATGTGTTTAGCTAAGACTATTGATCCAACTTATTTAGAAGATATATGATTTACTTTCACAAGTTAAGATACAAGCTATCTTATGTGGAGATAATGCAAAATTTATATAATCAAAATATGGATACATCAAAGATGACAAAATGAAACATATTACTCCAATTTTTTATCCATCACTATCTTCAGAAAAGTAGTATTCAATATTGAATTATTATGATTCAAAGATATTTGTGATGTTTTCATGAGGGGAGTAAATACGCATTGCACTCTTTTTCCTGGTAAAGTTTTTAATGAGGCAACATGTTATGCGTATCAAAGATGTGTACTCTTTTTCCTTTACTAAAGAAAAATTTTTCCCATTGAGTTTTTTTACTCAGTAAGGTTTTAACGAGACACATTATCTTCATAGGCATCCAAGGGGAGTGTTATGAATATTTATCTATGTGGATGTATATCATGATAAGAACTTTGTCTAGGAGATTTAATTTGCTTTATCAGTAGAAATATTATCTTCATTAATTAGAGTTTCATGTATTATGTACTTCTTATGTCTATAAATAGATGATTTGATGAAGGCATTGTACACACTTGAATATTCAGAATAATTATAAATCTCTTTCTCTCATCTCTTATTCTTTGTTCGTAGTATTTTTCTTCGTTATTTTATTCACAACAATATATCAATTATTATAAAATAGTTGTTATTTCACTCCATAACTTACTACTATTATTTTCATTTAAGTTTTCAATCAAATTTAAATATTATATTCTTTTAGGGATGATTAAGAAATCTCTTCTCTTATTTAATAAAAAAACCTAGTTGATAGATTTTCTTCCAACTCAGTTGCTTGCCTCCTTTTTCTTATTTTGTTTTAGTCGTCGTCGACGACATCAGTTTTAGTGTTGGTCGGCGATTGTCGATGTTTTATTTTTTTATGATTTTTTATTTTTGCTTTGATTTTTATTTTTTTGAACTTTTTCTAATTTTCAATAAAATTCTATGTGTTTTGGTTATCTCCTTTTCGCACATCTTGTTGCACTTGTTTTTCTCTATTTTTATGACATGTTTTCTGGATAACTTTGCGGCCGCTTGATACTCGTGTAGTGTTCCTCACGAGGTTTTTTCTGATTTGGATTTATCGGTGGCCATGGATAGTTTCATCCTTTTTTTGGTTGTTTATTGACGTAATCAGAAGTGGAGCGGATCGGCACCTTTGAAACCAACGCAAAAGGTATTTGCAATTTTCTAGTGGGATTTCATCTAGTTCATGTTTTGACAACTCTCTAGGGACTTCCTACAATGGACTTCAGAGATTTACTATGGTACAAAGAGGAAGTGTCTAATCTGACTGGAACAACCCTTCAGTGTAACACCCTAAATCTTGAATACAGAGTGCTTGAAGACCAAGGTGTCACATTGGGTCACTGGAGCAAACCAAATTTTTTAAATATTTTTAAACCGAAAAAATACATTTTTAAATATGAGAAAATATCATTAAATAATTTACATTGAACAATAATAAAATTAGTTGTTCAAAATAGGTGGAGCTCAAATACCATCGTATATCAAAATAGTTAAAATAATCAAAATGGTAACTGAGTTACAGACCTTCAAAACACAAGCAAGGCTCTAGGAATACAATGCCCACTACACATAAGGTGTTGTACTCTATGCATAGGATGCTGGAAGTACTTCATCGGTGATGCTCCACAGACACGAACAAAATCTACTAATATGAAAATGAAGATAATTTGAAAGGCTGAGCTTTACAAGCTCAGTGGTACACAACTAATCTATCATACTTCAAGTAACTCGTAAATATAAGCATGCAAATCAAATATATACATAGAAGCATGGCATGAGTATTGAATAATCAACTTGTCAAATTGTCAAACTTGTCAAATTGTCAGACTTGTTAGATTGTCAAACTTGTAAAATTGCACATGTGCTCAAATATCAGAAATTCGGATAGTCTCGTGCCACTCATGGCCGCTAGTCAAATAATATCGAGTGTCCGAAGTATTTTCTCGAGTGCTACACATGGCCGCTAATTAGTAATTTCGGGTGTCCGAAGTATTATCCCAAGCGCCACACATGTCCGCTAGTTAGATTAGAGCTCGAAGGCTATACACAAACATAACATCAAATATGTGATCACAAATATCCAATCAAACATATAATTATATATATCCAACAATGACATTCAAGTCTCATACTCGTTTCAACTTACTTAATAGAGTGTGTATTATGCTTGATCGAATATCTTAATCATTTAGACTTTATAAAATATTAAGCTTCTCAAACTTCTAATATTAATCATGGAAATATGGCATCTTGCGCTACCTTTAAAGAAAAGTATGTAACTAATAATTTACAGATTCAAATAATGTTCTGTTTGCTCTAGAAGAAACTAGACTCGATAATCTTTCCAACCATATAAATTCCACCTCCTAATTATCTGGTACGATTTATGGTGCTTTTTGAAGCCACACTCATTGTTGTTTTTGAAGATAGACCATTGTCTTGCATTCTAATATTTGCTCATTCAAAAATTAATATCTCCTAATATATAACTTGAAATCGAGCACCGTTTGTTTTAAACAAAACTATACTTTCGCACGGTTATAAAAATATAAGGTTCACTTTCTGATTTATCTTGTGAAATTTTTTGTGATTTTTCAAAGTTACTACCTAAACAGTTTTGTAAAAATTCTGCTACCAGATTTTCTGACCTTCCAACACTCAAAAATTTATATCTTCTAAAATACAAATCAAAATCGATTTCCATTTGTTCTAAACGAAACTAAACAAACTCACAGTTCTAACGATGTATACCTCACGTCTAATTATTTTCATGGAATCTATGGCGGATTTCAAACTTACTGTTCATACATAGATTCGTTTCTGGGCAGCTTTTATGACTGGAACTTTTAGCCTCATTTAATCATTCAAACATGATTTTCACCGGAATACATATAACATGCATACATTATCACACAAGCATTATATTTATGACTTTAAAAAAAAAAGCATAGGAGAGTTAGAGGGTGCCACCTTGATAGATGAACAGCAAAGCTTTTTGCCTAGCTCTCCACCACTTTCTCAATTGCTTTAGCTTTAGAACGTTCACTACCCTCTTGAACTAATTAAAAAACAGAATAATATTTATGGAAGACAAAACTATAATTTAAACTTGAAAATAATAAAAATATGAAAAAGAGACTTTAATATTTTAAATATTGTATAATTTCACATCCATTCATTTATCTTGCCATGGAAATCTTAAATTCAAACTTAAAATCACATTTTTGAAGCTTGCAAGAGTATGAAATTGATGAAACTTTTTTTTTCCTTTTCTTCTCAACTATACGTATAGTTGCTTTAAAAGGGTGAATAAAGTTAAGAATGTGGGGGGAGAAACAATGGGGAAAATGATATAAAAAAAGTAGAGAAAAGAAATAAAATATTTTTAAATTGAGAACTGGGGGACAAAATCCCATGCTCCTAGGCTACCGTCCATGCTCCTAGGCTACCGTCCATACTTTCCCAATTAATGGGAGAGTAGATTTTTTTTGGAACAATGGTTTAATTATCCTTTAGGCAATCCATCTTTTATATTCTTTGCACTAACCTCTAAACTTTTATTTTCTTACAAAAAGGTCTAAAATTCTTTCAAATTAAGCTCAACACAACTCGATCTAAAAATAATTTATTCATTACAAACTCGGGTCAACGCTCGAATATTGACTAGAGAAATTTGGGCAGTTACATTCAGTTTCCTTTTTCTTTTTGAATGTCATTTTCTTTTTTTATTATTTTTTTAATATTGTAAAATTTTTGAAAGGTTATGTTCTTGTTTTCTTTTGTTTAAAACTGTATGGTGTTAAGTTCAAAAAAATATTATATTTAAGATAAACTACACTATTTGTCTCGGTAGGGGCGGATCTAGCTCTAGGCCTTGGCCCACCCCACGCCCAAAAAATTTGTCTTTTAATATATATATATATATATATATATATATATATAAATTTTGGATAAGTGAAAAAAAAAAGGAAATGGCTCAATATAGAAATCTAGTTCAATTTTTAAGCTTTAAAAGGTAAAAATGGAAAAAGGAAAACGTGATTATTTATGATTCCATCAGGATCATCTGCAACCTTGTCTTTATCGACTAATGAGATTATTTATTATTTATTATTTTTGGCAGGAAAGAAATATGGAAGACCAATGAAAGGGATTCCAGTTCTTTTCGGGTTGATTAAATTTGATGTTAGATTGAGACTAATTAATTATTTTATTCTTGATCATGTTGATCCAATTTGTTAAATAGTTGGGGCTTGTACAGTGTTCTTTGTTTGTTAGTTTCTTTGGTGTAAGGGGTGCTTGTAACTATATTGGTTCTTGAAGAGGTTCTTTGGATGAATTAAATACCATTTATTTTAAAAAATAAGATTATTTATATTTTCATTACATTTTATAAATAATTTATAATTATTTTTTAATAAAAATAATTTAAACATATTTTTACTATTAATTACTTAAATTTTTTAAAATTGAATTTCCCAAATGTAGTTGGGGTTTTACCATAATATATAATGATGATATAATATAAAAAATCAAAATTAAGATCAAAATTAAAATTTAAAAAATCATTTTTAACGTCTTTAAAAAAATAATTTAAAGATGATAAAAATATAATATACTTCTCGATTATTTTTATTGAAACTTGCTAGAGAAGATAATATTTAAATAAGTAAATTTAGGTTCACATTTTTATGACTTACATTTTTGACAAATCAATTAAGTTATAGATAAAAGTTCAAATTATTTTAGGAAATACATCGGTCTTATTTAAATAAAGATGTAAATAATAAAAGAAAATTTAAAATTATTGGAGAATGAAATTTTAAAATTTCATAAATATATATATATATACAAGTTATGTTAGATAAATTTATACTTCTTTTTCTACTGGCCCAGTTGATGATATTTTTCTAGATTCGTCACTGAGTCTCAGAACTTTTATAGCGTTTGTAATATGATCATCAAACTTTTAAAACTTGCAATACAATCACTAAACTTTTAATTTATTTCCATTATAGTCACTACTGTCATGTTGTCAGCTGCCATTAAAAAGTCAATGTGACACAATAACTTAAAAAGAATTACTAAACTTTTAATTCGCTTTCATTATGATCATTGAACTGAATACAAATTACATCATTCCAACAAAGAGCTCAAAACACTCACTAAACAGATATTAAACCCAAGCTCCGGAGCAAAACTTATTTCATATAGTATGATAAAAATGACTAAAACACAATACAACACAAAGAAGTTAATACAACACCCATTATTTTATGTATATAGTTAAAAATGAGTGTATGTGCAAGCTTTCAATTGGAGTTCTCTAAGATAAAGTTTCTTATAAGTTGCATCACTTTCTCTGCCACCTGAGAAAAAGGATGATCAGTGAAGAACCCATGTTGTTGGCCTTCAAACTCCACAAATTCAACCTTCTTCCCCAGTTGTCTCAACTTTGTAGCATAGTCCTCAACCCTATCTCTCAGTATTTCACCGCCACCGACCACCACCGAAATCGGATCCAACGGCACCTGTGCAAGACTTGGGCTATAAGGTCCGAAAGGGTTCACCATTGGATCATCCAAGGTACTTCCCACTGGGATTGACAGCCTCCAAAACCTATGGAAAACATGGAGTTAAATTATGATAAAGTTTGATCAAATTATTGTTTTGCTCATTCTACTACCCCATAATAGTCAGAATCACATCAAAATAAAGGATTTTAGGGTTTAGAGATCATATTTAGAGTTTATAATTTAAAATTTAGGGTGAGAATTTAAGATTTTTAAGATCTAGGCTTAAAATAGGCATGTTGTATAAAATAAAATTTACACAACATGCATATCAAAAAGTTTCTCTAAAAGAAAACCCCGAACAAACATAGCAGAATGAAGCCCTTAAGCATTACAAAGTGCAAGATTAATGGTGTCTACTTTAACTTTGCTAAGATTATGCAACCTTAAAGCTTATTTCTTTGATTTTCTCCAGTAATCAGCTATGGTAACCGGAATAGTTAACTCAATTTGAGCATAACAAAAATAAAAAAAGGCTAGATTATGCTTAATTAAAGTATAGTGATTAAATCCTAAATTAGAGCATAATAAGGGACCGGAACCATAATTTAACCACAAAACTTCATGTCAACACTAACAAAATATGCTTAGTGCTGTGTAAGCATGCTGAGAGAAAAAAATCAAGGAAACCTTTCATTTTCAGTCCTCTGAGTGTGACTTTTCAAATTAGTTGCCCCCTTCACTAGTTTCAATCTGGAAATTGTGAATACACCATTCATCAACATCCTCATTTTTGTTTTTCTCAAATGTGATGCCGTTTTCATTTCTCTGTTGTTGTTCTATTCAAAAGATTCTCGTAATGTCATAATTGTTTCCACCATTGCCTGAATTTGACTAGGGAGATTATGTGGGATTGAAATGATTTTTCGAAACTAGTGATGTCTCGACTCTGTGAATTTGTCTAGAGGGCTTTCGACTGATGACGTCGACATAATTAAGTATTATCATACTTTTCCATTAATGATCTTCATGCCATGAGTTGAGATGATTCATCACCTTTTTGAAAAGATTTTCAAATACATCAATAATGTGCTAATTGTGGAGTTGGAAAGTCATGAAACACGTTGAAATATTGAAAGGTAATTTGATTTTGTGAACAGAAATCCTCACCCTTTTTTAGTGCTTTTATATATGCCCTAACACTAAAAAATAATATCTAAGGATTGGGGTTGGGATTTAGATTGTAATGTGTATGATTCAATTTTTAAGGTTTATGGTTTAAAGTTTAAAAATTAGGGTTAAGATTTAGTGTTTTAGTTTTTTAGTGTAAGACATATACAAAACACCCAAAAAGGAGCTGAGGAATCTTGTTCATGATTTTATACCCATATTTTTTCTTGAAAGAAAAGGACATGACAACTATATTCCATTCAAATCATTAAGTTTATGTTTTGGGTCAATCCCACGACAGTGAAGATGAAGAATTTGTGTAGGTAGGCTATAATTCTTGCTCATATAGGTTCGGTTTTAAATTAGACTGAAATCTTGAAACATGTTGGTTGATTCTTTGAAGTATAAAAATTGCATCATGTATGTTTTTTTTGTGGCTTAGCCGTTAATTTAGACATTAAACGATAGTTTACTTATATATGACGTGAAACATATTTGAAAAGTGCATCAAATTGTAAAACAAGTGTGTTTATAATACGCTTCATCATCAGACTGATGGAAAGACTTGATTGATATAGTATTTGATACTTTGAAGGTTCGATTGAAAAGTTTAAAGTTTTGAAGTTAATTTAGAACTCAAACCATTGTTCAAGAACATTGGTGCAATTAAGTTATGGTCCTAACCTGTCATACATCTCCAAGTTCCAAAATGCCTCACAGGGATGGTCTTGCTCGCTCTTTGTTCTCAAACTCCCACCAAAGAATGGAGACAACATCACGTACCCTCGAACCCTAATCGGTGCCAACTCCTTCGAACCAGCCTTGAACCTAACAGCCAAATGATGAGCCAGATTGCCCCCTGACGAGTCACCCAAAACAAAGACCCGGCCGAAGTCGACCCCGGTCAACCACGGGTCCATGTCCTCAACGTTCCCATGCATGGCTTGTCCCTTGAGCCACTTCAAAGCCATGTATGCATCGTTGAAGGCCGCGGGCAGTCGGTGCTCGGGGGCAAGCCGGTGATCCGGCGCAATAACGACCGCGTTAAACACGGTCGTTAGGCGAACACAAAGGTTATGAAAATGCGGGAACGTAAACGAACCGAAACAGAAACCTCCGCCATGGAAATAGAATAGAATCGGAAGGTTTGTGACGGAAGTGAAAGAGGGTTTATATAGACAGAGACGAAGGCCTTGTTTCGAGTCGAAAACGAGGTCTTTGTAAAGGACCGAGTCGTCATTGAGAAGTGGGGTGGCGCATGGGACGTCGGGGTTTCGAGAAATCGAGCCGTCGCTGTAGAGCTTGAGAAGGCCAAAGCAATCTTCAATGACATTAGGAAGAGAACACATTTCTCACCACTTTCTCGGGAAGTTTGCTGCTGTTTGGTACGATGGAAAATCTTATGAACTCGTATATGTAGAATGAACTCCTATATATAGAAAGCTGAAAGGACTAAAACAAGGATTATGCATGTAACTAGATTGGATTGTCAAAATCTGGTTTTGACCCCTCTACTATACTCAAATTAAGAATTTAGTCTTTATACTTAAATATGACATAATTTAGTCACTCTATTAGTTGGTCCAGATAATTAACATCATTAATTGTTTCGAATAAATAGCTAATGTGATTTTTTTTCTTAAAAAACATAGTACATTCCAACACATCATATTGACATGAACTTCTTGTGTTGGAAGGGGTGTTTTATAAAAAAGTTATTCGTGTAAATATTTTAACTGAAGTAGTTAATGTTTGTTAATTATTCGTGTAAACATTTTAACTGTAGTAGTTAATGTTGTTAACTATTCATGCAAAAAACGAACATATACTACTATGATATCACACAAGATACTAAAAAATAATGCATAGACTGAATTCCAAATTTGAACATAATTCCGGGACGAAAACCAAAATTTGAACAATTATGAACCAGTACGGCCAATATCGAATCAATACCGACTGCCATGGTATAATATATGGGAGGGGATATGTTCTATAATATACCGACTGCCATGAAAGCATGTAACGAAAGAAGCCAATAAGTATATAAACTTTTGCAGATTAATTAATAGTTTAATACTTCCTCCGATGAATTATATCATGACAACTTTGGAAATCACAAAAATTTGCTCCAATATTTCTGCAGAAAGTAAAAAATAAAAATTGCAGATGGCAAATCCCTAGTAAAGTCTGCAAGTGATCAACTCCAGTGGCAAATCCAGGGGAGCAGGCAGGGTACTAGCTCTAGGGCGGGTAAAACTCGAATCGACTAAAAAAATTAAATTATTCAACTCAAGGCAATGCAAAAATGCTTGACTCATAATTTGATAAATTCGGTTCGAAAAATTTTTAAATAAAGTTTGAATTATAAAAGAAAATTAGAATAACAAATAAATTTTTAATAATTAGTATATCAGTTTTTAAGTTCGAGTCTAGTGTTCCAATTTTAGGGTTTAGGGGTTTAGAGTTAGAATTTAGAGTTTAAGATTTAAGGTATAAGAGTTATGAATTTAGATTTTATAATTCAAATATAAAGGCTTTTGTAATTTTTTACTCAACTTGTGCATCCAAATATAATTATTTATATATATATATCATATAAAAAATATGAAGAAATATGTGTTTTATATGATTATAGAAAATATTTAATTTGGAACTCATTTGTACCATAACATTATATATGTTTGCAATTAAATTTAAATAAAAACTCGAATAATTCAACTCGATTAGAAAAATTTTCAAATAAAGTTTGAGTTATAAAATATGACTCTTCAACTCGGCTAACTCGAATTTTTTTGACTCAACTTGACTCGATTGAATGTCTATCCTTACCCGGCTTCAATGGTTGAGTAGTACTTGTAATCCCTTTTAAATGCCAATAATTCAATTTAGCCTTTTTTGGCCTTTAGTTAAATACAAATTTTATATTTTGACCCTTTAAAATTCATAATTGAATTAAAATTAATTAAAGGCTATTTTTTTTACTTTATTCATTTATTCTCTTTAATTTTATCTCTCCTCCAACAAAATTTACCTTTAGGATCCCATAAATTTTAACTTTTTGATAACTCTGTCACTATTTTATTTGCGAAGTCAAGAATCTTTTGTCGAGGGATCGGAAGAAAAATACGAATGGTTAGGGGTCAAAGTTCATAATTAATGTTAAGCAGATAAAGGGATCAAATTGAATTATTAAATTTAAGGGGAAAGTACACAAATGATCACTAAACTATATCAAAAAAATATAAAATGGTTACCAAACTTTCAAAAAATACATAATGAGCATTAAACTTTAATTTTTATTACAAAATGGTCACTGAGTCGTTAACTGTTCTTAACGGGTTGACATGACAGTTACGAAAATTTAAATAAAAACACATTTAATCCTCAATATTTATACATTTAATAAATTTAGACATCAATAATAAGGGTTAAATTAGGACTAAATTGATTGAATGTATTATTATTCAAATTTTCGTAACTATTGCGTCATTCACTTAATAACAATTAATGGTCCAGTGACCATTTTATAACAAAAACTAAAGTTTAATGCCCATTATATAATTTTTGAAAGTTTGGTGACCATTTGTATTTTGGAATAGTTTGGTGACCATTTATGTACTTTACCCTAAATTTAAAGAAGGGCTTAAAAACAATCTCACCATTTTATCTTAGGGCCAAGGCCCCATATGGATTCGTCTTCCAGTACCAACGCGTGGGCGTCGCTGTGCGAATCGTTATTCAGATTCTGAACAAGTGAAGTGCAGTGCTACACCCGGCGGCAGAGGTTTTCTTCTTCTTCTTTGAGATCCCAACTCAGATCCTCACAGTTCTCATCAATATGTTCAAAAAGTAAGCGTTTTTTTTATTGTTTATGTTTATATATCTCGGTCTTTGCATGTCCATGGATTGGAATTCCTTTGGCTACAGATTGAAGTAATGGAGAAGAATGGCATTAGTCTAACTATAAAGGAAACTGATGCTTTCTCTTTGCTGTGATTTGGTTTTAGAATATGTATTATGGGTTTTTGGAATTTTGGGCTAGTTTGAGCATTGGATAATGATGGTTGGTCATAGGTGAGTGATTGAGTTCATGTTTTTGATGCAAGCTTTTTGTTTGTTAATGCACAAATTAGCCAAGTTTTCAACCATTCAATTACTAATAGCTAAGATACCATATGCTTAGGGTACTTCCAATCTTTCAATTTGATGTTTGAGTGGTTAGAATGCCGATTTTTCCCATATTCTGTAACTTTCTCCACTTTTTTGTTTTGTAGATTTTCATCTGAAGATGTGTCTTCACAAAACCAAGTGAAAGCATCAGTGCAGCGAAAAATTCGGCAAAGCATTGCTGAGGAGGTGTAAATCTAGTTTATCTGATTATTTTGGTTTCAAAAATTGTGATAACGGGTAAATTCTGAAATTAATTGGGTTTTTTATATGATGTATTGATGCATTTCTGCAGTACCCGGGACTTGAGCCTGTTCTGGATGATTTGCTTCCAAAGAAGGCTCCATTGATTGTTGTGAAATGGTTTGTTTCTCCTTTAACTATTGTTTTGGCACGTGTGCCTGAAACACGATGCTAACAGTTTCTTTCGGTTGCAGTCAAAACCATTTAAATCTGGTTTTAGTTAATAGCGTTCCACTATTCTTCAATATTCGTGATGGACCATACATGCCTACTCTCAGACTCCTTCACCAATGTAAGTATTCTCGTAATTGGGTTTTCTTCTGTTTTGATCTTCGTTTATTTGAGTGATTCGGACAAGATTATAGGATGATTATGCATTTGATTATATGATTGTTTACTTGGCTGATTGGCTCTTGTCAACTATAAAGGTGACAAGCTCTATTCTCTTCTATGACGGCTTTATGCTTTACTCTCATGTATCCTACTGTTATGGAAATCCAAATATGACCGTTCTGTATCTTGGTTTTGCAGATCCGAACATAATGAAAAAGTTTCAAGTGGATCGTGGTGCAATAAAATTCGTCCTTGCTGGTGCAAACATAATGTGTCCTGGTCTTACATCCCCTGGTGGTGCTTTGGATGATGAAGTGGAAGCAGAAACTCCTGTTGTACGGTTCATCTTCTCTGTCACAGTTGACATGTTTGTTTTACATCTTCCCAATATCTGACATGTCAACTAATCCTTTCAGGCAATAATGGCTGAAGGAAAACAACATGCTCTCGCTATTGGCTTTACCAAAATGCCAGCTAAAGACATGTGAGTTACTTTCTAGTTGTTTCTCTGCATAAACGGATTACGAAACTTGAACTCGAAAAGCATAGTATTTTTCTTCCTCCTGCCTTAAAGGAGACTAGCGTAGCTGGGAACATGACATTACTGTGGTGGTTGTGTCCATCGTTGCGGTTGCCTCGGAGTTATAAAATATCCTTTTGTTTTTGTGGTCTAGTTCCAATCGTCCTACATGTTTTCTATTTCCAAACCGGCAAGGATTTTCATGCTAGCTAAACGTTGTTAAACTACAATAACTGTGTTCATTTCCATTTGCAGAAAGTCAATCAACAAGGGAATCGGGGTAGACAACATGCATTACCTCAACGATGGTCTATGGAAGGTAAATATACTTAAAACCATTAGGTGTTTCGGATGCTATAAAGCATTCTTAGTTGTCTGTTTTCAACTGACAACCAACATATGCATCTATGATAATAAGCATTCATATGTCGAACTTTTTGATATTGTTATTAAATCCGTCTTTGCATTATGTTATTTCGCAGATGGAACGGCTAGACTGAGCAACTGCAATGCCAGCCATGAACTAGTTAAAGAGAACTTGAAGAGAATTATGGTCTTTAAGTTTTGAGATGTTTGTAAGCAGCTGAAAGAATTGCATGATGAATCTGTTGATCTTTTCCCTTATGTTTGATATATACTCATACTGGAGAGGAACCTTTGTTTTCCATATCATTTCATGTAATTTGCAAGTTTCGCAGCGAATATTGTGGCATGAATTTTGGATTGAACAAAATGGCAGCTTATCTCTGCTCTGCTGTTTTCATCATCTCAACATTATTCAAGAATAAACATGTCCATGAGCAGAGTCGGGCTGCGGTCCGATTTCAAAAAATTTCATTCTCATATTCGAATTTGACTTGACTTGGCCCGATGGATCGTTTTTAAGTAATTCTAAGTCGCGGTGTGCAAGTGTCATTGACATCTTGTCTAGGGTTTGAACCATGTTCCTTTCTTGATTATATATAAAAAATTCTATCTTGATTTCTGACACGTCATTTAATCTATTGTGTTATAAACTCGTATGAAAGTATTAAGGTAATCTTAATTTTTACTCAACTTTAATCTTTTTTTTTCAAGTCATTCAAGAGTGAGCAAATTATGGTAGTAGTTGCCCTATTATGCTAAAATATAAGATTTAACCATGGTGTTGATCTGTTACACACCATATACATCTAGAGGGGCCTAACCACCTTATTGTGTTCATTGCTCACAAGAGGACTTTGACAATTGAATATGATTGACTAGGTTTTCAAGTGAATTTTGACTGTATGATCAAATAACATTAAAAAGATTATTTAAGGGTGTTAGAAGCCTTCTAACTTTTGGAAAATAATTAAACCATTGAACTTTTTTACATCCAATTAAATTATTGTACTTTGAAAATTTAATAATTCACTCCTTTGACTACTAAATTTAACGATTTTTTAACTCAGTTGGTGCCACATGTCGATTCATGGTAATTTCATAAGACAATTTTAAAATTTTAATCTTTTTTATATTTTTACACTTTTAATATTTCAAGGAAAAAAAAAATTGACAATTAACAGTCAAAATTGATCTAATGTCTTAATTGAATTAATTTTCTGTTTGATAACTTAATTGATTTAATTACTTACTTTATTATAAAAAATTAAGAGCTTATTTGATATTTTTTTCAAAAGTGAAGGCTTTAATCTATATCATCACCTTAACTATTGTCTTTTAACAGTTTTATTAATTTAAATTTTTGAATGACATTATAAAGGTGAGACCAAATACTATATTAGATGTGGCTAAGATAAGTTATGTGTTTAATTGAATGACAATAAGTGCATTTGATTAAGTTGTTGAAATAGTTTGTTATGAGCAGTTGGCTATACTAGGTTATGTATAAACAGAGAGTGGAATTACTTCTATCAATTCAATAATAATCAGATTATTCATTTGTTTATAAAGATGTCTCTTTTATCAATTTATTTTTGTTTTGCTTTCTACCTTAGTTTATGTTAAGATTTCATTTATATAAATTCTTCATGATATCAATCGCTACAAGATCTTGAGTGTTGTTTTTCTCTGGGAACAACAAATCATTCACTAACGAGAAAGTGAAGGTGCTTCTTGATAAGTTGAGTTTGTTGATGTAAAACTAAGACATTTTAATTATAAAGAGTCCTTGAAAGGTTACTTAATGGTTTTTAAAATTCTTCTTTAGAAAAAAAAATTAGATGATGATGGGGCAAAAATTATCAACGAAGAAGAATAAGAGATGTTTGTTGCATAAGATAGTACATTGACTTCTTGGTAGTTGTCCACTATCGGCAAGCCTTTTTAAATTTTTTTTTTATATTTTTTATATTTTTCTCTTAAAAAAAGAAAGAAATGATATTTTTTCATTTTTTTTGTTTTCGTTTGATGGTTTTGTATTTGTATAAATAGGGGATAGGTCTAACTGGAGAATTTTACTTTTGATTTAAATTTATTTTATTTAGTAATTTTTATCTAATCATATGGCGACATTGTCGTGAGACTATGTTTTTAAACTAGAAAACCGCAACACTATCACGAGCTATGCTTTTTTACTAGCAAATCGTACAACCTTAAATAACGTATCTTGATACGAACACCTAAGTCAGCCTGAAATTATACCCGTGAAGATCAAATTCCTCCAAGACACTAAAAAGCTTAAAAGACTTTGATAACCGGAAGCAAATAAAATAATAGGCAACCAAGAGCAAAGAACAACAAAAAAAATTAGAGTAAATACTTTGTATTCTTTCAAAAGATGAATGATATAAAATGAGGAAGACTTCTGTTTATAATTGAGTCCCCTTCAATGAACGATGCATATTGATTAACATGGACGGCTATAATAAAAGTTCACCTATCAAATTCTAGCTAAGTAAGAAACCTAAATCACCCACAATGTCAGGTTGTCTAGACAAATTCAAAATATTGCAAAGAACCTATTAGTTGTGCGCAAGTGTCTCGGGGCCTAACTTGCAGTCCAAATATATATAAGAGTGCATTGCTACCAAGCTAAGTTCATTACATTATAAATAACAATATATTAATATATTTTGTATAAATTAAATATTGATATATATATAATAATATTTATTATTTGTTTCATAAAAATTAAATATATTTTTATGTTTTTAATAATATTATATAAAATAATATTCTTCTGAAAAAAATAATAAATATTATTAACATATTTTATATTATTAAAATAAAAGGCTTAAACTAAAAATAGCCCTCAAACTATGCTTTTTTTCTGCTTTTAGCCCTTAAACTATGATTGGGCAAAATAGGCCCTTAAATTTTTATTTTTGGTCATTTTAAGTCCCTAAACTAAGATTTGGGCAACATAAGCCCTTAAACTATCATTTTTTGTCACTTTAAGTCCATGGTTACAAAAATATCATTTATAGGCTTTTCTAACATATATAAATATTTATGTTCTTTTTAAATTTTAAAATATCATATATCAAAATAAGTCCCTAAGCTATCATTTTTGGTCATTTTAAGTCCGATAGTTATTTAAGTCAAAAGAAAATTATTTCGACTAATAAGATGTTGACACATCACAAAGATTTTTTGACCAATTGATAGTTTTGAGGACTAAAAGAAGAAAAATGAGACAGTTTAGGTACTCATTTTGACCAAAAAATAGTTTAAGGACTTAAAGTGACAAAAAATGATAGTTTAAGGGCCTATTTTTCCCAATCATAATTTAAGGGCTAAAAACAGAAAAAAAAAAGATTAGTTTGAGGGCTGTTTTTTGGTTTAAGCCAAAATAAAAATATAATAATTTATATTAGTATAATAATTTATTAACTACAGTTTAATATATAAATAATATGTTATCATTTTTAACCAAGTAATAGACTTAATTTGATGGCAATATATTCATATATCATCCAAATGATATGATTTCAAAACCTCTTATTGACTATCACTCATAAGCACTCAAAAGTGTGTTTAGTCCAATTGTAAAAGTGTGCCTCTTTTTATTGAAAGACATAGTATGTTAAAAATGTCCCTAACATTTCATTTTAAGTTGAAATGACTTGACAAACTTATATAGCTTGAAAATTGTTAATATTTCTGGGGGTTTTAAGATCTTTGCATAGGTATTGATGTATGGTTTTGATTCATCTTTTTTTGTATGTATGAATGGTTTGTAGGAGGATAAGATTGCTGTGGTAGTGGGGACAGTGACTGATGATATTAGGGTTTATGAGGTTCCTGCTTTGAAGGTTACTGCTCTTAGGTTTTCTGAGACTGCTAGAACTAGGATTGAGAAGGCTGGTGGAGAATGCTTGACTTTTGATCAGCTTGCTTTGAGGGCTCCCTTGGGTCAAAACACGGTATGGCCCGGGATCTCTTGTTCTATTCGATTTGTTTTTGTTTCAAATGTATGTTTGTTGAATTGTTTATTGATTCAATTGGTGTTTTTATGTTTTGTTTTCAATGAAATTTCATTTTTGCTTTGTTCATCTTTTGTCGATTTTTTTAATTTGAAATGGGGATGTTTCTTTGGTGCACTATTTGAAAAAAAGGGTTGTATTGAGTTTTCGAACATAATCTGCAGCATTTTATCTGTTTACAATATGAATTTATCTTTGATTTTGTTAGTTTGTATGTTTGAGAATGCTTTAATGTTCGTATTCTATCTTATTTTTGTTTCTCTTTATACAAACATCAACATTGATGCGGTTTACATGTTCCTACTGTCATTTCTAGTGAATTGGGTCTCGCCTTAAAACCCGAACTTTTGCTCTCTTCTCATTCTTGTCTTTTGATAGAAGAAAATGTTGTCTGGATTTCTTAAAAGTTTACATTGGGTGGAATAACAGGTTCTCCTCAGAGGTCCAAAGAACTCCCGTGAAGCAGTTAAACACTTTGGTCCTGCACCCGGTGTTCCTCACAGCCACAGCAAGCCATATGTCCGCTCAAAGGGAAGGAAGTTCGAGAGGGCTAGAGGAAGAAGGAACAGCAAGGGATTCAGGGTTTAAAATGAGTTTTTACTACTTGATTTTGAGGCTCTGCCATTTAGGGTTCTATGGCAGTTTTGCTTGCCTATGTTTTGCATCTTATTATTCATGGATTAGCTTGTTTGAGGATAAATCTTTCTTATGCTACAAATTGGAGCATGTTTATTTTAATGTTATATTTTAACATGGAATTCTTCTATCAGTCCCTGCATTATGTTAAAGTTGTTGATTTAGTCCCTTTAATTTGTTTTTTTAGTCTATAAAAAGTACAGTGTCTAAAATTGATCAAATTAGAGTACATGATAACAAAGGCCCAAGTGATAACAAAGCAACATTCAGCTTAAACATGAACATAACAGATTAGAATTTTTTGAAGAAATCAAGAATGTGAGAGTTAATCTCATCAGCCCTTTCTTGGTTGATGAAATGACCAACACCTTCCATGACCACAACTTCATCTAACATGGGCACATCACCTTTGAAACCACCACTCTCTACATATTCCTTAATTCCCGGGGTGGTATAAACACTGTCAAGATCCCCCACAATGAACTTCACCGGCACTTTCACTCGTGTACCACTCCATGGTGCTGTCAATTCCCAGTTTCTGCAATTTAACACAGAACTTAGACTAAAACTCATAAGGTCAGAATTGGTTCAGAAACATTTTTTTCCAGGTAAAATGCATACAGATCAAAGGCTCTGTAGTAGTTGAGAGCCCCAGTGAAGCCTTTTTTATTGAATCTGCTGGTATAGTAGCTAAGATCTTCTTCAGAGAACCAAGATGGTAGCGGATTTGGGGTATCTGGTTTGATGTTAAAAGCATTGTCTTTAGGCATGCGAGGCGGACCTGGTTTTCGATTCGAAATGATCTTCCTTAGCATGTTTGAAGTTCCATAATGAGCTATCTCTGCTTCAATCTTTCCAGGTTCCTACAGCAAGTTGAAATGAAGTCGTGTTTGTGTTAACTACTCGAACTAATATTATCGTAAAGGAGGGAATGAAGAACTAAAAAAACCTGAAAGCTTAAAATATAGTAATCGTCTCCGAAGTTAAGCCTCATGCTCTCGACAGGCTTCATTAGTTTCCTCGGCATGAACGGGACGCAAAGGCACACGAAAGCCTTAACTCGGTCGGGACAGAACAAGCAGAGGTACCATCCGATAATGGCACCCCAATCATGAGCCACCAAGAACACTCGGTCCACGCCAAGAGAGTCGATGAGTGCGATAAGGTCACCAACGATGTGCATGCACGAGTAACTAGTAATCGACGTGGGAGCCTCGGTGTCGCCATAGCCACGGAGATCAGGCTCAACGGTACGGTACCGAGTGAGCTCAAAGCAAGAATCTGATGCCTCCAAGTGTACCAGAGTTCAGGGAAGCCGTGGAGGAAGAGGATGACCGGGCCTTGCCCCTTTTCGGCTACGTGCATTGTTATGCCGTTGACATCCACCATTCTGTGGTGTATTCCTTCCATCAATGTTCTCTCAGCCTTTTGTCTTTCCTTTGTGGTTCTTTCTGAATGGTAAGTGTTGATGATAAGTACTTTGATATAAAGGCAAAAGCAATGGCCAACGGGTTTACATGCGTAAACTTTTAGTTTATACATGCATTTCAATTTTATAGTTTAGAGGATTCTGTTGAGATTTAAGATTTAGGGTTTAGAATTCATGGTTTTGAATTTAAGATTTAAGGTGTTAAGGGTTTTAGATTTTATAGTTTAAATATAAAAGGTTGTAAAAAAATTTTACCCAACTTGTACATCAAAATTTAACCCATAATTTATGTATGAGAGGAATCGAAAAAAATTATAAAAAGTTCAATTTATATAAAAATAAACTAATATATTTCCTATTTTATTTTCTTTCAACCCTAATCACTTTTCCCCTTCAAATTTTCCTTATTATTCCTTCACACTCTCTAAAATTATTATAATATAAGAAAAATTTTACGACGTGCGTCGAACACCGCTGAACACCACTAATGCTAAGCACCGATGAACACCATTAAATTAAATAATAAAGATTAAAAGTCTCAATGACTCAACATACAATTAATCATTATTTAAAATAAATTTTTAATTAAATTATTTATATATTTTTTTATTTTTTTTCAAATAATTAGATCAAATACCAATCATGGTCAATCCTTAAATTAAAAATTCTAATTTTTTTTCCTTCGATATTTCAGCCGCTCACCGTTCGCTAACGAGATTATCGACGCCGTATTTTCGTCCCTGCATGACCGCCGTTCGAGCCTAAAAAGTGAACCAATCTTCATGGTGATTTCTCTTTAAAGGGTTTTTGTATAAACATTTGTTCTTCCATTCACAAACCACGAAAGATTTTTGTGAGGTCCAATTGATTGATTTATTGAACTCATTCTTCTTATCAGCTCCTTGTTAAAAAATAGAATTTTTTCTTATTATTATTATTATTATTATTATTATTATTATTATTATTATTATTATTTATTTTATAAAAAATGTGATTAAAACACTTGATATAGACTAATATTTATTTTTAATATAAATTAATATAAAATATAATTTATTTTTAAATATTTAATAATTTAAATAAAATAATAAATTTATATATTAAAATAATATAAATTTATTAATATTTTAAAATTTTATTTTTAATAGTTTTAAAATTTATATTTAATTGAAATATTTTGATCTTTAAGCATTTATACTATAATTATCAAGTTGTTTTAAGTACAAAATATTTTTTAGGGTTGATTTATAAATTTTTAGCACAAAAATGTCCCTCGTTTACGGCGCACGCCTACTTCTGCGCCTTGGTGCGTGTTGCGCCCTTTATAACTAAGCAAGAACCTTAATGTTGGACCGTGAGAATTAAGATTGAAGAAAGGAGATTTAGAGATTTATGATGAATTGGGAATAATTGATACAATTGACGGAGGAATTAAAGAGAAGAAATTTGACTGTCTAAAAGAGGCCACGACAATGTTTCATTAAATTGACAACAGAGATCTCTCGTGAGCTCATTAAAAAGAACATAACTATAAAATTGATTTGTTTATTTTAATTCATTGTTGTTTGGTCCTCAAATTTTTTTACACATTAAAGAACACTATATATAAAATTCTCATCTTGATCTTGTTTGGTATATAAAATTATCACATTTTATCGTTGGTTTGTTTATCTTAATACAATTATTGTTAATGGCAAAGAATTGGAAATGTGATTATCTTCGACACTATTAGACTTATATTATTAGAAATCAATCTGTACTTAATTTTATTAGAGTAATTTTTTTACTCTCTAAAATACAATTATATCGGCGTAAGACAGCTCTAATATCTCAAAGATATTTATACGTTATAGATTAGTTCTTCAATGTTAATATTTCTTCGACTATAAACTTTGTTTGCTTGCATAATAATTATCCTTTATCAACACATTATTACACTAGTATAAATTAATTCTACTACATTATTAGATCGATCAGTGAGCTATCAAGTTCAAATTTCTGAATCCGTCATTGTTGATAGGTAATATTTTAAATTCTATATTTATAATATTTTTTTATTGGTGCCGTTTCATAACCGTACCACAATAAAAACCTGTTACTATCTTTTTACTAAATTCTTCACTGTAAGAGAGCAATCAAACATGCGCCGAAACATGGTTGGTCAAAATTCAACTCGATTTTAAAAATTAAATTATTTAACTCAATTCGATATGAAATTTAATTCATTTTAACTCAACTCGTAATTTTATAAAGTAATTTTAAAATAAAATTTAAATTATAAAATAAAAATCTAAATAACTCAAAAATTTTAATAATTAATTGATTAATTTTTAAGTTTAAATCATCCCTTAATTATATATGATATATTAAGTAATCACATGTGAATATATATATATATATATGAATATAAAAAGTTACTTAAATTAAAATAATCTCTATTATAACATTATAAATAATTACAGAAACTTAAAAACTCAGCCCAAGAAAAAAAATCAAATAAAATTTAAATCGTCTCATAAACTCTATTAACCCTAATCACATGTCCATCTCAACCTTTTCTTCCATTCTACAATCAGGCCCCATGTAGGCCCAAATAAAGCACCATATTCCCTGATTTGATCACACAAACGTATATCCAGTTATACTTATCAGCTATAATGCGAACGATGTATCCGAATGGAGGAATGCGAAAAAGACTCCAGCAGAATGGATCCAAGTAAAATCTTGTTTAACACAAAAGAAGGTGTGCAAAGCGAAACTGATCGAGTTCTTGAGCGTATGACAGAGACAATCCCAAACAGAAAACACTAGTAACGATACTTCAACCATGTCGAAATGATGTGATGACAACATAAAAAAGTTGGTCCTTCAAAGTGACTCATATAAAAGAAAGCACCGAATCCATAAAACACCACTGAAACTTTTGTCTAAAGGCTGACGATACCTACATTCCCTTGGGATATAATGAAAACTAGACCTATAAATATGACTTCAGAAAGATTACTTTTTTAAGTTGAAGAAGGTCTACTGCAATCTTTATCTTCATAATACAATTTGAACTTCAGCTTCACTAAGTCAATCGAAGCTAGCATTTAAGAACTTCAACAATTCGTTTCTTTTGCTCTCGGCCTCTTTGTCTTCCTTTGACTTGTCAAGTTTCAAGAGAATCTAGAAACAATGTAACAAGAACAATAGCAAAGTAAGAACCATTACAAGTGACTATATCGAATTGAGCCATTCGTTGAAAAGTGAGACCCTGGACCCCACGGGCTTACCTTTTTGCCAGACACAGCACTACGCCGCACACCATCATCCTTGTCAAGCCCAAGAAACTGTATAACGGATAAGAAAGTTAGCATGAGGGACAAAGCAAGGGGATATTATCGCGAACCAATAGATTACCTTAGAAAGCTGCACAGGGCCGCTACTTCTATCATATTGCTGTTTCTATATGTCGCTCCGATTGCCAGGAATAACCAGACCCAGAAAAATAATCCAAGCCAATTGCACCCAGTTATCATGTCACAGGCCCCAGCTCCAATTTCAAAGAGCCAATCCATAGAACAGGCAAAAAGTATTATAAGCACCTCAGAAATGTCTAGTTAAAAGTATTCTCAAAAATATAAAAGCTGGAAAAATTGATCAATATCCATGAGAAGGAATTACTGAACCTAATGTCAGAACTCCTACTACTTTCCATGCAGATGCATATGGAAGAAAGCAAACTTGTGACTTGGATATACAAGCATAATTTGCACAAAGAAAGACAAACAATGAACCATGAAAGATATTCAACATAAAAACAAAAACCAAGATCCTGATGAACAGCTAGCAAATAAGGATAACATAACACTAAGTCACTAGACGCAAATTTGGGTACCATGTCAAACATAATGCACTTATAATAACCGAGTAAATCCCTAAGGTTAAGATTTCATGACAGCAGCACTCAATCTCACGTTATTTAAGCATCCATGCTACACATTTATGTTGGCTTCTAGTGTGAGTTTCAAATAAAGGGTGCGTCAAACATGAAAATGTTAGATTTTTTCTAAAGTTTCAGTGTATATTTGAAGGGTCTAGGTCATATCCCATACATATATATCTAGATAGGTGTTGGAGATGAGTGTTTACATGATATTCTACAAGTAAAAATTAAGATTCAAAACAAAATAGGGAAGTGCGTAGTAAATAGTGGCATACCTCTTTTAGTTTGTGCTTTTGACGTTTATGTCGGTGACTCTTGCTCCGCTCTTTTTCCTTGGACTAAAAGGGAAAAAGGATAATAAAGTAAGCCGTATGGGTGACTGCATTACAATGAGAACATAAAACGGGAGCACCAATGCTTAACCTTCTTTTTCCTGTCACTTTTCTTGTGCCTCTTTGCATGTCTGGACTCATGCTCACTATCCAATGAACTGATACTCCTGCAACAATTTAGCAGTCAGACTGTTAGGAAACTCATTGACCAAGTATTCATGTTAAGGTTACTAATCAGTAAAATGCTAAATAACCAAATTACTGCATGCAATTTCTCCACCTCCTATGTAACGCATAATGATATTAGAACAAAAACTATAAAATGAAAAAAATTGAAGAAAACTTGTTCTTGCTCAGTTACCAACTATTCCTAGTCATAAAATCAAGCATTCTTATCATGTATTAAAGATGCAGACAACACAAATTTGCATTTTCTAGTGTTTACTCGATAGTGCACTACATACATCAAATTTCATTTGCATAAAATGTAAGATTATACAAATCAACCCATTGTACTGTAAACAAAATTTATCAAAAGGCATAGGCAACACTTGCGTTAGATATACATCATGGATTTAAATAGTGGTTGCGTTAGATAAAAATCCACAGGTTGCGGACAATAACAGATGTATTGTGGTTATTGCGGACCGCTATTTTCCGCAACAACACCACTACTTTCCGCAATAACACCGCTACTTTCCGCAATAACACCACTATTTGAATCCCTAATATACATCATAAGCTACAATTTAGATTCATTTTGTTAAATAAGTTGTAAATTTATTGACTTTACAATCCTAATCTTACCTTAACCAGAAAAAGATGAAAAGTTAGAAAAGATACTAAACGATACATCGTAATCGTAACATAAAATTCGAAAATTACATTATAACGTTCACCGAAGAACACTTTCAACTAAAATTCCAAATTATCTAACAAAATCTTAATTAATTAGCCTAACAGCAACATTAAAATATCAATTAGTTAACAAAAGAAAGAATTTATTTTTACCGGGAGGAATCGGAGTCAGAAGAAGAGTGAGAATCGGAAGAATGACGGCGATGCTTCCTGCGACGACGTTTAGCTATCGAACCACTCTTCTTCCGGATTTTGAGAGAAACTCTCCCTCTTTCGCGACTGGTGCTGCGATAACGGCGTTTTTTGGAGCGTGAGGAAGACGAATCGGACGAGGAATCCGAGGAAGAGTAAGAAGTAGCCGATGACGACGATGCCGCCATTGGCGAACCAAAAGAAGTTTTTTTTTTAGTCTGAGATTTGGGAGGGTTGGCGGCAAGGGGCAGACTTTTATAACCCTAACTCTACTTATGATTTTATCAAATTTTATTTAATAGAAACCCCTCCCCTTAAAATAATTATGGGTAAATTTAAGGGTAAACTATACGGGAGACCACCGATCTTTAGGGTTAGTGTCGAAATAACCACCGATCTTTTAATTTTGTCAAAATGACCACTCAACTATTTATATGGTTCCAATATAGCCATCAGCCGTTAAAACCTAATTAAGAGAATTAAGAAGTTGACGTGGCAGTTAAAAGAAAATTGTATAATTACACATTTAGTCTCTGTTATTTACACATTCAATCAATTTGGTCCTAATTTTAATTTAATAAAATAAATTAATTGTTTAATTAGGTGGTGACACGTATTACCACCTTATTTGAGGGATTTATTTATTTATTTTTATTTAATTTAATTTATTCCCCCCCCCAAATTAAATGGTGACACATGTCACCTGATTGGAGGGGGAAAATGGAATTGGTGGAGGCAAGGGAATCGAACCAAGGACCTTTAAAGCAATGGGAGTATTGTATGCTTGCCACTGGGTCAAGCCATTTTCGTGATATAAAACACAACTTTTTATATATGTTTTATACAGTTTTGATACCCAGAAAAATGAAGGGGAAAATGACATCAAGGGGATTCAAACACAACACCTTGTATTGTAAGGTGGTGTATGCTTGCCACTAAAACAATCATATTTTTATGATATAAAATACAATATTTAATATATATGGTATACAGTTGTTAATGCCTGGAAAAAAGAAGTAAATGTGGTTTTAGAAAACTCGAACATGACATACTTATGATACACAAAAACATCTAACCCAATTAAATAAATCTAATAATTAAATTAAAGTTAACAATATTTTGTATATTTTTTTAATTATAGTTTAAAATTTTAATATAATTCGTGAATTTGTATTCGCTAAATGAAGATTAAATCTCGGTTTCTCAGTTTTATTATAATTTAAAATATATACAAAATATTGTTAACTTTAATTTAATTATTAGATTTATTTAATTGGGTTAGATGTTTTTGTGTATCATAAGTATGTCATGTTCGAATTTCAATACTTAAATTCACGAATTAAAAATCTTCTCAACACACCTCGATCCCACTGAATATGAGACGTCACATTCGAGTTACCTTTAACCAGGCCCATAAAAATTTGTTTGATTTTTAATTCCCAAGTTTACCCATAACCAACATTTAAAAACAAGTCATTTAAATAAAAGTCTTATAATAATTTCAAATCCAAAATATAAATGGAACTCCGTACAAGTTAAACATTGTATATCAAAATAAGGAGTTACAGACCAAAAACAGTAAGGCCCTATGGATACATAGTCCTACAACTAAAATCAAGGTACTGGGCTCGATGTTGATTCGGTGCTGGGAAATCTTCGTTAATGTGCTCCTTCCAAGAAAGTGATATGTCAACATACGCACGAAAAAACAACACATCCGCACGCTGAGCTAACAAAGCTCAGTGGTACATGTCTACTCTACAATAATTCATGATGTTCATAAAAGTAAGCATGCAAGGATAAGCATAGAGCATAAGGCATGAAAGTGAAGGAATTGACAAGTGTCATCATAGTGGTAGTCAAACCTAGAACCACCTCAAACTCGGGTCTTTTCATTAGCTACATACCCGGAAACATATAGCCATCGGGTAGTAACAGAGGTCATCTACTCGAAAACACATAGTCATAGAGTAAAGGACAACGCATACTTAGAAACACATAGCCATCGAGTAAGGTTCATTGCATACTTCGAAACATACAACCATCAAGTAGCGGAAATCTCGTATTCGAAAACACATAGCCATCGAATAACGAATATCTAGCACTCGAAAAAGCTTAGCCATCGAGTGTCACTCTTGGGTATCTGAATCACATCAACCAAGTGCCCACATGGCACACATATCATCACATAATCATACCATCCTATGGTTGTTATCATCATACATCATACAAGACTTTTACCAAGTTCTTATGTTTTATGCTCGAGTAGAAGGAGATTTCTCAATTTCTCAGTTTTACAACTCATTTTAGGTTATTAGGGGTCTATTGGATCGAACGGTATAATTTTCCATCCATCTGGGCGAAAGTCGACATTTTGGACATATTGCCCAGTGAGTATTGATACCCAACATGAAGTACCGATACTCCTTTCTAGGTACCGATACCCAGCCTACACATACCGATACTTAGCTTCGCAGGGAAGAGGGTTGACCATTGACCCCGTACCAGTACACGGTCCCCGTGTACCTATACTCCATCGGTACCGATATGGCTCCAAGCGTATCGATACCATTTTAAGCTACTGGAATTTCAATAGAATAGGGGTGTCGATATGGATCGAGCATGTACCAATACTCCCTTTAAATTTTGCATGTGTTTATCCCTCATAACACAGAGTATCGGTACGAGCTCCTAACGTACCAATATCGAAGCCCATAAATAGCTTCTAAGGCTTGGGAAATCACCCCGAAGCCCCACAAAATGAAACCTTAACCCCTTAACTCGATTCTACATCGTATGGAAGATTATTATGAAGGTTTACTATCAGTTTTACGGGTTTTTAACACAAAATCCAAGTTTCACCTTTAACATCTATATCTAAGATCTTAACACCCAAAAGCTTAAACAATGCAAAGCAATCATATTTATGAAAAGAATGAAGCACATTAGAGTTAGAGATGTACAATTCTTGCTCAAACTCCTGGAATCCTCTCACCAACAAGGTTCTCCTCACTTCTTCTCTTTCTCCTTGGTGTGGGATGGCTCTCCAACTTCTTTAACTAATCAACAAGTGTAAAAACAGATTTGTTACACTCTCAAAAGATTAGATATATGCTTTAGAAGAATTTACAACATAAAATTCATCTTAAAACAGATACCCCTCTAAAACCCATTTTCTCTACCCACCACTATTTCCATAGATTCCTACCTTAAAATGTAGATCGTAGGGAGGAGATTAACATATCTCAAACACAATTTCTGGGTAGGAAGGATAAGGGATAAAATTTGGATTTTTACCTTGAACCTTCTTTGATGTTCTTACAAGAGAGGGTCTTGTAGAGAAGATGAAGAGTAAATGAAGATGATGTAAATGGACAGCTTTTGGTCTCAAGGGGACAGGGAAAGGTGCTACCACCAAAAGGAAAAATCACCCTCAAAGTCTGTCATCTTTACCCACTATGCCAAACAAGGTTTATTTCAAGTCCAAATACCCAAAGTCCAAGGCCTCATCGGTTATTACCCACCTTCAACCTAAGGCCCAAGGCGCTGATCAACACTAACTCGTTGACTTGGAAATCCGGGTCGTTATGCTATTATTATTATTTGCCCTGAATCATTTTTCAGGCTTAACACATTTGACCAAATTCACTCAACTATTGAATGAACTTTGGATTTGAACATAGGGATAAAGCTTAAAAATGACATTTGGCTTAGTAATCATTTTGGTTTATATTTTTTTGAAGTAATTTAATTCTTGGCATTTTAATTTGGGTTAAAAGGATCTTTTTACAGATAAAAATTGTTAGTCAACTAACGATAAATGGCCTGAAATGACATGATAAACATACATGACAATGCACACTGGCATGACAATGTCCACTGACATGACAATGTCATATAGAGAATAGTGTTGACTTAAAAAATGTCGCATCAGTCAAAAAATAATTTTATAAAATTATATAAACTATAAAATTATTTTTTATGATGACATGTCATTTTGTTAAGTCATTTCAAGTTGTTTACCGTCAGTTGACCAACATTTTTCATCCGCAGAGGGACCATTTTGATCCAAAATAAAACATTGACGATTAAATTGCTTCAAAAAATAATATAAGCCAAAATAACAATTCAATCAAACATTAATGCATTTTTTGAGATTATGATTCAACATGTAATCAAACCTTAATAGGTCCACTTCCAACCATGCAGAAAGGTTTTAATAAACTTAATAGTTAAAAAAAGATAAAACTTAAAATGTAAATTGATCAAATTCCAATTGATTGAACTACAGATAAAACTATAGAAAATTGATCCTTTAAATTTGAGCAACATTGTGGCCAGTTGCAGGCAACCATAATATAACGACTCAAATTTCAGAATACGTGGGTCGGTTCCATAATATAACGACTCAAATTTCAGAATACGTGGGTCGGTTTGACCTGAGTCTTGGGCTTTATGTTACGGGCCAAAAGTTGGGTCTTTGAGGGCTCAAGAGAGCTTTGGTAGGCTCTATGTTCCTTGTTGGGCTTGGGTTGTAGTTGGTTGAGAGATGGAAGAGTAAAGAAGGATATAAAGGAGATTTCATAATTTTCAAAAGGGATGTGGGTTTTGTCTTGTAAAACTCATGTGAAGAGAGGGAAAGGGGAGACATGCTTTCATCACCCTCATAACTCCCCTCATCTCTCTCTTTTCTTTTCACCTTGGATTCAAAGTTAAAATGTCCAAAATTTGTGTTTTGGGTTTGAATCTCGAAATTTTTGTCAAGGGAAATGTAGTCTACGTCCAAGAATCTAGATTTTGAGATAAGAATCTTTAAGTTTGGTAGGAGATAAAAAGGTGAGTTTGGGGGAGGGGGCAAGGCTTTAAGGATTCTCCTTTGAAATTTATGGTGTAAATTCGTAGTTAAGCCTTTCCCTAACAATTACTTCATGTCTTGCTCCGTTTCTATGTTATGTGACGAGTTGAGTTGTTTGGAAAGCTTCTTAAAGCTTGGAGTAAGGAGGAAGCTTAAGGAATGTAGACTGAAAGCTTGTTTTCGGGAATCTTTGTTAAAGGTTAGTACACTACTTACTCATTTGCCTTCATGATCATCATAAATATGATGGCTTTGTTGCTTGATTTGATGTTTTGGTTGTTTGGGTGTTTAGAGACCATTTAATAGCAAAACTCATATTTGAAATTAATAGCTCCTAAAAATGGTAAAAAAAAATCACTTAAATTACCTTCCATAACTTATAGGTTTGATTCGGGGGTTTTCTGTAAAGGTTTGTGAGAGTTAGAAATAATTTTCGAGCTTTAGAATTTGAATTTTAGGCTTGAGTATCGATACAGGATGAACCCGTATCGATACAAGTGTTCTGAATGATGAACACAAACAATTATTGAAAGGCGTATCGATATAAGCTCGAGCCGTATCGGTACCCCTATTTTGATGAGATTCCAGTAGCAAAGTTTTGTACCGGTACGCTTATGGGCGTATCAGTGTTGAAGGAGTACCGGTACACATAGGTTGTGTATCGGTACAAGGTTATTGGTTAACCCCTTTTTCCTGTGAAGCACGAGTATCGGTACGCTTAGGGCATGTACCGGTACGCGAAGACTAAATAGAATTTTAGTAGCCATTTTGGGTATCGGTACACGTATAGGTATATCGATACCCTAGTTGATTTAATAGTTGTACCGATACGCATGATAGGGTATCAGTACCGCATGGGCAATCTGCTCGGAAAAGTTAAATTTGAGTTCAAAGGGCTTATACTTCGAGGACTATGGCCCAATGGGCTTCCAATGTGGTAAAATGAATGATAAAATAGAGAAACCGAGAATAAACCCTATTATACGAACATAATGTGAAATAACTTGGTAAACTTTAACTTGTTTGTAATAGCAACCATAAGGATCCTTGGTGGATTGTGTGATGTTGTGTGCCAAGTAAGGGCACTTGGTTGGTTGGGTCACCTTTGATTGATGGGATCCGGATACTCGGCGAGAGTGTGTGTTGCAACACCATGGTAAAAGATTTTTGAATGTATGATCTCGACGCTTAGTGGTATCGTGCCTCATTCGAAGATGCTTGATGAGAGATCCCGAGCATGAGTGTATGATCCCGACGTTTAGTGGTACCGAGCCTCACCCCAAAGAGTATATGATCTCGTTAGTGGAATCGAGCCTTACTCAGAGTGTATAATCCCGATGCTTGATTAAATCGGACCCCACTCTGTATTATGGTATGTTGCTTATGTGCTATGGGAAGCTTATGCATTCTTGTTGTTGTTATGTGTTTAGGCGGCTAGAGGTAGCTCCATATTTATATAATGTTAATGCTATGATATCATCTTTAGCTACATGCTCATGTTTATGATTTGCATGAAATATAGTTGAGTGGAAGTGTATCCACTGAGCATTGTTAACTTAGCGTTCGGAATCGTTGTTTTTTGTTCGTAGGTTAGTAGGTTTGGTACATTGCTTAGAGGAGCACCATCTGTGAAGGATTCCAAAGCCTCGTCTCAACAGAGTACAATGCTTAGGTCTTTGGTTATATATTCGTAGGACCCTATTGTGTATTTTTGTAATTCGTATTTGGATTTAAAGTGTTTGAGTCAAATATTTTTATAATGTAAATTAAAAGAAGCTCCCTTATAAATACTTTCAAAATATTTATATATGATTTATTGGGCTGAAAATCAATGGATTTGGAAAGTGATTGTAGATTGGGCTAAACTATGTCAAAATTTTATGGTTATGGGTTGAGCTTGAAGCTCAAATGTGACATCGGAGTTGAGGGTGTTACACATAACCGGCCATCAATAAAGCTTCCGACGGTGAAGAAATTTGCAGCGCTAGAGTCTCAAATAATATGGAAACTGGGCCATTTCAACCGTCCGGATAACGATGCACCGGGGCTATAATTACTGTACTCGACACATCGAAGTGTTCTCAGGCAAAGCCCTCAAACCACTTGTCGATGTTCAGCACTGGATGCAAAGCTATGTAGTGTGCTGGATGGGTAACTGTGTGCATGGCATGAAGGCGCTCGCCGCTCGTACTATAATCTTAGAATCAGACAACACGGCAATTGTGCAGCTGTGCACCAAGAAGAAAGAAGATTATCGTTACGGCAGTTGGACGTGCAGTAATCAGAATGTTGTGCCTATAGTTGCAGGTTCGAGTCGACATGTTTATCGCCAAGGGAACCAAGTAGCCAATTGCCTCTTTAAAATGGCCTTTAATAAGCCAGGTTCCTGCAAGGATTTAAAAGATTGTAATGCCTATCTGTAATTTTCACCGTTTGAAGCATTCAGAGATGCCAGATAACAAAATTAAAATGATAGAATAATAAATAATTCGTGGTCAGTACAAGTCCAAGCTGTAGTTGAACTTGAACCTGTTATCCAGAGCAGAATATGAACTCCGGGCGTCCCGTTTAACTATAGAAGAAAACATACAGAAGAGACTATATTAGCCACAGCTTTTAAATGGACAAGGCATAAGGAGTTTATTTATTATTCTCCTGATGAACTTCCAAGATGTATTCATCTAATCCCATCTCATGATGCAACCTCTGGCATGCAGGGTTTCGAGGATCTCCGATGAAAGCACGAATCTTAGAGTGGCCAACAGCTTGACCTTTTTTACCCGTTCACAGCAGGCTCCAAGTGCAAGTTCGAACCCTTCAACCGTGACATTGCCGAGGTGCACGAGCTTTGCCTCCTGCAGCCGCGTCAAGCTCCCCATCACCATGCACAACACAGTATCAGAAATGGCACAGTAGCTCAAATTTATCTGCCAACATACCGGAGTTTAGCACATTTGAAAGTTTCATGAATAGTTTCCACCAGTTTCAACACAAATTCCATATATGATTTCCATCATGCATGTTGCTTATACTATAACACGAATCGGTAGAACTGGTGGGGGGGAATTAACGATTTAGAGAACATAGCATCGAGTCGAGTTAACCAACAAGAAAGTAAAGGAACTAAGATAGTGAATAAGGATGCAAACTCTTAATCTGATTGAAGCCGGAGAAACGAACCCTCCATAGGTTTCAAATGCTTTAAATGAAAAAAGGCATAATTAAAGGTGTAGAAAAGTCCACTATGAGATAAAAAATGCATTGAAGATGAATAAGAAAAACATCACAAAATCTAGAAGGATAAACTTTCTGCATATCGACAATACGTATCTTATTTACCAAAAGTAGCGTTCTATACATGTTTTCCACACAGATATCTTTACCAAGTTCAATAGGACAATAAATTTCCTTCTCATCATACATACATATAGATAAAAGCACTCATACCGTATGATTAAAATCAGACAAACTCTACCTGTCGAAGGTTCCTCGAGTAGTAGGCAAGTGCCAAAAAGCCCGAATCATCAACTTTCTCACAATGTTTCATATCCAAATCTGCCAGTCTCTTACATCCAGCTACAACTGCTTCCAAACCCACACCTGTAATTTTATGAAGTGCCCGCATTTCCAGATCAGAAAGCTCCACTAGACGACCGATATAACCTAGCCCTCTGTCGGAAACTTCATTGCAGTATGACAAGTTGAGTTTCCTCAGCTTCTTGCAACCACTGGATAGAGCATCTAAGCCATCATCACCAATACCAGTACACCTGAAAGTCCAAATGAACAGATATTTAACTTTCTATTAGCATGTTAAGAAAACAAAACTTTACTCTCAAGTCGATTTTAAGATTATTTTACCGGTATAGATCTAGTTCAAGAATCTTTTTACAGTTAGAACCGATATAGGAGAGTCCTTTATCCGATATGTTTGTGCAAAGCCCCAGTTTCAAACATGATAGGTTAGAACATTTAGATAGGTATTCCAATCCTGTAGATAAGAATAAAACAAACTAATTAATTGGAAACCAGAACGTAACCAATAAGTTGCACAACGGGAAATAAAAACAAAATAGAGAATGGTTCAATATCGTAACCTTTGTCATTTACACCACAACAATCCGTTACATCAATTTCCTCCAGTAGCAAGCAAAAGGATCCGAGCTGACAAAGACCCTTCTCGGTAATCATACTACAAGACTCTAGCTGGAGGCATACAAGGTTTCTGCATGAGATGGCTATAGCAGAAATTGCAGCATCGGTAATGGAACGACAGCAGGTTAGATTTAGGACTCTTAAATAAATGCAGCCAGATACAAGTCTCATTACACCCATGTTGGTCACCCCCACACATTTGCTGATCCCGATCTCTACCAATGACTTGCAGTTGACGCTAATTACTTGGAAACTAGACTCAGAAATTCTAGCCCCATCAATTCTAATAACTTCAAGGTGCTTTAAGTTCTTTATCTGATGTAGAAGGGCAGTGGAAAGCTCCTATTATGAAAACCAACATTCAGCATCCATAAATCGAAATGGCAAACTTACACTACTACAAGACCAAAGCCGGATAACATCGCAAAACACGAACAGCAAGCAACCAAGAAGCTACTTACTGGAAGACAGTAACCTGCATTTAGCTCCAGAAGATTACCATGACCTCTAGCAACAAAGATTAAACCGGACGAACTCAGACCTTCGCACCTGGATACATCGATGACCTACAAACAACATAATTCAAAACATCCGTTCGCATTTCCATGTTGTATCAATAAGCAATAAAATTCTACACAGATGTCAAAGTTTTCTACCTTTAGTAAAGGGCATCCGTGCTCGATAAACTGTAATCCGACATCATCGATCGAAGGACAAGCCATCAAACCCAAAACCTCCAGCTTCAGCAGAGAAGCAATAGAATGAAGAGATTCATTTGTCACCTAGACCACAAACATACATCAAGATTAACCATAGACAATATTTCAGAAGAAATTTAATGTAGTTTCAATCTGTGCTTCTATTTTCTCAGTAACCAAACATTGCATTGAGAAACAATTCATTCAAAAAGCCATGGCAGAGAGAAAAAAAAAAAAACCCAACCTTGAGATAAGAAACATCAAGATACTTCAAATCTACACATTTCTTACACAAAAGATCGACACCCAGATCAGTTATCTCCATACACCACTTCAAGCTCAATTTTTCTAACTTCAAACACCCGACAGCGATCTTAGCCAATCCGACATCGGTGAGTCGCAAGCACTTATCCATGCTCAACTCCCTCAATCCTGCGGCGGACGACAAAGCAGCAGCTTCCCTGTCTCCGAACCCACAACAATACGACACGTCAACGCTCTCCAAACACGGACATGCACTTACCAGCATCTCCAAACCCGAGAACCTCAACCCAGTAGCTCGGCTCAGCACCAGACTCTTCAGCCCCCGAGTCCAATTACCCAAACTCAGCGAATTCGAACCCGAACCAACTCGAGATACGAGCAAGGAAACCACCCCGTCTTCAATGCGGGGACAAGCGGAGAGGTCGAGAGATTGCAGTCGGGGGTACTTATGGAGAAGAGTCGGCAATAACTCGATCCGGAGTACTCGGAGATGCTTCCGAGTCAGCGAGTCGATTCGATGGAAGTCTCTGCAGACGAGCCGAAACGATTTCCGATCCGACTCAGAGACAAGAATCTCGTAGATCCGAACGAGTATATCTTCTGTTAAACTAAGGATGTTCTTGTTCGATTGAAACGATTGGGTCGATTGAAACGGCGACATTTTGAGTTTTAGCAAATAAACAAAACAAAAAAAGGGTTAATTTTTATCTTAAAAAAGATCTTTTTCAGGTGGGAACAAACAAGAAGACGACTCGGAGGTAGAGGAGCGGGTGATGGGTCGGTTTACAGAGAATCCGAATCAAGCTAAAACTGTTCGTTCGGGTCGGATTCATTTTCCCGGATTTTTTCCTCAGTGAATAAGAAGAAAAATCGAAGATATTTTGGTAGGTCAAAGAGTCGCAGAGAAAAAAATATACTACTAATAAAGAAGACAAACGTAAACGCTTCACTGAGAACCGGTTCACGTCTTTAAACAAAGTTCTCCATACACAAAATCGCCACGTGGATGTTCAAATGAGTTTACTTGCGTGGCGAGTTATCATTGGTTGATGAGTCTAATCAGGTGGAAATTAACAACACAGTATTTCAGCCGTTAGATGGGTGGAAGAATAGGACACGTGGCGAGCGGAAGGAGGGGTAGTAAGTACGAGAAAGTGGGGTGAGTGAGTAAGATGAATAGATAAGAATTGGATTTTTTTAATTTATTTTTTGTACCGCAATTTCTACAAAAACGGGGACTGAAAGTTGCATATTTTGTACGGCAAAGACGTGCAAAGTTATTTTCAATGTGTTTTTTTTTTCTGGAGGGGTCCACTTTTAACGTGCAGCGGACCGTACCTATCTGTCTACGTTTCGTCAGCTCTCTATAATTAGCCATAATTTAAGAAATTAAAATTGGCGTTTATTGTTTGAATATTTTTTTTAGAATATTAATTAAAAATTTATCTATTTTGAATAATATTTAAAAAATGCTCGCATTCAGTTCACGTAACTTAAATTTTCGTTTTATTAAACTCGAGTTTTATATTGAGTAGATAAATAAAAAAATTATTAATTTTTTATTACACATAATTCGCATTTGACTAAACGCGAATTTAACCTACGTAAGTTAAATTAGGGTATTTTTTTAAAATATTATTTTAAAGGATGTGAATTTCTAGTTAATATCCTAAAAGATAATATTCAAACAATATAGAACGTTTTAAATAAAATAAAAACGTAGCAAAAAATCAAACTAAAGGAGAACTGAAAAATATTAGAAAATAATATATTAGACTAGTAAAACACGTCTAGTGAGTTACAATATCAAAAATGAGATAAAACATTGGACAAAAGAAATATGAAACAAAAATTATTGTCTATATCTACATACACGCTTAATGATTGATATAGGAGTTGTGAGCAAAACCAACAATTTTGCAAGTTGTTTTGCGATACAGATCTGACTACATCGATAAATGAACCAAAAAGGAATAAAAGTATTAAAAGGCCACCGATAACTACAAATCAAAGCCATACGCGTGAAAAAATCATCCACGAAAATAAAATTGATAGAACGTGAAAAGTGTAAATTTATTTAACTATAATGTTAATAATTTTGTCAACGTTAAAAGTTAGCGGTTTGATTAAAAACATTTTAATATTCTAATGATTTAATTAACAAAATTTATAATTAAGTGGTCAAAATAGAACCAGTTCAATAATTTAATAGCTTTACAAGTAATTTACCCTAAAATATAATGCATAGCTTTACAAGTAATTTACCCAAAAATATAGGCATTGGGAGATCCGAATTTGTCATGTCCGGCGAATGGCGAATAAGGTTATGGATAGGCTAGTCAATATGGCTCGGGATAACGATGTTAATTCCTTTGCCGAATGGGCGCTCTCGACTAGTGTTTTTCAGAATCTACCGGCCGAGATCATTGCCTTGTTGCATAATGATTTGTTCCCTAATGTAAGTCAGATTTGAATTTGGTTTGATTGTTCGGTTAATTATCGCTTTGTAAGTACTATCAAGTGTACTCTTTTTTCCTTATTTAGGTTTATAATGATTTTTTAAATAACCACTTAGTAGTACGAGTTGATTATCCTTCTTTTATTTATCAAAAATGGGTGTCGAGATTTGAGGTCAATTTCGTTAGTGGAACAATCATGAAAATAAGGACATAATTATATCTTAAAATTTTATTCTCTTTGTACCATTAAATTTATTATTGATTTTTTTGTTAACTTTTTTTCTTTTAATTTATTATTATTTAAAATTTATTATTAACAAAATTATAAAAAAATATATTTTATAAGGAAGAAACTTTGATACACATGCCATGTAAACTTTAGTTTACACGTGTCTTTTAGTTTTAGGGGTTATGGTTTTAGTTAGAGTTTAAGGTTTAGGGGTTTAGGCTGTAGGGTTTAAAATTTAAGGTTAGTGTTTAGAATTCAGGGTTCAGAGTGTGGGGTTTAGTTTTTTAGGGTTAGGGTTAAAAATTTAGAATTTGAGTTTTTATAGTGTAAATACACATGCTTGTATAAAATTAATATAAAGCAGTCTGTGTATCAAAGTTTTACCCATTTTATAAACCATCAATCAAGTAGTTTTAAAATATACATTTTATAAAATTTAATTATTTAAAAAATTTATGATCAAAATTTTAAAAAATAATTTTTAAAAAGTCAATAAAAGATAAAATTTATAAAAAGTATAGGCTATTTCTTAAGAATATATGGTGTATGACGAGACATGTTAATTTAATTTTAGTTGATATTAAGTTACGAACAGCTTTCTTGTTTTCATCAATAGTTAAATTTGTATTTTTTTAACTGAAATCAGTTATTTTATTAAACGATGATATATTTAATGGTTATTCTTTTAACTGAAATAGGGGATTTGTTTGATGAATTTTTATGGTTAATGAAGGACATAGTTAAGGAAAGGCTTTGATTTGGCTTAAATGAAAAATCGGCTCTTAAATTATGTATTTTTTCTTTTAGTCCATAAACTATTTTTGGTCAAAACTAGTATTTAAATTATTATTTCCGACCACTTTAAGCACCTAAACTATGATTTTTGTACTTTTGATCCCTAAACTATCTTTTCTAAACAAGTACTTAAATCTTTGTGGCATGTCAACGCTTAATTGGTTTAAATATTTTTTTAACTTGGATAACGTCCAGGCTTAAAGTGGTCATAAATAATAGTTTAGGTACTTGTTTTGATCAAAAAATAGTTTTAAGGTCAAAGGCAAAAAATAATATAATTTAAGGACTAATTTTTCATTTAAGCCCTTTAATTTTTTATTTTTCACCCTTTTGAATTTTCATATTTTATTTTTCTTAATCCTTTGACATCGCACACAAATGTTCAAACACATGTCTCTTAGAATGAATATCAGTTTCTTTTTTACTTGAGCCACTACTTAAGTATTTTTATATTAACTTCTAAGAAATAAGTACAAATTCAATTAAATATACATATAAATTAAAAAAATGAATTTGTGGGTGGTCTTGAATATCAATTTTCCAAACAGAAATGGACAGTAGTACATGGGCCATGTGATAATATGTGAATGTGATGCAGCAATCTGCTATGTTATTAATGTAACATGGAACATGGCACATGGGGTATAAATGATTGATAGACAGGCCACAAAGTCCATGGGCATGTGACTATCCTTGATAATCAACATAACTTATACAGTACCCTTTGATCATTGTTGTGTCCACTGCCCATAGATTAGGCACAATGGCAGAATTTGGACTAAAAATTTAAAGAGGTCAGCTTAAATTTTTAAGAAAAATTTAAAGGTTTAAACAAAAATTTAAATTTTTTTAGAATTTAATCAAAATTTTTAATAATTTCGAGAGATTTAGCAAAAAAATTAAGAGAGATTAATTAAAAATATTCAAAATTTTAAAATTTAATATAAATTTTTAAAAATTTTGATGGGACTAAATTAAAATTTTTAAAAATTTTAGAGATAAAATCTGAATTTTTCAAAATTTTGGAGGAGGGGCGTAGCCCCTACTAGACCCTTAAACGATCCTCTCCTGATTAGGAATACCCCAACCTTTTTTTCCTCTCTACTCTTTTTCTTATCCAAATTATTTAAATTAGAGATGACAATGAAACGATAATTTTTATTTATTTCGATTCGGATTTTTCGTTGAACTAAACATAAATTTAAAAGTTAAATTGTTATAAGATCTTATAAAAGCTTAAAAATTTGAAGGCGTATATACAATTTGTATCTAAAGTTGACTTCAAAGTTCTATTGGCACATAATTTTTTTCTTTAATAAAGTATTTTTTTGACAAATCATAATTCTAATCCTACTTAGAGAGAAGAGGAAGGGTGAACTCTAAAGGAAGGAAGATGATGTTCCTAATGGGTTTATAACTTATGACCTAAAAAAATACGAGGGAACAAAGATGAGTAGCTTAGCCAACCAGCCAAATATGCTTGTTCTGTCCAATAAAGTACTTAAACTTGGCTTTTTTGTTCGATTTGATATCTAAAGTTAGCTTTATAATCTAAACTGATACTTATAATAAGTGATTTATTTGAACTATGAAGTTAATTTAAGTACCAATTTAAATAAAAGGTCAAGTTAATATTCCGCTCATAATTTTTTTTGATTAAATCTTTAACTCTGAAATAATTTATTTAAAAATTATTCAAATCTACAATTTAATTTTCCGCAGCGTAATGATAATTAGCTGTCATTTTTTGGTACAATAAAGTAATAGTTAAATTCCCATGCAAACGTTGAGACTCGAATTTATATAAGACAATTAGTCAATTAAAAGATCTCATTTGATGTCATTTTATTAGTCTCTTTTGAAAATCTAAAATCTCTTATAAAAAAGAAAATGAAATAATTACTTTTCTTTTCTCAAGAAAACTATAACCAGTTTATTGAAACATACACATACTACGAAATCATATATACTCTGAAGTTGTATTCATGAATAAATTATAATATACAATTTGTTTAAACTATTAAAACTCGTTCATACTCATAAATCAGAGACTATTGAGTGGCTAAAAATACTCGAATCTACGTCGTTTATATATTGTACTAGTCTACTAGAAATATGTCAATCGAACTAAACTCAATCGACACTTGTTAATTAAGACTTATAATAACAATTAAAAGAAAAAAATATACATTAAATAATTTAAATTATATATAATAAGGATATGACCAAACATATTAAGAATCCAATGAGCAAGGCTCAACCAAGATTGGAAAGCCACTTTGGAACCCAAACCCTAATCCAAATTACCATTAAATTTGGCCTCTTTTGTTTTTGAAAAGGAAATAACACTACATTTGCCATTTGCATAGATAATATTGCTTTCAGTGCACCCCCATGCCTTTTCTGATTTAAGTTAACCTTGGAAATTGATATTTAGATCTATAAAACCCGAATGATGTCATCCGAATTAAACTCAAAATAAAAATAACAACAAAAATAGACCGAATTAAATAATTTGACATATTTCGTCATAAAGAGATTAAAAGTATTTATTATATATATCAAACCAGGTTGAGGTCGAATTTGTAAATTGTTTTACATTTAAAGTCCATTTGTTTCATGTAATTCATTTTACGGAAAACGTTTTCCTCATTTTCATGTGTTTGATTGATATAAAATAGGTTGGTCAATGTAATTCATTTTCCTGGTCAACAAATTTTTCTTTGCATTTTATGTAAATTGTTTTACGGTTTGATTTTCCGGAAAACAAATTCCCAACTTTTCACTTCAAGGCATGAATCTTAAACCCCAAACCCTAAAATATAAACCGTGAACCCTAAACACTAAACAATAAACTCTAAATCATGAAGCTTAAACTCTAAACCCTAAACCCTAAACTATAAACCATAAACCCTAAACCCTAAACCCTAAACATTAAAAAATAATCCATATACTTTAAACCCTAAACTATAACCCGTAATCACTTAAACCCTAAACCTTGAAACTTAAACCCTAAACCTTGAAACCTAAACCTTAAACTATAAATCCTAAACCCTAAACCATGAACACAAACTATAAATCTTGAACCCTAAACCCTAAACCCTAAACAATAGTTCATAGACCCTAGACTCTGAACCTTAAACCCTAAACTATAAACACTAAACCCTAAACCCTAAACTATAAATCATAAACCATAAACCCTAGACTATAAACCATAAACCATATGCAAGAGAGCTACCTTATTTATGAATTCGATAACATGTGTAGTTGCAATAGAGCATGCCCAAATAGGGTTTTGCAAAATGGAGTAAGAGTGAAATTGGAAGTCTTTAAAACATAGAATAAGGTAACAATTTTAAATTTTGGTTGTATTCTAAAGCTTTGGTTATTGACATTTCTTCATGTTGATCTTTAGGGTTGGGGAGTCCGGGCTAGTGAACCAATTTTGAGTGGCACGTTTGTGTGCGATTACAATGGTGAGGTTTTTGATGTATTTAAAAAAATAAAATATTATAGTATAATTTAAATTTTTTTTTCAAAAAATGAAAGAAAAAAATAAAAAAATTGTAATTCGTTTGTTTTATTAAAAAATATTTCAAGAAAAATTTACCAAACAACGGAAAATAAATTACACGGCATCATCCAAACACAAGAAAATGCTTTCGGTAGTATGTTTTTCAGAAAATGTAATTCATTTTCCAGAATTCATTTTTGAGAAACAATTTTCAATGAAATAAACAGCCTCTTAATTTAGGTTTAAATTTAATCCGACTCAGAACGAGTTGGCTCGGAACATGAACCATAAAATGAACTTAAACTATAAAAAAACATATAAATTACATTTTAAACACAATCACAATTTTAGACTTGACAAACACGATATAACATAAGCATATTATTAATATGATACGAGCACACAAATATACTAAAAATTATGTTAAACGAATTATATATATATATATAATCTGTATGATTATACTCTAAAAATAAAAGTATAAAATATTATACACAAATTTATAATACACTAAATTATGTCCCTATTCAGACGACACCAGAATCTAAGTGAACAAAAAAAGGGAAATGTCTTGTTCTAGTCCCTGGAGTTTTAAGTTTTTGGCCGTCTTTCAATGCCTTCAATTATAACCCCACCTTTAAGCTGATGGCCCTTGATTTCCATCAAACTCATTTTCACTTCTTCATCACTGATTCCGCCATTGAAGAACTCCCCGAGCTCGATCTCCATCCAACCATCATCTCTTTTCCTCGTAGCCCTATCGTCTCCTTCGATCACCCTCGATTTCATCATTTGTTTACTGTTCGAATAAAACAGGGTCTCCAGTTGTTGTTTCTTGGTGTCTTGGCATCGCAAATATGCTGCGTTTTGTGATGTTAGGTTCCCGATTTCGATCGATGTCCCCGACGGTATTAAATCGAACCCGTATGATCTTTCGGCGATTTTGAATAGCAAATAAGCTCCGTATTTTGTGTTTGGAGAAAGCTTTTTGGTTCTGATTTTGCCATTGATTTCCAACCAGCTGCTGGTTACGAGTTCCGATACCTCCAAAAATCTAAAAAGAAGAAAAATGTTGTATCAGAATCAGTGGTCGAACTCAACATTATTTAGCGAGGAATCATTTAAAAATATCTAAATTTTTGGGGTCAACAACAGAAATTATATATTTTAGGGAGACTAAAATACAATTTTATCATTACCTAACCTAAATATTTTTCAACTTTTAAAACTGAGGGCGGCCCCACTAATCCCTCTTGAGTACCTCCCATGGTTAGAATCTGCGTAGCCGATTGTGTATTAGTTTAATTAGCATCGACACTGCTGAGTAATCTTATTCTAAATTGATCCATAAACTTTTAAATGCTCTGATTTCATTAACATACCATGATTTTTATTTTAAATTGGTGCTTAAACTTTTAAACATTTTAGTTTCATCCTCAAAAATATGACTCTCATTCTAAATTTAGTCCCCAAATTTTTGAACATTTCAATTTTATCATCAAATTATCGTTCATAACCCGTCATATTATTACATAATACACATCAGTGTTTACACGACAGTTAACAATTTTTACAATGGTTTTATAAGCACGGGGTATGATTAGCATGTACTGATAATTTGAGGGTAAAAGTAGAACGTTCAAAAATTTGAGGATTAATTTAGAATGAGTCATAGTTTGAGGATGTAATTAGAATGTTCAAAAGTTTGAAGATCAATGCAAATGAGGATCATAGTATGGGGATGTGAGGTACAATTAACTCCAATACTCATAAAAAATCTAATAATATATATGTAGGTTAAATTATGGTCTTCATCCCTTAATATATATGTAGGTTAAATTAGGCTAAATTAATATAAAGGGGCTAAATACTTAAAGTGGGTATAGCATAAGGAGGAGAACCATAATTCAACCGTTTACATCGTATATCCAAAATAAGCAAATTAAAACTGCTGACCTGGATTCAGGGTCAGATTTCCAAAACCACAACATCGGATCATTGCTCCTCGTTATAGAAAGCTCCCTTGCCTACAAAATAATATGATATTTTCCCACTCGATCTCTCCAGTTTGAAACTCTGCATTTTCATGGAACAGAATACGAGGAACACAAAAACATCATGAAATTTATAACCAAATCTGTTTGGTTTTGTTTTTTTCATTTCATTCCCAGACAGGGTTTATCGGAAACTAACCATTCTGCCATCAGCAATAACAACAGGGTTGCAGAGGAGGAGATAAAGCTCCTTCTTTGAACAAAACTGCAAACTTTTATCACAACTTTCCGACACGATTTCATGGTAATCAGACGGCAAGAACTTGGCCCAAACTGAATCGGAATCCGCCGCCGATCGGAAAGTAGTTGAAACCAACGATGATTTACAGGCGTCTGAAGGTGAAGTGAGGGACAGAACCACTGAAACACAGCTCTCCGGCAACATGTTCAGCTCGAAAGCTTCCATTTTTTTATTTTGAAAAATCAAACAATGAAAGAATCAAAAGACAAAAATGCAATAATTATCAACAAAACATATGGCCCTTCTCAGCATATTCTGTTGAGGGCAGCACAGAATTTAAGGATATTCTTAAAATACCAATTATGAAATAGCATATACCCTACTCACCACCAGTAACTTCAAATATTACGTTAATCCTTTCTGAATTATTGTTAATGTTGTTTATAGTATCCGACATTCACATCCGAATCCGAATAACATACAGATAAAACAAGAGTTTTTATCCCGTAAGAAATGTGGTTACCTGATTATGTAGCTAAAGATATTGCCAAGTGTTAGAAATTTGATATGCAACAAAATAATTAAAGCAATAACGACATAGACCAAGATATGCACAGGAGACAAGATTTAACGTAGTTCAGCATAGCTTACCTCCATAGACGAAAGAAACGAACAATCCACTAATAACATAGAAAACACTCTTCTCAATATCCATATAATACCCATCTCTACAACGTAGACACATAATTGTAGAGATTCTACAAGTAGTTACATCTCTCTAGAATAATTCCCCCTCTCTCATTCTCTTGTTCTCATAATTCAAAAGGTTAAACATAGTCTATATTTATAGACCCAAATACTTGGTCACCAAGAAACCTTATTCAATAAGATCTTTTACCCCAAATAAATATTTACACATTAAATAAATTCTAATTATCAAGTAATCCTTCAACCATTATAATTACAATAAAACTCAACTTAATTACCAATTAGAATTTGAGTCAAAATATAACACCAATTTTTCTTCAAGTTAAATTTAATCATTGATCTTTTTCATGTCTACAACTTTTCTTACAAAACAAACACAAACACAAGCAAAAGAGAAAGGGAACTTTGTTTTTCTTTATATAGGTAGTACATAGTGGGACATGCCAAGTCGAATTCTTGGAGATTTTGTTGTTCTTGCAAGGAGTTCCCATGTCTTCACAGAGACACATTGCAGGTGATGTTATGCGGTCCGATGAGCTGAAGCATGGTTCTTCCGGGGACGATTCGATCTTCGAAGAGCTTCCCAAGGCAACGATTGTGTCGGTTTCGAGGCCTGATACGGGAGATATGAGCCCCATGCTTCTATCTTACACCATCGAAGTTCGGTACAAACAGTTCGAGTGGCGATTGTTGAAGAAGGCTTCACAAGTTCTGTATCTGCACTTCGCGTTGAAGAAGCTTGCGATCATCGAGGAGTTTCATGAGAAACAAGAACAGGTTTTTGATTTTTGCTTGCACTTGTTTGCAAAATTGTTCATGGAATGTATTTTGAGCTTCTAATTGCATTGTTCTTATGTCAAAGGTTAAAGAATGGCTTCAAAGCTTGGGGATAGTGGACCACATCACGGTAGTGCAAGACAACGATGACCCCGACGATGGAGCTATCCCGTTAGATCACGAAGGAAGCTCGAGAAATAGGCGAGTGTATACCGCTTCCTACAGATTTCGCTCTGTAGAGAGCACTGCTCTGCCTTTGCTAGCTATTGCAGTTCTAAGTATTTGATCCTTAATGCAGAAATGTTCCATCCACTGCTGCTTTGCCGATTCTTCGTCCCACGTTAGGCCGGCAGCAAACTGTTTCCGACAAAGCCAAAGTGGCAATGCAGGGTTATCTGAATCATTTCTTGGGAAACTTGGACATAGTAAATTCCAGAGAGGTGAGCAATAGCCTTGCTTGTGGAACAATTCACTTGCCTTTATACCCTGCATTATTGAAACTGGTGGATCCAAATTTCAGGTCTGCAAATTTCTGGAGGTATCTAAGTTATCGTTTTCACGAGAATACGGTCCAAAGATAAAAGAAGGATATGTTATGGTGAAGCATCTATCGAAAGTCACCGGAGATGATGATATAGGATGTTTTCCATGCCAGTGGTTTAGTTGCTGTAATGATAACTGGATAAAGGTAGTTGAATTTTCGAGCTTCGGATGAAATGTGCTGATTATGTATCGGTTCTTGCAATATGTTCCATCTGCAGTATTTTCATAACTTTTGTTGTTTCTTATTGTTTCTGCATGTAGGTGTGGGCAGTTATGAAACCGGGGTTCTTGGCCTTGTTGGAAGATCCTTTCGACACAAAGCTTTTAGACATTATTGTTTTCGATGTTCTACCGATTTCGAATGAAGATGTGAAGTCTCGGGTCTGTTTAGCAGAACAGATAAAAGAACACAACCCTTTGTACTATGCATTTAGGGTAAGCTGTTTCTACTTTGTTAAACATGATCATGCTAGTCGAATGCAGAAAATGTCGATGCATCTGAAACATGAATGTATTCACCTCACCTGTTATTTCTACTACTTGTGAATAGAATGAAGTTTCTTTCTATCAATTTTAGTTATATGAAAGTCTCCTTTTGCATTCAAGTCTAAAATGGAAATGTGACAAGGTCTCGTGTGGAAGTCGGAGCATGGACTTGAGAGTCACGAGTAACGGTAAAGCCAAAGAATGGGTTGATGTCATTAACGATGCTGGCATAGGGGCGCTCGAGGGCTGGTGTTATCCACACCGCTTTGGTTCGTTTGCTCCTCTGAGAGGTTTGAATGAAGATGGAAGTCAAGCTCAATGGTTTATTGATGGTAAAGCTGCATTTGAAGCCATTGCAACTTCGATAGAGAAAGGAAAATCAGAGGTTCATACATAGCTTCATATTCCCCTCGAATGAATTTTGTGTTTGTTGAATGTTGACCCCCATTTATTCCTCAAATCCGATGATTGAAATCTTTTTCCATGCAGATATTCATCACTGGGTGGTGGCTCTGCCCAGAGCTGTATCTGAGGCGCCCTTTTGAAAGTAATCCTTCTTCTCGGCTCGATGCACTACTAGAAGCAAAGGCCAAACAAGGAGTTCAGGTGCAAGTATTTCGATTTCTGCCCTGCGATTCCTGATAATTCTTCGTCTTCGTTGTATTAACTAAAATGTACTATGCAGATTTACATTCTTCTCTACAAGGAGGTTTCCATTGCTCTAAAAATCAATAGCATGTATAGCAAGAAACTTCTTCACAACATTCATGAGAATATAAGGGTGCTGCGCTATCCCGACCATTTGTCGACCGGAATATATTTATGGCATGCAACATAAACACCAATGATATGCATTGTATTGACATCAAGATTAATGGAAAGTTTTAGATCTCATGCTACTTGTTTATGCTTATTGTTTTCCTATGGTTAAATGCAGGTCCCATCATGAGAAACTTGTTATAGTCGATTACCGGATGTGTTTTATCGGAGGTTTAGATTTGTGCTTTGGACGGTATGACACGGTCGAACACAGAGTTGGCGATTTCCATTCGTTTACATGGCCTGGAAAGGACTACTATAATCCCAGGTATTTAACTAAGCATCTTCAGAAACCAATTAACAATCTGTGCACTTTTTATTGACATTATTTGTTGTCTTTGGATGTTCTGTTTAGAGAATCTGAACCTAATTCTTGGGAGGAATCGATGAACGATGAACTGGACCGAGGAAAATATCCCCGTATGCCGTGGCACGATGTCCACTGTGCTCTATGGGGACCGCCTTGTCGGGATGTTGCTAGGCACTTCGTTCAACGTTGGAACCATGCCAAGGTTAATCTTCTTCGCACCGGGCTCTTTGAGCACAATGTTTCTTATCTAGGCCGAAGTTTATGTTTCTGATGCAAATAAGTTATTTGTTTGCAGAGAAATAAAGCTCTCCATGAGCAAACAATTCCATTACTTATGCCTCAACACCACATGGTCCTCCCTCATTATATGGGAAATAGAGAGATTGACATTGAAAGCAAGGGAGATGTTGATCGGAGAGAACTCGGCAGACAGGATTCGTTTTCCTTACCGTCGCCCTTGGAAGACATCCCACTGCTTTTGCCCCAGGAATCTGCTGTTTCTAACGGAGACCAAAAATTAAATGGCCTGTTCAGTAAGCTTGATCCTTTATCTCAAGAACATGGAATCCATGCAAGATTATCATCTCATGATTCCGAAAGTGACTCCTTAGGCTCAGATACACTAACCAAGGGTATTGCAGATGACCATCATTGCATGGATCCTCCAAAGGACCTCGAAAGAAACGAAACACCACAATCAGACATGGAATTTCCAGATGAATGGTGGGAAACAACCGTGATGAATGATAATGATGCTTCTGTAGGTGAATATGGAGAGATCGGTCCTCGTATAGCATGCCATTGTCAGGTTAGCATTGCTCTTGAAGACCACTAAACTTTACTTAGATTCGGATTTTTCATCTTTTCTGAAGTGCCCGTGTTTGGTATCTTCGTTTACAGGTTATCAGAAGTGTCAGCCAGTGGTCCGCAGGAACGAGTCAAACCGAAGAAAGTATTCATAGTGCTTATTGTTCCTTAATTGAGCAAGCAAAACATTTTATTTATATTGAGGTAACATAAACTGCAGTAGCATCTTTCTCCTGTACTCGAAATCGAAGTCCATGGTTAACTCTGTTGTCAATTTTTGTACTAACTATTTGCTGTTTCTATTGGTTGATTGCTTGTAGAATCAATTTTTTATATCAGGTCTCGCACAAGACGAAATTATACAGAACAGAGTTTCGGAAGCATTGTACAACCGGATTCTTCGAGCACACAAGGAACAAAAATGTTTTCGAGTTATTGTAGTCATACCACTCTTACCAGGCTTCCAGGTACAATTCTTTATATCAGATCAAAACTACTGGTTTCAAATGTAAGATGCTTAGTCATTTCTTTCTCGGTGATCTATTATTGATAGGGCGGTCTGGACGACTTTGGTGCTGCAACTGTTAGAGCCTTAGTTGACTGGCAGTATCGAACGATTTCCAGAGAGAAAACTTCGATATTGCATCGTCTGAATACGAAAGTTTGCCCTAAAACATGGGATTACATTTCCTTCTATGGTCTGAGTTCGTACGGTCGACTTTCTGATAGCGGTCCTATTGCTACGAGTCAGGTATTTTTATTGTGTTACACGTTTCACCTTTTATGTGCCTTTTTGACATTGATTTGTAATGAACTTGCCATATTCTCATTGTTGATACAGGTTTACGTGCATAGCAAGTTAATGATTATAGACGATCGTCTTGCAGTTATTGGTTCGTCTAATATTAACGATAGGAGTTTGCTCGGATCAAGGGACTCCGAGGTACTTTCTGCATCACACTTTGTCATTACATAAGATGTTCAAAATCGAAAACAAAGGTTTAGTTAGCACAATCTAAAGGCTGTCTTGTAATTGACAATTGATTGCCATTGCAGATCGGAGTGATCATTGAAGACAAGGAGTTTACCGAATCATCTATGCATGGCGAGCCGTGGAAGGCTGGAGAGTTTGCTCATAGCCTGCGGTGCTCGCTGTGGTCCGAGCACCTTGGCCTTCGTCCAGGAGAGGTTAGCATATCTGTGTTGTTCTTGATTACATGAGATTTTACATCAAAGCTGCTTTTCTGGCTGCCATTTTTATAGAGCTTGTTCGAATCTTGAATGAGACATCGAAATTATGGTTCCAATACGATGTCGTTAATCCATTAGAGGCTTTTACTTCTTTCAGATCAGTAAGATCAATGATCCTGTTTTGGAACAAACTTACCGAAAACTATGGCTAGAAACAGCAGAGGTAAGATACTGTTGCCACGGCACGCATACGTAGTCTATTCCGTTTTCTGTTAACTTGACTAATGTTAACATCAAAATTCGACAGAGTAACAGCAAGAATTTCCAAGATGTCTTTGCATGCATCCCGAATGATCTTATACAGTCGAGGTACATTCCGACACAGATATCGTCTTGTTTTTGTTCTATTACATCGATATATTTCTTTTCTTATGATCTGATTCCATTCTAAATGCAGAGCTGCTCTGAGACAATATATGTCCTATTGGAAAGATAAACTTGGGCACACCACCATTGATTTAGGTGTTGCACCCGAGAAAGTCGAATCGACAGAGAATGTAGAGACTAAAACCAAAGTTCCTATGGAACTACTGAAATCTGTTAAAGGACATCATGTTGTTTTTCCTTTGAAGTTCATGTCTCAAGAAGATTTGAGACCGGTATTTAACGAGTGCGAGTTTTATGCTTCTCCTCAAGTGTTTCATTGACCATATATATGTATGTATATATATGAATACATAATTAGGTGAAAGAAATTCTGTAATTCTATGGGGGCATAAACTTCAACAGCAGTTAGCGTTGTTCATTTGCATAAGCTTCATGCAAAGGTAAGGGACTTGAATGGAAGAAGAGGCAGAGGGCTGATATATCGTCCATTGCGATGCCCTCTCTCTTCTTTCTCCAAGCGCGGGCTGTGCTCTCGACGAAATGCTTCCTGGCTTTTGCCTTGTCCGGTGTTGAAGAACTATCTGAACCGCTTCTTGATTGGAAATAACATCCCATACCTGCAGGAACAATGCGTCGAAAACCGTTTGCATATTTTAAGCATTGTATCTGTCTTCACTTTCGAATTCGAGTAACAAGATTCAATAATTTTTTTATCACTTACACCATCAGTTGCAAGGACAACGAACTGGTCTCTGCTGGTTATATGTCGTTGCGTGACTTCGGGAACGGAGATAAGTCCGTAATCCTTAACACAGTAATCTCCGAAAGCTCGAGACATTTCCAGTCCTGGTGAGTCCTCATCAGGCAGCCAAACCCTGTGTACCCCTGGCTCATCATGCAAGCAAAACACCCGCCCTTTGCATTGAAGTGTCCGCTCAGCCTCCTCTGCAAGCATGATCAAACCAAAAGGCATAAAAAATTCATAACAGTTTTGATCCCTTTTACAATGTACGAGAGTACGGTCAAGTACTCACGAGGTAAATTCGGCTTAAAATCGACAGTGAGCTGAACAGGCAACAAGCTTCCATCATCTGAAGTTGTTGCCAAAACAGCCCGAGAATCACCAACGTTGGCTACAAATAAAAGGTCACCCTGGCCAATATGAAGGTTCATATGAGTATGCTATTGCCATTATAACAAGTAAAAGTTTAAGTTACCGGTCTAACAATTGTTAAAGCAGTTGTTCCGCTAAGAATAGAATCGATCTTCCTATAGTGTTTGAGCTCTTGATCGACTGAAGCTCTAGTCTTCAGATAAGAATGCTTCCATATTCGAAAACGATATCCTCATCAAGCCATGCCCGAGCTAGAGTCTCTTGCCAATTGCAGAGCACGGACGACCCCATTGATTCCCGGACCGTACCTTTTTCGCAACGAAATGACCCCATGGACCAGGGCCATCAAATATTCCGGCAAACAACATGTCTGCTTGACATCCAAATTCCTATCCCAAGTAAGCAGAAACCACATTTACCAATCATAAACAAAAAATCAGAACGGTTTCAATCATACAAATGTCTTAACTCCCATACAATAGCACAATCCTGATTCACTCCTTTTCGGCCTCTCTTCGAGAGAACGGAGGCAACATTGTCGGAACCATCAATGTTTACAACACCAAAAGACCTTAAAACCATGTCATTCTTCTTTGCATCCTTTGCCATCGCCTGGGCAGCTTCTCTTCCATCACCGTTCCCTGGATTTTTGTCAAAAACGACCTCGCTAATCCCTGGATTTTTGCCTCTTTTCCCTTAAATTAGTAGCAAGTCCATCCAAATCTAAAACTTCATCCAAGTGGTTGCACTTTTGCATTTTGTTTCTTGAACTTGTTATATAAGGTTGTTTAGCTTTGACAAAATGCAACACCTTAACAGCAAAGTGAAAGTTTTTCTTTCGTTTAGGGAATCAAACTATAATCGAGACCCATATGATTATTGGATATCGAAATCTCGAACGTAAAAGATTATCATATGAGAATTGCGAGTCAGACTTAAAATAAATTATACACAAGGGAAGAGACGGATGAAACACAATAACGTGATCGGTTAGAAAAATATTAAATTCTTAATTTCAGAAATGATGGTGGATGCTGCATATGCATGCTCAAGCAAGAGCTTAAATTTTGATTTTTTTTTCTAAGTTTGTTTTTCCTTGTTTCTAGTAAATTTTAATTAATCCAACCCCAACCTATGTTCAACCAACCATGGAATCATACCTAATCAACCAAAACCTAAATATTTAATGATATTTAGGAGCTTAATCACTTCCCATTTGGCGACGTCAGAATTTATTGAATTTTTATGTCACTTTAAAACAGGGAAAGTTTGCAATTTGCATCGGATATTGCAAAGATCTATTATGGGACGATCCTCCCAAACTAGTTGTTACATTCACAATATTAGGATTCGAACCACTGACCTTGTTCAAGATATCTACTGTCTCTTCCCATTAAACCAACTAGTTGTTAATAGATCAAAATTCTATTTTAAATGAACTATTTAAACAGATTGGCCTAGCACGAGTCACATAGTCCATCTGCCTAAACAAACCATATGACTTGAGCCAAGCCAATCCGCCTAAATAGTCCTTTTATATATAAAAAAATTAGAGTGTTCTAAAAATACAATTTTGTATTAATAATTATATATTTTATAGTTAAATAAATAAAGTTTATTTAAAATTATTTAAATTTCATTTACTAAACGGATTAACTTATCTCTTTTTTATAAATCTTAATACTACTTAGAAGAAAATGGCTCTAAAAGAAAATAGGAGATGTTCTTAATAGGTCTAAAACCCATGACTTAAAGAAATACGAAGGAACAAAGATGAACAGTTTGATCAACTGACCAAATATATTTGTTCAATTTAGTAATCGATATTCCCTACCAAATACGCCTCGAATTGGACCATTCGAACCATGGACAAATCTGCGCTCAATAATGGAAAGATTGAATCCTCTCACTTCTCATCCATGAGGTGGTATATTGGTGTGTTTTTTTATAATGATTTGAAATTGAATTCGGAAACTTCTCCCTCATAAATCGAATGTTCGATTTCACATCTTCATGTATATTGTACCAATATCAATTTTATTATGCTCAATCGGTAACTCGATCTAGATTTTTAATTTGTTAACGTGTATAAATAATTTTCAATTTGTTAAAAATATGATCCCTCACATTAAACATACTTTAAATATTGTCACTAAAAAAATATTCAAACCCCTTCCCCTACCTCTCAACAAAAAGCCAAAAAGGAAATATTATCACTAACTTAGAAAACAATCCTGCCCAACCGTTGGTTTTGGGTACATGTTGATAGGATTTTTGTCCATAAAGATTATAAGCACGGCTAATGATAACCATGATTATGTTTGGTGTAAGCATTCAAAGGCAATAATAATCATGATTATGATCTTGATATTCAGAGAAAATAATTATCAAAACACTTATTGGTTTGGGTTGGTCAATTTAAATATAGAAAATATAATGGATTACTTTGAATTAGTAGTAATGATTTTCAGTATATAATAATTAAGATGTTGTACAACTTGTGCTTCAAAAGATCATTGGCTGATTAATTCGGGTCAAGTTTTTCATAGGCCTAATATGGAGACGACTCTCCAATCCTGTTTTCTCCAAGGGACATAGCGCCTCTTCCTACTATAACATTTGTTGTTGGTACAATGAATTTCTATTTAAACAGGGTTATTTGAGGAAAATCAACCCAATAAGATGAACTAGTTTGTTGGATGGCTTATGAAAACACTATTCAATTCGATGGCATTAACAGTTAGAAAGAAAAACAAAAATGGAAATTTTCTCGTATTTGTGGCAAACATAAGTTCAGTAGTAGTTTACTCAAGTACCTTGAAATTAGTAGCAAGACCATCCAAATCTAAAACTTCATTCAAGTGGTTGCACTTTTCATGTGCTCGGCTTGGAATTGTCTTAATTGCTGCAAAGATTGATAATAGAGACCAAGGTCAACACCGTCACATTCCTACCAGTACACGCTTGCAGTACTGCCTGAGATAAATCATATAACCAGAACATATTAGCGTTCGATAGGGGAGACGGGGAGCAAAGGAAAGGCATTTAGCCTGATTGTATAGGAATTTACCTCATTGTTGGGTTGAATATGGAGTTCACCAATGAATTGGAATATCGAGCCAATTCGGAAGCCAGGTTCCCTCAAGTGCTGGGTATCTATCTTTAGGGTGGCACCTTGTCCTTGATCGGCCATAACTGCTACGGCGGTCTCAACGTAATACTCTTGCAGCCTAGGGATGAGTGAAGATATTTAAGTTCCCCTGAGACAGAGTTACAGTTCCCTTTCTTCCTTGCTTAATATGGATATAACATCACATCATAGAAATCAACCAACTAAAGAATAAAAGTAATATACTCGCGGTGCAATCATCTGGCAACTCGAATCAAGAAAATCTGTACATAACTGGTAAGGGAGTAAAGCATTATATCATTGTTTAAAACTTGTATCTAAACCAACTGTTTTATGACCCTTCATGCTACTAAAAGATCACAACATAGAAATCACAGCCCATAAAACCCGAAAAGCTAGTATTTATAACAAATAATAGGCCGTAGCACACAGCATGCTACTGGAAAATCTTATTCTCTGCATATGTTCAACCCATGTTTTCTGCTTTTCTTTCTTTTTTTTACCAGCCTTTCATAGGTAATCTTTTCCTCTTTTTCTAAGGTGCACGACTAGATACATCCTTGCATCAATTCTTCAAAGCAAAACCCATTCACCATTTCAATTTCTAAGTCCATACGACAAAAGCCACCACTTCCGCCAACATCAACTCGCTCATTTGCATCTCCGCCCAACAATTACCACACCATTAGTAACCATCAATTTCTAGCTACCTTACATATTCATGTTGAGCTCTTTTGCCTCTAACACCACCATATTTTACCATCTCCGGCTCCGCTAACCATTATTATAACCTCTGTCCCTAAACAATCTGTGTAAAATCAACTTTACTACCACCACTCTACCATCCCCTTTACCATGGGATTGTCTGATAGCACTGGCCGCTACAACAAGACCTCTTACCCTACTGAATTTTGAGTTTTTCAATGGACCAGGTCCCGGACCGCACTTATTTGTGAAACTATGTGGCAAGTACATAATTGATATTGATCATAAATTGTAAGTCAATCATTCCAAGGCATATATATACATACTAGTCTCAGAGTAGTTTAGCTATAAATTCACCCCTGTTTTATCTGAACCTCCAGCTTCATCAACTGCTTTCTCAGCCAAAAATCTTCCACTTGATTGAATCCTTCTTAATCTATTTGCCCTTTTCTCCTTCTAATAATACCTCTTTATCTCTCTTCTCGTAAAGCCCTTCTCAATAGAACAAACACTAATTCCAATTCCCCATATAATAACCATGAAACAAGACGACATGAGGGTTAATCAGGGATGGACCGAGGAGGTGTAAGAGCATTCGCACCCTAAAAATTTTAAATTTTCCTATAATATAGATATTTTGACAATCTAATTTCGCATTCTCCAAAATTTTGTAATTTCGCACCCACTACATTTCTAATATAATTTGCTGATGGTTCGCATCCTCCTACATAAAATCCTGAGTCCGTTAGTAGTATTAGTGTGCCAACTAAGAGAAACTTGGAACAGATATAAAATTTGACAAAATGCAATTAAAAAAAGGTAAAAGTTCGAAAATTCTTACTTTCCGATTACTCTAAGTGAAGTTCCTTCCTTGAAGAATACAGAAGATGGCTGAAACTCTAGTAAAGTAACCAATGCCCCTGATTTAATTGCCGCCATTGAGCTACCATCCACTCTTTAAAACGAACTTGAATCCTATCTCTGCATGCAATATAAAAATAAACCCAATAAAATTATATAAGGTTCTTTCTTCTTACTCAAAGGGACGGGGAAATTGAGTAAACAGAAAAGAGTAAAATCAAATCAAATTTCTGTGCAGCATATTATCGAACAGTCTATATGCAGCGCGGTGTTCTATGCTGATCCCGGCCCAGAAAATAATCTTTGAATCAGGTTGGAGTTTCCTTAAGTGCCCAACTTATACCTGCTTTTTAGTTTAGTGCCCAAATTTTTTCGGTCTCTTTTGGTGTATAATGTTATATTTCGTAATTCAGTTTGAATTTTCTGTCACAGATGTTAGATTTTTGTCGTTAAGTGCTTTTTTAAAATTTTAAAATTATATTTAAAAATAAATAAAAAAATTAAAAATAAATAAAACCCCAAATTTCACAAAATAGCCTTAAATTTTGAAATTCCTAATACCCAAACCCCAAATCTCGATTTGGGATGATTTCGCCGCCGATTGCTACGCCGCCGCCCATCACATCTAGTGTTGGACCATCACAACCATTTACTCCATCACATTGTCGCCAGAAATCGACCGACGCCTTGTGAAATGTCGAAATGGTTCATTCGAATAATTCACGACAAACAGCGGCACAACGGACGATGAACGATGTGTGGGTCGTTCGGAGAGGGGAAGATGCTTCATTATATCATTGGAAACGCGACCAACGCCGGTGATAGTGGCCGAATTTGGGGATTTAGGGACTATTTTAGGATTATTTGAAAATTCTAGGATAATTTTAGGTTTTTTTTTCAGATGTATTAATTTTTATTTATTTTTAAATGTAATTCTAGAATTTTAAGAAGCTGACACGTGGCAGTTAATGCCAAAATCTAACGTCCGTGACGGTAAAACCCAAACTGAGTTACAGAATGTAACGTTAAGCATCAAAGTGGACCGGAAAAAAAGTTAGGCACCAAACTGGAAAAACGGGTATACGTTGGCCATTGATATGACTATTAAGCCTTTAATTAATTATAAAATAGTTAGTTTCACCACATGTCTTCAAATTATGACATTCATTTTAAATTGATTCATAAACTTTTGGAATACTTCAATTTTATCTTCAAACCATGATTCTCATTCTAAATTGATTTCAATTTCATCCTTAAACTATGACCCTTATTCTAAATTGATCTCTAAACTTTTAAACGTTCTAATTTCATTATCAAATTATCAATATATGCTAATCATATCCCATGTTAGTAAAATCATTATAAAAATGGCCAATTGCCATGTAAACATCGATGTGTATTATATGATAATATGATGTTATATAAACGATAATTTGAGATAAATTAGAACGCTCAAAAGTTTGAGACCAATTTAGAATGATGATCATAGTTTGGAGATGAAATTGGAACTCATTGGTCAAACCCCTGACCTTGCTTAAGGGGCCGAGCGTCTCATTTCGCTAAACAAGTGGTTGTTGGTTTATTTGATTTTTCTATTAAAAAAGTAAAATTCCAAAAAAGAATAAATTTTTTGAATAATTAAAATAATTTTGTTTACATTTTTGAAATTTTAAAAATTTTATGTTTTGCTGCGTGAGACTACCACAATGTATCACATGACCTTCTTCTCTTTTTTTAATAGTCTTAAGATAATTACAATGTAGTATTTTTTATTCATATTCTTAACCCTTTGACAATGCACACGCCTTACAGATAAAATGATTTAAACTCGAGTCTCTTAAAATGAAAATCATCCAATTCGATTTGGATCACTTATTGGATTCACGTGATCTCTTTTAGTGCCACATCACCTTGATGAAAATTGAGTGCGGTAGAAGTCGAAAAAAAATGAAGGGGAAAAAACGTTAAGGGTGAAAACTAGCAAAAATATTTTAGGGGTGAAAGTTAACCTAGACCATACTTCAGGAGTGATTTTACAATTAAGCCTAATTTTGAATATTTATTTTTATAAAATTTAGTTGATTAAATAGAATTTTAACAAAAGAAAAAGTTGGTCATGAAACTAAATTCAATGGATTTCTAATTTGATTTATTGATTATATATAAAATTATGTATTTAATATTTCATTATATTCACTAATCAAATTTGGTGGATACAATAATGTTCTCTAGTCGTTGTCGTCCTTTTTCCCATTATTTTCTTATTTTTTATTTGTTGATGATAGTAGTAGTTTTGATGCTGGTCGTTGATTGTTAGGGATCCACCATTCCTTTACTCTCATATTTTTTTTTTATCATTTACTCTCTTTTTGCTGTTTTAATTTTTGGTAAATAATTCAACTCTTGTGGCACGTTTTTTTTATCTTTTGACACGTTTTTTTGGCACGTTTTTTATGGGTCGTATGATTGTTCTTTCATTTAGTTTTTCTATCAGGGTTGGATTTGATGTTGTCACAACTGATCAAAATGGTGCTCTTTTGGTTACTCTATTGATCTCCTTATTTTAGACCCTCGAATTAGATTTGAATACGCCCTCACAATTACCGTTTTTTGTTTGTGATTGAGTTTGTGATAACGACCGTGTTGTAAATGTGACTTATTGTAATATGCATTTTATGTTGCTTGTTGATAATTTTATCTTTCATCATCGATCTTTGGTGATATTTGTATCCATATTTTTATTTACCATTTTTTATATAATCATGTTATTATCTCAATATACTAATTTATTAGTTCATAATTCTATAAATATGTCCGAATTAAATATTTTTATTTATTAAAATATAAACTTTTATTATAATTTTAGATATTTTTAGTTTAATAAAACTATTGAATTTCAATTAAATTTTTGTGAAGACTGTTTCGTAAATTGAGTTTTGGAGTGGCCCACCCTTTTATCATTTTCCTTATACTTTTATTGTCAACCATTTATTTACTTGTTATATATTTATTATATGAATGGGTTTAATTGGGCAACGTAGGATCTGATTTTTTTGTTGCTTAAAATGCACAATTATCTTTTGTTCTACTTATTTGCTTTTGCCTTTCGTCCCCACATTGCATTTTACAGTTTGAGTCAACGTCCTTGGAATTGAGCTGAGTTTCATTAGGAAAGGAAAAAAAAAATCAATGGTGGTGGTTCATAAATTGCCAACACAACCACCCATGGTGGCGATATATAAAATCAGTGGGGTTCTAGACATGTGCAAAGTGAGCGACTGCACAAGGCCCTCAAAAAAAGAGAAACCTCAAATGAGTTGAATTAAATATTTATAGGAAAAAAATAAAAGATTTCGATTTAATAAGTTACAAGAAAAAATAAAAATTGACTTTAAAGAGGGCTCCTTAATATATTTTTTTAATAAAATAAAAATATATTTTAAAAAATACCTCATTTTAATAAACTATACATGATATCGTAAACTTTTGAACCGCCCGTGCATAAAATCTATAATTGTTAATTAAAAAAATTACTTTACTCACTTTACTCGTTACATCAATCATGGTTTTCATTTGATTGATTTGATAGTTTTAGAATTAATCGAATTTTATTACATTAATTATTGTGTTCACTCAGTTGATTTTTTTTATTTGAGTTAAAAATTGGCTGAGTCTTTGAATGTTAATGAGTTTATAGTTAAAATTAGTTGGGTTTATTGACCTTTTAATGAATTTAAGCTTAAAATATATATGTAATATATATAAATTATTAAATATTAATGCTTTTAATAATTTGATTAATTATCTGGTTTCGAACTAAATTAATTGATAATTGAATTATAACATCTAATTAATCGATCGATTAACCAAAATAAATTTTGGTTTGATTGGTTATTTATTTTAACCGAATAATGAACGCCTTAATTCTATGAGTGAGCAAAACTCGTCTCGACTCAAATTATAATTTTATAAACTCGAATTGAATAAAATTGAAAATTTTCAAATGAAATTTGAGTTATAAAATGAGCTCGAATGACTCAGAATTTGAAGTATTTAGTGGACCAATTTTCAAGTTTGGGTCAAGTCCTCAACTTTGCTTGATACATGTATATCACATGTAAAAATAAAATAAAATATTAAGAACTAGAGTGAATTTAGTTATTCAATCAAACATTATGACAATTTAAATTATATTTTTCTAAATAATTTAACTAGGTGTTATTTTTTATAAATAATGTTTTCGAGTGTGATGTTCTTGTTGAAAAGATTAAAAATATATCATGAACCGGCGGTGAAACGAAAAATTTTTCACAAATGCTTTAGATTTAGGGTTTTGGGATCTGGTTTATGGTTTAGGGGTTTAAGCGTATGGGCTTAGAATTTAGAGTTTAGTGTTATAATTTAGGGTTTAATGCTAGAATTTATAGTTTAGAGGTTGAGATTTATTTTTTAAGGTAATATGGGTAGGATTTAAGTTTTAATCTATAAAGTCTAAACCCTAACCACACCCATAAATTCAAAACTTATCCACTAAAATCCATAAATATTAGACCCTAAATAAAATCTCTAGACCCTAAAACTAAAATACTTGTGGAAAAAAATTCTACAAGCGATTGTGATGGAATAGTTACCCGTAAAAAAGGCACATTTTATATACATTATCTTATCTTCTAATTGAGATTAGAGATTATTAAAATTAGGTTTTGTTTGAGTTTTGAATATAATTTATTTTAAATTTTTAAAAATTTAAAGATATGATTAGTTAATAGAAATAAATAATTATTTTCCACAATAAAATTTTAAGAACACCTTTAGTTATCTATTTTTTTGTAATAATAAATAATAAATAAAATAAAAAATAGAGAATTTATATTTGAAAATGGCTGAATTTTTTTGTTTATATAGATCTAAAATCGAGTCATTTTATTAAGTTAGTAATCTCATATTTTCAACTTTCCAAAATTTACTAAAAAGTTAATAAAAACAATTAAATCACCTTTCAATTATTTTCTAATTTTTAACATTTTTTATTAAGTTAGTCTAATATTTCACTTCCAAAATTTGAAGTTGACATGGCAGTTTCTCACTGGTCAAGAATTTGGTGAAAAAGCAGACAGTAAAACTTTGTCATGTTGCTCAAATTATCGCGATAATCTCACGGGCATTGTTCAGACAAACACGAAACGATATAAAAATCGTGAGGGTCATAACCTAAAATTTGAACTACAAAATTAATCCCTAATTTTTTATTAAAAAATTTAATTTTACCCGCACAAAATTTTTAAAAATTTATATTAAGCTTCAAAATTTTTAAATATTCCTAATTAAATCTTTTCCATAATTTCTAAAAGTTTTCATTAATTCTCTCAAAATTTCAAAAAATTTAGTTAGACTACATTTTAAAAAAATATATGAATTGAACTCTTCAATTTTTTTAAAAAAATTTAGTTTAAACCTATGATTGTTTTAAAGTTTTAAATTAACCCCTCAAATTATTTTAGAAAGTTACATCATTGGTTAGAAAGGACAATCACAAATCTCGAATACGAATCATAAAAATATTTTTAAAATAGGGACTAAAATAGATCAACAATTTTAAAATTTTAATTAGAATAATAAAAAACCTAAACATTATTATGATGAATTTATATACAAGTTAACTCGTGATATCAGATTGATAATATTCATTAAAATATTGATCGATAATAAATAATTTTAAAATATATTATAATAATACTAAATATATTATTTTGTATTGGTGTTCTCGATTTTCCAAATACCAAATTAAAGTCATTGTGGTTTTTTCCAAATACCAAATTAAAGTCATTAAATTTTCGAAAAGTATGGATATCAAATTGTTATTGTTAGTAATATTTAATACTCTACGACGGACTAATTGAATACTTAAAGTAATATATTAATTGTTTTAAAATGGTCGTTGAACTTTATAAATATTTACAGAATAATTATTAAATTAATATTTAATTATTATAAAATAATTACTGAACTACTTAATTATTATAAAATAGTTGGTTATTACATGTTACATTGCACGTTTTTTGTATTTTATTTTAAAATATTTTATTTTCATAAATGTTTCAGATGAGGGGATGTAAAAAAGTTTGTGTTTCCAAAAAAACATTTAAATGTAAAGAATTAAAGACTCGAAAGGTTTCCCCAAAAAAATGTTTCTGAAAACCAAAAATCTTTCATTTATTCATTTGAAACATTTTTAGAAATAAAGTATTTTGAGATTAACGACAAGAAATATAGAGTATAATCTATAATAACCCATCAACAATTAAATAGTTTAATGACCATTTTGAAACATTAAATAGTTCAATGACCATTTTAGAACAATAAATAATAAAGTTACCATCATGTAACGATTAAATAGTTCAATGACTATGATGTAACATTTACAAAGTTTAATGATCATTTGTAACAAGTAATATATTATTTTAATTGCTTAATCTACCTGTCATTGGATTGTTAATTACATATACCGGCTTGATGCCTATTTTGCAACAAAATTTAAAGTTAATGCTCATTTTGTAACTTTTGATAGTTTAGTGATTAAGATTATCATTTTGGAAAATTTAGTTACTATTTGTGAACTTTATCTCAAATTCTCAATATATATACATGTGTGGTGTAATATGAGATTGATTTTTTAAAGTTATATTTAAAGGTAATTTTTTGTAAAGGTGTTTACGGTTCGGTTAAAATTGAATTAATCGACCGAACTAAATTAGTTTGGTTAAACAGTCAGCCATCGAAGTTTGTTCGGTTGGAAACATTTAAAAAAATTCAAAGTTCGATTATCAATTGATTCGGTTCAAAATCGGTTAATAACTCGAACATATTAAATATATATAATTATAACGGTGTTTTTAACCTTTTATTTTTTTATATAATCTTTAAATAAAATTACTAAAAATCATTAGTTAAAATAAAATCATGATAAATAATTCTATATATACAAATAATTTACTATTTTTTTGACAAATTTTAATTCTAATCCTAATTTAGCAGCTTAATCAATCGGCCAAATATATTTGCTTACAAATCATTTATTATTTTTTTTGAAATGTGGTTGGTTTCATTGATAACAGAAAAGACAACAAAATCCAAAACATAAAACAAGGAAACAACACTTAAAAAACAACATAAACCTGATCTAAACAAGCAAACAAGCAAACAAAATCAGCCAACTCAAACTAAAGGTACTCGGAGTGCATCAAAACTATGCAGATAATTAAAAATCCGAGAGAAGACGGGACAAGCATCACACAGAATCCAGCTTCAACCTGTCCATATTTGCCGCTTAAGCAGTGTTTCCAGGAGCTTCTCCGATCCAGAAACAGGGGTCCTGTTGGGTACGGTGGTCTCGAGCAAGAACATGCGCAGCATTATTGGCATCTCTTTTGACAAAAAACGAAGGAAATAACATCAAAATCCCTAGCTGTCATGTGTATATCATGAATAATTGGTGCAATTATCGATCTGTCATGCATACCCTCGTTTATCTTCTTGATCACTGTTAAAGAGTCTCCCTCAATGATCACCCTCCTAAACTCCAGCTCCTTTGCATAATGGACTGCCTTCAAACATGCTAGAGATTCAGCCATTAACGTATCCAACACATTGCTGTGTGGAACCGCACAAGACGCCATTATTTCTCTAGTTTTATCTCTTCCTATTACCTCTGATGTTGCTAATCTGCGCTGAGAGTTAAAAGCTGCATCAAAGTTAAATTTGAAAAGATTTTCTGGAGGAGCTTGCCACGATACAGAATGGAGAATAGGGTTTGTCCTCTATTGTTAGAGATGGAACCACACTCCTCAAGAAATAACCGCATAAAAGCAATGCTATCAAATACCAAGGGTATAATATTCTCATGAACTACCTTATTTCGAGTAAACCATACAGCCCAGTAAATCACCATGAGACATATCTTACGGCTCTCATCGAGGCTACACAAGAAATCAACAAGCCATTCATCGAAGAATTGTAAGGGGTATGAACATCCAACGCATAGTATAGTTGGGATGCAAAATAGCAGTCTCCTAGCCTGTAAGTTTGCAAAAGTAAATTGAATATTGATATCCTGTAACTCTGAGCGTGCCAAGGGAATGCAACAAATCCGATCCCTGTCATCAATATCAAACAGACTATCAATGATATCATGCTTTCAAGAATAAGATCAGAAACTCAAGTAAATTGAATATTGATATCATATCTCTTGATCCTGCCATCATCCCGACCAAGGAGCCATGGATCATTCCATATGCTTACCTGACTTCCCGACCCAATTTGTCATCCATAGCTTTTCTCAATTAAGGATCTAGCACTTCAGATGCTTCTCCACACGTAGGATGGTCGAGAGCACAAATCAGCAGACATAAAATTATCATTTGGATAATATTTGGCCTGCATGACTTGAGTTAAGAAACAATTTGGCTGAGTAATCAATCGCCAACATTGTTTAGCCAAAAGTGCCACATTAAACTGACATAGGTCTCGGAAACCAAGTCCCCCTTCAAGTTTATGCCTGGTAAGCTGGTTCCAAGTACACCAATGAATGCCCACTGAGCTCCATTGTTTCTCCACCAAAATTTGGCCATTTCAAGGGATCGGCACAAGGTAGCGGGCAACAAGAAACGTTGCATTGCATACACCGAGATTGCTTGTAGGACTGCTTTTATGAGGACTTCTTTCCCTCCCATCGAAAGGAATCGAACCCCCAATTTTTAACCTTTTTTGTTGAAACGATCAAAAAAGTAACTAAACGCTTCCTTTTTGTTCCTCCTTACCAAAGTCTGCAGCCCTAAGTACCTTTCTGGATTGATCGATATTCTAACTCCAAGCATGTTGGCTATGGCAGATTTAGTTTGATCCGGCACATTGAGACTAAAAAAACTAGCGATTTGTCAAAATTAATCCGCTACCCCGAAGCATTACTATAAACAGTCAGCACAGAATTCAAATTTGAAGCACCTACCACTGAAACATCACAAAACAAAATACTATCGTCAGCAAATAAAAGGTGACTGATCTCTAGTCTATGACGCCCTATCCAGGCACCTTTCACTTGGCCTTGTACATTCGCCTCATTTTGTAACACTGAGAGCCCTTCCGTACATATTAGAAACAAAAAAAGACTTAAAGGATCCCCTTGTCTCAGGCCCCGTGATGGTCGAAAAGAATCACTTACCTTACCATTCAGACCCACAGAATAGGAGACTGTCGTGACACACTGCATTACCAGTTCAACCCACCGTTCGGCAAATCCCAAACGCAACATCATGCCTCTAAAAAATGACCATTCAACACGGTCATATGCTTTGCTCATATCAGCCTTAAAGCAAAAAAGCCTTGCTTGCCTGTACGATTTCTCTGCAAAGAATTCAGCACTTCAAACGCTATAACTACGTTATCAGAAATCTGCCTTCCCAGTGTAAACGCTCCTTGTGCTTTGTCTATGCACGTATCCATCACTCTTGCAAAGCCTATTTGAGAGAACTTTTGCCACAATTTTGTAGAGGACATTACATAAACTTATCGGCCTAAATTGTGTCAAATTAGAAGGTTGGCGAACCTTTGGGATTAGAACGATGCGCGTGCCATTGATGGTCTCCATGTCAGTCTCCCCATTAAGCACGGATAAGCAATACGATGTAATCTCAGCCCCTACCACATCCCAGTATTCCTGAAAAAATAATGCTGGGAAGCCATCTGGGCCGGAGGCTTTTAAAGGTGCCATACCTTTGACTGCATTCCATATCTCATCAGTTTCAAAGGGTGATAACAGGTAATCATTTACTATTTCACTTATATGATCATTTGTTGGAAATATTTTACAATTATATATGTTTGCCATAAAATATTTTCCATTTCTTTTTACCACGTACCAAAATACGACGAAATATAAAAAATTATTAGATGAGTCTGGCTCACCACGTCATCTATGATTTCATCCAATATTATTTTTTTAAGGTGAATCTTTATTTTTTTTCTTATATGTAACTAAGAAGTGCATAATTACTTAAAAGTTACACTAAAATAGATGAATATTATTAGACGGACCATGGATGATGCGACGGGTCATCTAATAATTTCTATACGACAAGTAATATAAGATAAAAAGAAAAAGAAATAATTAAATGATATTAAATTTGAATATTATTATATGAATTTAAATTGAAATTAATTAGATTATTTGAATTCGTATCGGTGTTTGTAGTACACCGAATGCAAATGCTTCGAGCCTAAAACTCGTCAAAAAGCAAAATATCGCGAAAGATAGAAAGAGGGAGAGAAAAACTCGCGTGATAACGAAAGCGACAAGTCGAACAAGGAAGGAGTTACGGGGACCCACTGGACTTGTGTACCGAATATTCGCTAGATTTGAATTAGAGGTTTCGAATCCGCTTTTTTTTCTATCAACTCACGCAATGATAAGCTGATAACCTCTTCAATTAGGAACCCTACTTATCATTATAAGTAGAACAACCTTTCACTGATATATGTCAGTAGAAAAAGAAAGACGTCTGTACAACGCATAGAAGATAGCAAAACCACGTCTCATTTCTCTCTCTTCTTTATCTTTTTATTTTCTTTTCTTCATACTAGCATTTGGAACCCTAGAAAACCCTCGAAATTCGAGCTTTACATAGACGTTTGAGATAGGAACTGAAGGGAAAACCTGTGAATCTCTCGAAATTAGTTCAGATTCGAAGTTAGAGCTGAGTCAAATCGATGGGAATCGTTCCTTGACTCGGCTAGTTTCGAGAGATCGACTTTCCTTTTTGTCTCCGAGAACTGGAAATGTCGTCGTTGAGCAGAGAATTGGTGTTTCTCGTACTTCAGTTCCTCGAGGAAGAGAAATTTAAAGAGTCGGTTCATAGGTAAGACTTTTTTTTATACTTTTTGTTTAATTTAATTAATTTCTCTGTATACGTGTACGTACCGGGTACTCGTATATTTTACTTTGTATTCTCGTTGTTTTCGTATGTATAAGTAGACGGAAATGAAGGAAAATTTTGTGAATCTAAAGCTTTACCTTTTTTAGGGGGTTATTGTGGTAAAATTTGTTTGAGTGATTTTAGTAGCTAAGGTAATTTGAATTTTAGCGGTTGTGAATGGTGAAACTTAGAGGATTTTGGTTGTTGAGGGATTTTTTTATTATTGATTTTCTTGCAAGTAATGGAAAAAATGCAATGGATTCTTAATTATTGAATTACTATGTTATTTTTTTGAAGAAACGAATTAATTGAATGCATATGTAGTTTTCTAGTTTTAAGTAGAAAGGGAAAAAGATTGGGAAGGATAAGAAATGGTAACTAACTATTAGTTGTTTCCCTGTTCCTTAGTATGTTACTTTTGGCTTTAGGAAGTAGTGTGATTAGTTTTGCAAATTGCGATAGCAGGTATGATTGTGAATTTACGTATGAAACAATGTCCGTCTTCTGTAGGCTTGAGAAAGAATCAGGTTTTTTCTTCAACATGAAGTACTTCGAAGAGAAAGTTCATGCCGGAGAATGGGAAGAAGTCGAGAAGTATTTAGCTGGTTTCACAAAAGTTGATGATAATCGGTATTCCATGAAGATATTCTTTGAGATAAGGAAGCAGAAGTATCTGGAAGCACTTGATCGGTATTGTTAATGCTTCAGTTGTTTCACTAATAGAAATTCTGAAAATTTTGATTAATGAATAAATTAACTGGTATTTCTTTTTCCTGCTGAAATACTCTGAATTTTACTATTATGTTGCAGGCAAGAAAAGGCAAAGGCTCTTGAAATATTGGTGACTGATTTAAAGGTGTTCTCCACATTTAATGACGAATTGTACAAAGAAATCACTCAACTTTTAACACTCAACAATTTCAGGTAATTTCATGGTGGAAATAAACTATGTTATGTAGTTTCGATTTCCCAAGGTATAATATTGATGGGTGATTTCTATATATTAAGGAGATTTTAAGTTTAGAGATTTGATTGGATAACAAGGATATTTGATTATAAGTAAACTTTTGTTCAGCCTAGTAACTACAATCTTGGCCCTTTTCTAGAGAAAATTTCCATTTTGATGTAAACCAAACCCTGATGAGAAACTTGGAATCTTCCTAATGTGTAACTTTACTTTTCTGTTCTGAATACAGGGAACATGATCACCTTTCCCTTTTTTAGTGTAAACCAAACCCTGATGAATGCCTAACTTCTTCGTAGTTGTGTAATTGTATTTTTTTTTTTGTTCTGAATACAGGGAAAATGAGCAGCTTTCCAAATATGGGGATACAAAAACTGCTCGCGCTATAATGTTGGTAGAACTAAAGAAACTCATAGAAGCAAATCCACTTTTCCGTGATAAGGTTGCTTTCCCTACTTTGAGGTCCTCAAGACTAAGGACTTTGATCAACCAAAGGTGAAGTTGATATGATACTTGCTGTTATTGAGTTGGTATGCAAATATAATTTACCATTAAATATGTATGTATATATTTTGATTTGCAAGTATGGGTCCATACAGCTTGAACTGGCAGCATCAGCTATGCAAGAATCCAAGGCCAAACCCAGACATCAAGACTTTATTCACAGATCACACATGTACGCCTCCAAACGGCCCTCTTGCACCTACACCTGTCAATCTTCCAGTTGCTGCAGTTGCAAAGCCTGCTGTGTATACATCACTTGCAGCTCACAGTGTATGTATTCATTTTGTTATTTCTATGAATGGTGTACTTTTCTACTAATATAATAATGTTTATAACACTGGCTAACACACGGCTTGTCCTACTTCTGGGGTACAGCCCTTCCCTCCACCTGCTGCAGCAGCAGCTGCAGCTGCTAATGCTGGTGCTTTAGCCGGCTGGATGGCCAATGCTTCTGCCTCGTCATCTATCCAAGCTGCTGTTGTCACTGCATCATCGATACCTGTTCCTCAAAATCAAGGTCAGAACTTCAGTCTGACTCATTGGAATCAACTTTACTAAAGACTGGAATAATTTGGACAATTAATCTATTATTCACAAGTTGGTCAAAAATCAGTTTAATGCTTTTTTTCCCTCTAAAATTGAGGTGTGTGGTTCCTGTCTTTGGTCTGATATCAGTTTACAATGACATTTTCATCATTTATAATCCCTGGATGTGTTGCTTCTGAGGAAAAATTCTCTTTTAGCTTGAATTCTTATTTACCTTTTCCTGTTGATATTCAAGATGCTCTCAGGCATTTATGTTTTTCTTTTATAAAAAAACTCGGCCTTTAAATACCATACAAGATTGCCTAAACAACCACTGTGTCATCATGTAAATCTCTCATTAGGTATGCAATTTAATCTCATTCCCGTTTGAGCAGTTTCGGTCTTAAAGCAACCACGAACACCTCCAGCAGTACCTGGCATGGTTGATTACCAGAATCCTGACCATGAACAGCTAATGAAAAGATTGCGGCCCAGTCCTTCAGTTGAGGAGGTGATTTCTCCCTTTTTTTAACCTTCTTGTTCTGTAATTTTACGAGCTGAATAATCTTAGATCCCCTTGGTTTTGTTTTAATAAATATGTTTATTTTTTTTTCACATTTAGGTTACGTATCCTGCACCACGGCAGCAAGCTTGGTCATTGGATGACCTACCAAGAACAGTGGCTTTTACCATGCATCAAGGATCCATGGTCACAAGCATGGATTTTCACCCTTCACACCACACATTGTTACTCGGTATGGAAGTGTATTTTTATCTTTCTCATCAAGGCAAACTTGAAATTTATCTCCTTTTATGATGCGATGTAACTGGAGCAGTTGGTTCTTCTAACGGTGAAATTACACTCTGGGAACTTGGAATGAGGGAGAGGTTGGTTTCAAAGCCATTCAAGATATGGGAAATGTCAACATGTTCCATGCAATTTCAGGTTTGTTTGTCATTATTTACTGAGGTTTCTCTCTATGTGATACCTTTTCCAATGTATATCAAACTACTTGTGTCATATGACTCATGTCTGTTTTTATCAATTTCTGTGTGTTTCAACATTGCAATTGATTTTGTTAGAGGAGTTACTGCAGGCTTTAATGGTCAATGATACACCAATATCTGTCAGCCGCGTCACATGGAGTCCTGATGGAAATTTTGTAGGTGTGTACATTTGGATAGATTACTATCATTGTAGTTTGCATATGTTTGTGCTTATTGCCTTTCTTGCTGCAGGGGTTGCATTTTCCAAACACTTACTTCACTTGTATGCTTATCCTGGATCAAATGATCTAATCCAGCGCTTGGAGGTTAGTCGTCTTATTCTACTTCTCCAGCTAAAAGGATTCATAACTAATGTTTGAATTTTTTCTTCTTATTAACAGATTGATGCCCATGTTGGTGGTGTAAACGACTTAGCCTTTGCTCATCCAAACAAACAACTGTGCATTGTTACCTGTGGAGATGACAAGCTTATAAAGGTAAGAGGTATTAAGTTTTTTAGAAGTATTGATTAAACTGGATGTTCCTTGTTATCCTGATGAAAGAAATGGAGCAGGTATGGGATTCGATGACGGGACAAAAACTGTTCAATTTTGAAGGTCATGATGCACCAGTTTATTCCATCTGCCCACATCATAAAGAGAACATTCAGGTACGATAAAATATGTCATGGTTGTTGATTATTAGTCATAAGAATCGGAAACATGTGACAGAGCCTTAATTGTAAAATTGATGCACCAATTGCCTCTGTGCTGTCTTGAGTGATGACCTGAGGTTATAACCAGTCATTACCTCCTAAAGTCACTGTCACAATCAACTTGTTCAAAGCATGAAATCACGTTTAGCAATCTTCTCTCACCTTCTGTACTTTATGATTCCACATTCAGTCATATCCATCACAGGGCTGCCTGATTCATCAAAACCATTTCCATACTCCTAGTTAGAACTTTTCCCTCATATGATCTTCCCCTTGGTGCTATACTGGTCCACTATATTTGATTCACTCTAATATTTTAGGTCAGTGTCTTATGGACGTATAGTTTCTGTTGGTTCAGTTAAAATTCTTTTTATTTTCTGGCTGAGAATTGAATGCTTACTTTACTGTATGGATGCCAATTTATACCATCATACGGTCATCATCTATGCCATTGCAGTTTATATTTTCAACTGCTGTTGATGGGAAAATTAAGGCCTGGCTGTATGATAATATGGGTTCCAGAGTCGACTATGATGCCCCTGGTCACTGGTGTACTACAATGCTTTACAGTGCTGATGGAAGTAGGTATGATCATGAATTTTAAGATAGAATTCCTTTCCGTTAAAAATTTTGAGTTTATTGCAAAAAAAAATATGCTCTTAACTCCTTTAATTAAGCCTTTGGTGACTCATTTTATATGTAATTCATTTTCTTCTAGTTTTGAACTTTTGCTGATTTCTGATTTCGTTTCAGATTGTTCTCTTGCGGAACTAGTAAAGATGGAGAATCTTTTCTGGTTGAGTGGAATGAAAGTGAAGGAGCCATAAAGAGGACTTATGTGGGGTTCAGAAAGAAATCAGCAGGTGTGGTGTCATTTGACACAACACGAAATCATTTTCTGGCTGCAGGAGAAGATAGCCAGATAAAGTTTTGGGACATGGATAATATCAAGCTTCTCACTTCCACCGATGCCGAGGGTGGACTCCCTGTAAGTTAAATGTTTAAATCTAATAGCTGTTTTGTGAAACATGTTACATATATGCTACTAGGTCGGTTATCTAACATATCATATTAATTGCTTCAGAGTCTTCCCCGTGTGAAATTCAATAAGGAAGGAAACCTTCTAGCTGTTACAATAGCTGACAATGGATTCAAAATACTTGCAAATGCTGTAGGTATCAGATCTTTAAGAGCAACTGAAACAACTAATTTCAATCCATTGAGAACACCCATTCTTTCTTCTGCAATTAAGGTAATGATTGTTTAGGTTTGCTTAATATTTCTTTAAGAATATTCATGTCTCAATGCCAGCATGTTCTTATGTTTTCTCTATTGGTTAGGCTTCTGGCTCTTCTGCGGTTGGCAATGTCAGTCCTGTTAGTTGTAAAGCGGAAAGGAGCTCTCCTGTCAGGCCTTCTCCCATACTTGTATGTTACTGGATATACCTTGAGTTACCTTTTTAACTTTTTCCTGAATACAATAGTTGGAGCTTGCAGCAGTAACCATGTGGTTCATCCTTTGGGAAGTAACTTTTTGTTCTTGCTCTTGGTTACCGCTACAAGCACATTAGGTGATTAGATTTAAGGTCCAACTTCCATTTTTAGCTTATGGGTGCTCCCTTTCATTTCTCTTTTCATGCAATAAGGAACATCTTATATTTCCACCAGAATCACTGGGCTGTCTATAATACAGATAGACCTAGGTTTTTCATGCTTTTGACGTTCTTCTTGCAATTGCCTTTATTGTTTTGGACTGTGTTTCCCCCAAGAATGGAGTTGATCTGTTGGGAAGAAGTGTCGAAGAGCCAAGAGTTGTGGATGACGCAATAGACAAGGCTAAAGCCTGGCAATTAGCTGAAATCATGGATTCTGCTCAATGTCGGTTAGTTACATTACTTGACAGCACGGAAGCCTCCAGCAAGGTCTGTTAAACTTCTTCTAATAATCAGTTTTGTACCATTGTTTTTCTACCGTAGCACTGAACCGTTGCATCTCTTTAAAGGTTGTTCGACTTCTGTATACAAATTCTGCTGTTGGTATTTTGGCACTTGGGTCAAACGGTGTTCAGAAGCTATGGAAGTGGCCCCGCAATGAACAGAATCCATCTGGGAAGGTACAATACTTCTCTCTGATAAGACTGTTTTACTTTCAACATTTTCTTTCTAAATTCCTTCTTTTTCTTTGACGAGAACTCTAAAGTCCTTCAAACTTTAAAGGCCACTGCCAATGTAGCTCCACAGCATTGGCAACCAAACAGTGGTCTTCTTATGACTAATGATATCACAGGTGTAAACCTGGAAGAAGCAGTACCATGCATAGCACTCTCGAAGAATGATTCATATGTGATGTCAGCCACTGGTGGAAAAGTTTCTTTGTTTAACATGATGACTTTCAAGGTATGCCTTCATTTGCTTGTGTATCAAATGTATTTTATGTCGGGCTTCCTAATAAACACATGATTTGCAGGTAATGACGACATTTATGTCTTCTCCTCCAGCTTCAACCTTTCTGGCATTTCATCCACAGGATAATAATATTTTAGCAATTGGAATGGAGGATTCAACTATCCATATTTACAATGTTCGAGTAGATGAGGTGAGACTTCCTAACAGTTTTCGATGTGTTATTTATTCTTCTTCCCCTTATATTTAATTACCGTGCTCTCTCTGAAGAGGTTGAGTTCCGATGCAATCTGTTTTCAACTTTTGTAGGTGAAATCAAAATTGAAAGGTCACCAAAAACGGATAACTAGTTTGGCTTTCTCAACCAACCTCGGTATCTTGGTTTCATCAGGTGCTGATGCTCATGTAAGTAGTATCCTGGCTTGTCATATTTACTTATTTTGTTTATATCTTCTCTTTGGGTTTTGAAAGCTATAAATTTTCTGGTACTTGTAAAAAAATGGAAAAGATACAACCGATTTTTTAAGTTAGTTTTTCGAGTTAATTTCCTTGGTAATTTTCAGGTTCCAGCATCTCTGATATATATTACAAATGCTTTTCTCTGCAGCTGTGTGTTTGGAGCATCGATACATGGGAGAAAAGGAAATCGGTTGCGATCCAAATCCCAGCTGGAAAGGCTCCTACAGGCGACACACGAGTTCAATTTCACTCTGATCAAATTCGCATGCTGGTAGTCCATGAAACACAGTTAGCAATATACGATGCCTCCAAGATGGAGCGCATTCGACAGGTAGGAAAATCGAAAAGTGGCATGGACTTTGATGATTTGCTATCGCTTTTACACGGAGGAAACACTTTCTAATGCCATTTCATTTGCTGCAGTGGATTCCACAAGATGTACTACCTGCTCCCATATCTTATGCAACATATTCTTGTAACAGTCAATCTGTTTATGCTACTTTTTGCGATGGTAATATCGGGGTGTTTGATGCCGATAGCCTGAAACTTAGATGCTGTATCGCCGCATCAGTTTACTTGTCACCGGCAATCTTAAAGGGGTATGTTATCTGTTGTATAATTCCATGCAAGGCATATACCATCTGGACTATCTATAACCGGACTGTTGATCTGCCCCGTTCTACAGAAACCAAGCTGTATACCCGCTCGTTGTCGCTGCACACCCTATGGATCCAAACCAATTCGCAATCGGTTTGAGCGACGGATCTGTGAAAGTGATGGAACCATCCGAATCTGAAGGGAAATGGGGAGTGAGTCCGCCAGCGGATAACGGTGTGCCGAATGGTAGGACAACATCATCATCTACCACAAGCAATCACACACCTGATCAGTTACAAAGATGAGTTCTTTTTTTTTCTTCTAGTAATTACAAAAGTATGTATTGTATCAAAAGTGGATTACTAGGTTCTTACTTTTAAGTCTTCCATATGTACCATCGTAACACTAAATTATTATGAATGAATACCCCAATTCTTGTATAATCCTCCTTTTCCCCTAATAAACTCGGTTTTAATTTTGTTTTCTTAAATATATATATATATATATATATCAATTGGGATAAATGTGTGAAACTCATAGTTTTATATGTTTTTTGGATCATTGGATAAGTGATAATCTTCACATAACCCACTGTAATCTAAAAAACGTGTAAAAGTTTAAAACTCTTACATTTTGTAAATGGATCCTATCCCATATCAATTTTAGTATTTATCAATTCTTTTAGATTAGTATTGTATGCAACTCTGTTGAAGAATTTGTGAATAGGGATACAATCCGGGATGGACCGAGGGCATGTGCTCCCTGAATATTTGATTTTTTTTATTAAAATTTTTAATGTATTTTTTATTAAAAATTTATTTTCGTCCTATAAAATTTTATAAATTTGCCCCCTCAACATAAAGTCTTGTGTTCGTACCTGGATATAATTATACAAGCATATTGGATAGCTGTAATTTTTTTTTAAATCTGAATTCAGAGAGATTTTGTTTATCATATATGTTAAATTCGAGTATTACTATTCGAATCTTCTTGCAAACTTACCATCAAGATTATAGATAACAAATTATGCCAGAAAATCATTCAACAGGCCTGCATTTTTTCCCCATCAGTATCCTCTTGTTGCAAAGCTCTTGTTTCTCTGTCTTTCTTCCCATCCTCTTCAGCCACCATGCACTCTTAAGCATCCTCCCATGGCCACGGCTGCTGCCGCTCTTCGTTCTCAATCGAAAGCTACCCGAACAATCGAATTTCCCTGTATTTTTCTTGCTGCCAACTCTTTTAAGCATGTTCCTTAACTTGTTCATCCCCCCATCATCAATCACATTGCCATGGAGCTCCACGTCTTCGTCCTTGGATGAACCGAAGACTTTGGAAAACATCGAACCGCCCGTCTTCCTGATACTCCTTTTAGACATATCCCAGTGTTTCTTCATGTTGTTGCTACCATTTTCACTCTGGTTATGACTTCTTATACCATGCACGGCCTTAGCAAATACCCTTGGGACCTTGATTCGAATACTTGGTTGAGGGATGGTGATGGTGACAACATACGATAAGTTCGATTTTGGTGGCACAGAAACCCCATTTCTGCCATTGATTTGTTCTTCCATTCCGAGATGAGCAGCAGCCATGATTATTATTAAAAAGAAGAACAAAAAGTTGAAGCAACAAGAAAATGGGGAAGAGAATGCAAATATGATAGAGTTTAAAAGGAGAGGTATTGGGATTTGAGGATAAATATCCAGTCATTGTGTTAACGGAAATATTAAAGGCTAATGCATATATTTTAAATTCAGACCTATCTAAATAATTATTATATGTATCCTACCAAGGAAAAAAGACCCATATTAGGGAAGGAAATTAATATGGAAATTTATTGTGTGGAATCCCAGGTTGGATTTCCTAATCTCCCTTTGTTCTGTTTTTGGTATTAAAATTAAGACTAAAATGTGTGGGACATAACTTTCAAGTAAGATTAAGAATTCGAATTCTGATGTTGTAAATGGACCAATTAAGTTAGGAGGTTGTCCCACCTTTGTAATACCTTATACGAATGAGTCCATTAATAAATTGAATACATGTGATTATATACCAAAAAAATTAAAGCTAAAAAATACTTAACTTTGATGTAAAATATACTTTACCTATTTTAAGTTTTGAAATTACTTCATTCCCGTTATTGAGATAATATTGTTAACGAATTATTAAAATACGACAAGTTTGGTGTAATTATTAGCTGAACTATTGAAATGAGGTGATGATCTTTTAAGTAAGATCAGAAATATGAATCGTAACATTGTAAAAAAAAAAAACTGAACTTGTAAGACTTGTCGTTATAGTTTCCTATGGGTTGTAGATGTGACAATGACATTCAGTCCTTCCTTGAGTACATAAACCTTTAATTTTGTCAATAAATTTTAAATTTAGTATCGATATTTAAAATTAAACCCTAATTAGTCGTATTAAATCTAAAAAATCCGGTCTCATACTCAGGGTGTAACATTCAATTAAGGAGTCGATTTGGTCTTAGATTGGATTCATTTAGGTTTAAACAATTTTCATAAAATTTTAATCTCATATTTATTTTGGTTTACTTGTTTCTATATGAAATTCTTTAAAATTCTCTATTGTTGCTTCTCCCCATTCTTGCAGTCTATCTTGTATTATAATTTCTTTGTTTGATGTAATACGACTTCTTTATCCAGACGATCATCAACAAAAAAGGTGATCATATAATGACATTTTTTTATAGAGTATATCAACTTTTTAATGAAAACTTAAGATTGTTACTTGTTTGGGAAGATGGTATTTAGGGATGTAAAAAATTAACCCGACCCAAAAGCTTGATTGAAATCTGCTCGAGTCAGAACTTGTTTTGACCCGAGAGAGCGATGATCAAAATTTTAAAATTTGAAAAATAAAAAGACTAAAAATAACTAAAATAGAGCGATGACCAGATACCAAATGGGCTTCAGAAAAAAGCCCTATTTAAAAGAGAGAGAAAAAACCCTAAAACACATTCTGGCTATCAAGAATCTCCTCAGCTGCTGCTTCTCCACTGCTCTCTCTCGACACTTTTCATGTGAGTCTATCGAAATTTTAATTCATATTTCTTTATTTTTTTTTAGAATTTTTACGATTTCCGTATATGTTGTTTTTTTATATTTATTTCGTTCGACTTTTTATTATCGCATATTTCGTATGAAAAGTAATAAAAGAAAGAAATCGGTGGCCGACATAAATAATTTAGTTTTTTCGATCTGTTTTAGGAGATTTAAGGTATAAGTTCATCATTGGTGAATTACATTATTATGAATGCGAATTTTTAACGCTGTCTTTACTCGTAATATTTGTTGTTTCTTCCCTTTTGGACTTGTTGTTGGATTTGGTTTCAGTTGATGCTTGAAGATAATCACGGTTTTAGCTTTACAATTAATTGTTTTTTGATTGATAAAAAAATCTGCGTTTGTTCCAGGCGATTTCAGGCAGTGTTAAGAATTTGATCAGAAAACATGGCTAATTTTGCGAAACCAGAGAATGCGTTGAAGCGAGCAGAAGGTTAGAAATAAACGAAGTTCTACTTTATTAGGCTTGGTTTTGTTCATTCCTTTTCTGCATTATAATTGCTTTAAGCTTTGATTTTTTCTATAATTGATGTGTTTGCTCTGACTTTGTGATTTGTTTGATGCAGAGTTGATTAACGTTGGGCAGAAGCAAGATGCTTTGCAGGCGCTTCACAATTTAATAACTTCAAAAAGATACAGAGCTTGGCAAAAGCCACTTGAAAGGATAATGTTCAAGTATGTAGAGTTGTGTGTTGACATGCGTAAGGGTCGGTTCGCCAAGGATGGCTTGATTCAATACCGTATTGTATGTCAACAAGTGAATGTTAGTTCCTTGGAGGAGGTGATCAAGCACTTCATGCATCTTTCTACTGAGAAAGCTGAGAAGGCTCGTAGTGAGGCACAGGCCTTAGAAGAAGCTCTTGATGTTGATGACCTTGAAGCTGATAAAAGGCCGGAAGATTTAATGCTAAGTTATGTCAGTGGAGAGAAAGGAAAGGATAGGTCCGATCGTGAACTTGTTACTCCTTGGTTCAAGTTTCTTTGGGAAACCTACAGAACAGTGCTTGAAATATTGCGGAACAATTCCAAGTTAGAGGCACTCTATGCGGTATTTCCTGCCTCAATAACTTCTCATAAATATTAAGTATTTGTTACATCCTTTCCGATAATTTTCAAGTTCTGACTAATATATGAAATTAGACAAACTCGTTTTTTGCCATTAAGGTAACTGGTTCACTTTACTAGTTTGATGCTTGCTCTTTTTTTGTCTTTCAGTACTTAGCCCTTTACTCTTTACATTAAGGTCCATTGGAGGTTTGTCTTAATTTTTTCAAAAAGTCTTTCTCTGGGGGATGATCTGAACTGTTAATTGATTTGCTATTTAGAGCCAATGGTTTGTTATTTTTTTGTATTTGAATATATAAGCATGGAAGGATAAGTTTTAAGGAATATAAGGACTTAGGCTCTTATCAGATGAATTGCAAAGATTCAATAAGTTGCTGGAAAAAGAGAATATGACCAAAAAAATTGACTTTGGAATTGGCTTTCTGCCTTTTACAGTGGACATATAGGCTTTATGCGGTAGCACCATGCGGTGCCAGTGTGATATGGCCGAGTCCAAACTGGTATCTTTCGGTAGGAGGGACCAGCACGATTGAGGCCATTTATGGCTCTGGTGGTCTTACTACCATTGGGGGGAGTTGGGTGCAATAGGCGAATTTGATGCATGCTTCTCTCTTCTTCCGAATGTTGCCCATGAAACCATTTATTTGCCATTGTTTAGATAGAGTAGGGAGTAGAGACAAAAAGACCATTGTACTCACTACTCGTGCATATTGTATCTTGTTTACAGATCATACTTTAATTACTATTGTTTTTTGAATGTTTTAATTGTTTTTTTTGAAGGTATATATTCAAACACATGTTGAGTTAAAAATTTCATGAAATAAATAAAATATAAAGACCTATAACAAATATTATCTGGTTTGATATTGATTTGAAATGACAATGTTTCCATTTTTGAACATCTTGAAGATGACAGCACACCGGGCCTTCCAGTTTTGCAAGCAGTATAAACGTACAACAGAGTTCCGAAGGTTGTGTGAGATCATAAGAAATCATTTATCTAATCTAAATAAATATAAAGACCAAAGGGACAGACCTGACCTGTCAGCACCGGAGAGCTTGCAACTTTATCTTGATACAAGATTTGAGCAGCTAAAGATTGCTACTGAACTTGGACTCTGGCAGGTCAGTTGTTTGCTTCGTCTAGTGTTTTGTCTTTTTAACGACGGGTTTTCTATCTTGTGTATTCATGCTTACGATCTTTACTTAACATGTTTCCTTGCAGGAAGCTTTTCGATCTGTTGAAGATATTCATGGATTGATGTCCATTGTCAAGAAAACTCCCAAGGCTTCCTTGATGGTGGTTTATTATGCCAAGCTAACTGAAATATTTTGGATTTCAGGCAGCCATCTTTATCACGCTTATGCATGGTTGAAGCTATTTACACTTCAAAAAAGCTTCAATAAAAACCTAAGCCAGAAAGATTTGCAGTTGATAGCATCGTCAGTTATTTTGGCTGCACTGTCAGTGCTCCCTTATGATCAGACACGTGGTGCATCACATTTGGAACTTGAAAATGAGAAAGAGCGCAACATTCGAATGGCAAATCTTATAGGATTTAATCTTGAAACTAAACTTGAGAACAGAGAAGTGGTATGTTGTATCTAATTTGATTTGGTTTTATTTTTTGTTTTCTTGATGTTACCATTTCTGACATTCTGCTTTTTTTTTTCAGTTTTCAAGGTCATCAATTCTCACAGAATTGGTATGCTCAAATTTTACGAGCTCTTTTTGTTGATTTCTTCATTTCTTTGTGTCACTTTGACTGATCTGATAGCATGTTTTTATAATAATCTTATGGGATGTCACAGGTGCATTGGCTCTATATTTATGTAACGGCACATTTTTTGTAGTGTTGAACTTGCTGACTAAACTCTATGTTCTTATTGCTCTCCTGTTAGGTCTCCAAAGGTGTACTTAGCTGTGCGACTCAAGAAGTGAAAGACCTTTACCATCTTTTAGAACAAGATTTTCTCCCTCTGGATGCTGCATCAAAGATACAGCCTCTGTTGCTGAAAATATCAAAACTTGGTGGGAAGTTGGCTTCAGCTTCATCTGTACCAGAAGTTCAACTATCTAAATATGGTCCTGCCCTTGAAAAGCTTTCTACCTTAAGGTTGCTTAAGCAGGTTTGTTCTTGTGTTTATTTTTCTTTTCAATTTCATTGTTCTTTCTATCTGCATTATACCCTCTTTGTTTATTTATTCCTGATTTTCTCAATGTCCACCTCCTGCTTCATCAGGTGTCCCATGTTTACCAGACGATGAAAATTGAGTGCATGTCTCAGATACTTCCTTTTTTTAATTTTTCTATGGTGGAAAAGATTTCTGTCGATGCAGTGAAAAATAATTTCATAGCCATGAAAGTTGATCACATGAAAGGTGTTGTGGTGTTTGGTAATATGGTAAGTTAGGATTGGGGGCTGTGTATTCTTATTTCTTTGTGGATGTTTCTAGGAATTAATTCGTTTTCTTCATATTCCTTTTAATGTGTCTGCATAGCAGTTATTTTTACTCAATTTGGCATTTTCAGGGTCTTGAATCTGACAAGCTTCGTGATCACCTGACTCTTCTTGCCGAATCTTTGAATAAAGCAAGAGCCATGATATACCCCTCTACCAAGAAAACATCGAAGCTGAGTGATGTTTTGCCTGTTTTAGGAGAGATTGTAGACAAGGAGCACAAAAGGCTTCTTGCTCGGAAGTCAATAATTGAGAAAAGGAAGGAAGAACAAGAACGTCAACTGTTGGAAATGGTATTTCTGTTTAAATTACTATTCTTGTGGACTGTATGGAGTTTTCTTAGAAATAGCAGAATGAATTTGTGTATTCATGCCTGTGCATTTATTTTTTGTGTTTCTATAAACTAGGAACGTGAGGAGGAGTCAAAGAGACTGATGTTGCAGAAGAAAACTGAAGAAGCCGAAAAAAAGAGGCTTGCTGCTGTCTTTGAGCAACAGCGAGCTGAAAGGATTCGTAAGGAAATAGAGGAGCGGGAGCTTGAGGAGGCACATGCTCTGCTACAGGAAACCGAAAAGCATTTGAAAAAGGGGAAAAAGAAGCCAACTTTAGATGGGGTGAGCAGCCATTTTTTACTATTAAGTCTGCGACTCTTATTTAAGCTAATTTAATTTTCCCTATCCCCCACCCTCAAAAAATTGCTTGTGTCCAGGAGAAATTGACAAAGCAAAGCTTGCTTGAGCGGGCAATGAATGAGCAGCTAAAGGAAAGGCAGGAACAGGAGAAGAGACTACAAAAAGTGGCCAAGACAATGGACCACCTTGAAAGAGCAAAGAGAGAGGAAGCAGCGCCTTTGATTGAAGCTGCTTTTCAACAACGATTGGTAGAGGAGAAGGCGCTTCATGAACGTGAGCAACAGGTAATACTTCAATTCCCTGTTTTGCAATTGAAAGATGTGCATGTTTTGAATACGTATGTTTCAGGTTTTTATAACATGACATTTTTATGTTTATAGGTGTATATGCTTTAATGTATGATTCTGAGTATGCGTCGAGAGATATTCTTATCTTTTGCACATCCCTATCTTGATTGGATGTATTGTCTTTCTAATGCTACATTTTCTTAAGAGATGTTTTGTTTGTTTTTTCCATTGTCAATCTTCTGATAATATCATCTGTATTTCTGTTTTCTGTCTTGTAGTTGGAAGTTGAGTTGAGCAGACAGCGCCATGACGGGGACTTGAGAGAGAAAAACAGATTGGCACGCATGCTAGAAAACAAGGTCGGTACCATTTCCATTTTAGTATACGAGGCTTCGTGCTCATGAGATTCCCCCCTGCTAGAAATAGTTCTCTTGCAGCTTCCTCCGTCTTTCTTCCATAGTATTTGCCATTTATCAAATTTGATTTCTGCTTCTTACAGATGATATTCCAGGAAAGAGTAGTAAGTCGTCGGCAAGTTGAGTTCGACCAACGGAAAGTAGAGAGGGAGGAAAGAATCAAACAAATAATTCAGGCCCGGAAGCAAGAAAGAGATATTAAGAGAAAGAAAATATTCTATGCGAGGTCTGAGGAGGAGAGAATAAGAAAGCTGCGTGAAGAAGAGGAAGCTCACAAACAGGAAGGTATGTAATTTTATACGCTCATTTGATTATTTTTCATTAATTTACTTGACCTTGAAATTGGATTATGTTTTGGATAAGCTCAGAGCTCTTCTTTCTCTAGAAAAATTAATAGTTTACTTAACCTATTTTAGATGCATTTCCTTTGAAAATGTTCAGAGGATGTATATGTTTAAGTTTATGTCTATAGTAATGAAGCTAGAAATTTATGCTTTCATCCACTTTATATATTGGCACTCATGGAATTTGCAGAGGCAGAGAGACGAAGGAAACAAGAAGCTGAATACAAAGCAAAAATGGATGAGATTGCTGAAAAGCAGAGGCAGAGAGAACGAGAATTGGAAGAGAAAGAGAAGCTGAGACGAGAAGCTCTCTTGGGAAGGCCCACAGAGGGTCTTGCTAGGCCTTCTGAGCTGCCTGCTGGGTCCCGGATAACTGAAACTGGAAATGCTGCTCCTGCTGCAGCCGCCGCCGCTCCAGCTTCTGGGAAATATGTCCCTAGGTTCCGTCTTTCTCGACCGGAAAGCTCTGGTCCACCTCCGCCTTCAGAATCTGATCGCTGGGTCAAGCCTGCAGACCCAGAACTTGATAGACGGGCTGCTGGCAGCAGGGCCCCTCCACAATATGATCGCTGGACTAGTGGCAGCAGGGCCCCACCTCCAAGTTCTGATCGTCCAGATGGTGCAGGCGCCAGCAACAAGCCAGAACCCTGGCGGCCTTCCAGAGCCCGGAACCCACAACGTGGTTGATCAGACTTCTGATCCGTGACTGGTACGCTCTAACATATAAACTTTTGTACCGGACTATTAAACTTGAGCCTTATTTAAGACCTTTTTAGAGTTGCATTGTGTTTCTTAATTTGACTTGGTCGATACTACATTCGACATTGTTAGCCTGAGGAGTAATTCAAACCTTCCAGACCTATTAATGGTGTATTTTTTTCTTTGCTTTGCTAAGAGTGTGTCCGAAGAGGTCTTGTCTATTTACTTGTCGTAAAAATCGTATCCACGGAATTTAGGTATAATTTCGACTAAATTTTCGGCTTGTTTTGCCTATATCGATATATTTTTTACTATTCTGATCTATCAATATATATCAAAAGTGATAGCAAATTAGATCCACCAATATGATAATGACTATTCAGATCTATCTTTTATTCCATTTACTATAGGTTTCTGATGAAGTTCCATAATTTGAGTGGTCGGCAAACATTGGCTTTTTGATAATGTTAATGTTTCTACTTAGCATTATATTTTAAAATGAAGCATTCTATATCAACAAAATAGCTTCAAAAGCTGTTGTTAAAAAATCAACTTCCACAAATTTTGCACCAACACCATAGTATTCACATCAATAACCCTTATCGGCACTTTAATTTCCTATGCATATATAGAAATAGAATATTTATATATAATGCACCGATAATGTATATATCTGTAAATTATCCGCGAATCAAGTAAAAAATTTAAGTGGAATTTTGTAATCAATCATCAACGTGGAAATTTTTACAGTATCATTAAATCGGATATGTTTATATAACCAATATGTTTTTTTCAATTTTCTATTAAATTATAGCCGCTTATTTTTTTTCTTTTTTATTTAATTGGCGATGACATTAGTCTTTGTATTTATTGTCGACCGGTGGTGATTTATATTTCATTTGTTTTCGTTTATTTGTCTTGTTTTTTTTATACATATTTTATTACGTTTTTCTTTGTCTCCGTGATACGTTTTTTTGTTTTTATGACACGTCTTTGTCTTATAGCACGCTTTTATGGTTACTTTTGCAAGTTGTTGGTGTTCGTATGGTGACCATCATATCGCTTGTCTCTGATTCGTGTTTGTCTGTGGCCACGTAGAGTTTGATATTCTTTTGGGTTGTTTGTCGATTTAATCTATAGCGAATCGTCTTTTTGAGAATATGCGTGAAAGATTGTTGTTAATTTTGGAAATTTCTTCTAATTCGTATTTTGACAACTCTCCATGGACCCTTCTAACAATGGATATTAGAGATTTTTTTTGTTGCAAAGAGGAAGTGTCTGATCTAACTGATGTATCGCTTATCCTTTTTTTGTTGTTCTTTTGGATGTTCTAAAACCTCTATTATGTTTATGTTCTAGTTTTATTTTATTTATCAATAAAGCTGACTGGTTGATGTGTCTAAAAAAATATACATTATGTGAATAAAAATCTTTTACCCCATTCGATGTCCCTTTTTTGGTCCAAACACTATAAAATAAAATTTAAGCACCACTAACCCTAAGTTTTAAATACTAAGCCCTAAACTTTAAACTTAAAAATTCACAATGCACCTAATACTCTAAACCCTAATCTTAAATCAAAATTTTATGTGTTGAACATAAATAAGGACATAAAAAAGACACATGATTTCTACTCACATTGTAGGGATAAAAACACATTATACTCCTAGGAGAGAATACATGTTCCAGCATAATCCAAAAGATGACATTACTGATTTTTTTCAACACTAAACACAAAAGATAAAACAAACATGAAAGATACATCGATTATAGTATTCATAACAATAACACATGTCGACACATTGCTATTCTTGAGTCTCCCTTTGGATTGAATTAGAAGTAGGAGCCTATAAAATTCTTAAAAATGCAAATCAGTGATTAGTTGCAGGTCACACCCAGCTTTATATATTCAATCCCTCCATCATACTTGGTCTTGTAAATATAGTAAATGCACTCAAACGTTTCGAGCTCCAATTAGTTGATAATGCACTCAGAAAGGAAATCACTTTTTAATTAATTAATTAATTAATTAATTAATTGTCTTTTTTCATGTTTGGCTGTAGGTGCCATGTGTATTATGTTGTGTGTAGAAGAGCATCTACTTCTTAAGCTTCTCATATTTAAAAATGGTTGTTCTTATTTTCCTTGGGTTTTCTTAGTTTTCAAGCCTAGAGTGGTGAGAATGGTGTTTGTGATATAGTTTTGTGGTTTATTTTAGTGGTTCAGGTATCTGTTATTTAATGGCACTTTATTTTTTAAGAGGAAGAACGAGAAATTATCTATGATCGAACCTGGGATTTATTGTCAACAAAAACATGAATGATGACCCTTTTCTTTTTTATTTAATAGCTTAGTATCATATATCAACAACTTATTGGTCTAGTGGGATGAGACAATAGATTTTTTAAAGGACGACAACGGTTTAAGTCCTAACCTTGTTAATGGAACAAAATAAGTTAAGAATGTCACCCCCATAATATACTTTTGCAATACTTGATCCGGTTTAGTCGGACAATAAATTAGAGAATAAAAAGAATTGAACTTTTGCAATAAATTAGAGAAGACAAAGTTAGTATGACATTAGTAAAATAAGATTGTATAGTTTAGGTATGATCAGAATATATAAGTAGTAGGTAACTATTCCATGCACATATGAGGGAAATGAAAGATTTTCAAAAGCACCTCAATTTTAGGGTTTATGAATTTTGTTTAGGGTTTAATGTTTAGGGATTTAAGTGTAAGATTTTAGAATTTAAGGGGTGTGGTTATAATTTTAGGTTTAGGGTTAAAATTTAGGGTCTATAGGTTAAAAATAAAATCCCTAGCCATATTACCCTAAAACCTAAACCATAACCTCTAAACCATAATTTCTAACCCTAAACTATAAATTCTAACCATAAACCCTAAATTCTAAACCCCTACAATTAAATCCCTAAACATTAAACTCTAATCGGAGTCCCTAAACCTTAATTGAAGAGCTTGTGGAAACTTTCATTTTCACCAATGCATGAGATATTTTCCGTACAGTATTCTAAACAAGGTAAAATTTTACACAAGCCTTAATATTTACAATATAAAACCTAAAATATTATATTCCTAACCTAAACCCTATACATTAAATTCCAAAACACTAAACTTAAATTTTAAACCCTAAACCCTTAAACTTTAAACCCTAAACAAAACCATTAACCCCTAAAACTAACATGCTTGTGTAAATTTTAGTCCAAAAATTTGTGTAAACTAAGCACAGGCTATGTATCAAAGTTTTTTCCCTTCTAAATACAGTGACCATGTTTGGCAATTAGCGGATAGCGGATTACATTAGCTGATAGCTGATTTGACTAGCGGAATGTATTGGCTGATTGTATAAAAGTGTTTAGTAAAATTAACTGATAGCTGATTGATTATTTTTGAACAAGCAAAATAACATATAAGGACGTGATTATATTCGATACTTGTTTGAATAGTTTATTAGTTATCAATTTTTGTATCTATTAATATTAATTAGATTATGAAAAATAATTTTTTTACTATAACATTAATAAGCATATTTGAAGGATCTATATATTAATTTATTATTTATATAATTATTTTTAATACAATTTAATTATTAAATTTAAATACAAATATAAATGGGTGAGAATTAAAATGAAAAAACAAAAAATATTAATTTACAAATGTAATAATGTAAACATGTGAGGGTGAAAAATTAAAATAGAAAATGTTTAATTTAGGTTATTTGAAATTTTTTTATAATTGTTAAGGGTAAAAGGGTCTTTATAGCTCTTATGTCAAACTTTTAATTTCAAAAAGCTCTTATTAACAGCTTTTTTCAAAATTAGAGGTTTTACCCCGATCCGTTATTCTAATCTGTTCTTCACCAAACATACAAATTAACGGATTTGACTAGTCAAACCTTTAATTTTAACACAAACAACTATTTGCCAAATATCTATGCACTCAAAAATAGATGCATACACTCAAAAATGGATGCACTTTTTGATTTTATTTTTATATCCATCTTTGTGTGCCGTAATTTGTATATAAATGGTCATCCAGTTCCCAGGCTCTTTCATTGCTCAAAAACAATTTTCCCTGTAATTTCTAAGTTGTCAAGAACCCTAGACACACTGATAACAAGGGCGCATGCGATACTTTTCTTGTTTATTTTAGTAAC